>CM060307.1:16382020-16442020 GCA_030674185.1 Monoplex corrugatus
CGTTTTTGGACATTGATTTAGCGTGCATTGAGACATTCATTTAGGGTGCAATGAGACATTCATTTAGGGTGCATTGAGACATTCATTTAGCGTGCATTGAGACATTCATTTAGGGTGCATTGAGACATTCATTTAGCGTGCATTGAGACATTCATTTAGCGTGCATTGGAAAAATTCATGTAGGGCGAATCGAAACATTCATTCAGGGTGCATTGAGACATTTATTTACAGTGAATTGAGACATTCATTTAGAGTGCATTAGAATATAGGGTGATTTGGAACGTTGATAAAGGATCAATTTAGATATATTTATTGAGGATGATAAGGAACCATTCATTAAGAGTGATCTGGAAGCATTCAAAATTTAAAGAACTTTGGACCTTCATTTAGGATGTTTTGAGCCATTAATTCAGTGTTTGGTGACATTCATTTAAGATAATTTGTCATTTTCCTTCTAGGTACTTCGAGCCATTCATTCAGGACGCAGTGGTTCAGTCGTGTTATTTGGGTTGAATGGTGTAGGTGGCCTCCATGCCGGCCTTGACGTGGTCAGCAAAGTGGCAGTGGACAAGCCAGATGCCCGGGTTGTCGCACTTCATACGCACGGTCGTACTGGTGGCTGGGTATACCTCCATCACATCGCCCCGGTGGATGCGCAGTGTGCCGAAACTGAAGGTCTGCCCATGGAAGTGCACGGGGTGGAAGTCCTTGGAAGCCCCCAGTCCTAGCAGATACCAGTTAACCACGTCCCCCTCGTCCATCACCATGCCCTCCACGTTGCCAAACACCAGACCGTTGATAGCGTTCATTTGGTTACTCTTTTTGAAGGCCTTGTTGTTAGGGTTGGTCTGGTTTGGGTCTCGCTCCGCGATATTATCAGCCAAGTACCAGCTGAAGTTCTCGTCAAACACAAAGTACAGCATCCAGAACTGATGATCCACGTCGCTGGGTGTACCGTTAACATTGAGGATTCCGTCTTTGCAGATCAGGAGAGGTCCCACCAGGCCAGTGTTCATGTCCTTGACAGAATTGACTGCGGAGAAGTACAGCCATGGTACACAGCTGAAGTCATTGTCGCCTGGCCCTGCCGATGCAGGTACTTCCCAAACATAGGTGTACTTTTCTCCTGGAGGTACCGAGTTCCCTAGAAACCCTGATGCTACATCTGCATACCTGGCTCCCTCGTTGGCCTTGTCGTAGTGAACGCCCTGGGGATGTATGGAGTAGGGTCTGGAAGCGTTGTTGAAAAAGACCACCTCGATGACATCGCCCACCTCTGCCTGAATGACAGGTCCCATGATGCCCAGGTGTTCTTGCTCAGCGGGCCGAGGCTTCAGTGTGGTGAACGTGGCGTCAGTGTATTCCAGGTATCTGGCCTTCTTGTACTTGCTGCCGATAAACTCTGGCGTGTCCTTCAGGTAGAAGTAACCTGGACTGTATAAACAAAACAGATTTTGATATAGAACAAGATCCAAAACAAGTTTGACTGCCCACGCCCAAGCAAACACAAACCAGAAAAACAAGAAAACCAATGTAAGCGCGTATCCAACGAGACAAAACAAAACAAGCGCAAATTTTCGGCCAACTAGCCTTTGTCGACAAAGGCTAGTTGGCCGTGAAAATTTGCGCTTGTTTTGGGCAAATGAACGCTATCAACGGTCTGGTGTTCGGCAACGTGGAGGGCATGGTGATGGACGAGGGGGACGTGGTTAACTGGTATCTGCTAGGACTGGGGGCTTCCAAGGACTTCCACCCCGTGCACTTCCATGGGCAGAACAAGCGCAAATTTTCGGCCAACTAGCCTTTGTCGACAAAGGCTATTTGGCCGAAAATTTGCGCTTGTTTTGTTTTGTCTCGTTGGATACGAGCTTACATTGGTTTTCTTGTTCTTCTGGTTTGATATAGAACATTAATAGAAGGGAGAAGGGGCTGGGGTGTGAACATAAAAACACGTGCAAAGGCAAAATAAAAGAAACCAAACAAGCAACAACAACAACAACAAAACTCATAAAAAAACGAAAGACAGAAAGCAGAGAGAAAGGAAAAGACAGATCTCTCTAGGACAACTGTTACAGCCTTGGGTCCAGATGCACAATACATTTCGACGTCCTAGAACCCTTCTCACTAATCGTTTTTCATATTTCTTAATAATCAAATATTTCACGTTTACGTATATTCATACATATATTCCTACGGAATCAATTCTAACATCTACTAGTGTGTTCGTTGTACATAGAAAAGTGGGTGTGTTGTGCACCTGGGCCAGGGTTTAGACTACAACCCAAGAAATCTGAATTAGAAAATCTATGTTAAATAGATACAAATGTCTATGTTAAATGGATACACAAATCTATATTAAACAAATACATACAAAAATCTGTTATACAGATACACAAATCTGTCTTAAACAATACAAAAATCTATGTTAAACAGATACAAAAATCTATGTTAAACAGATTAAAAAAATCTATGTTAAACAGGTATGAAAATCTATGTTAAACATATACAAAAATCTGTATTAAACAGATACAAAATTTATGTTACATAGATACAAAAATCTATGTTACATACATACAAAAATCTATGTTACATAGATACAAAAATCTATTTAAACCGATACAAAAAAATCTATTTTAAACCGATACAAAAAAATCTATGTTAAACAGATACAAATATCTATGTTAAACAGATACAAAAACGAGAGTGACAACTTTTTAAGTTGGATAGTTGCCATCAATAAAACCTCAGAATGGCATATTCCCGCCTCTCCAAGGCCCATCAAGCTCAGAGAAAGCAAGGAAATTTAAAACTTGGTGATGATATATGTGCCTATGATAACAGGGATCCTTATCAGGATATTTCTGATGAAAAAGGTACAACCTGCAGTCCGAAAGAAACGTATTGTTAAATGATTCGCCACTGATTTTACACGACAACACACTTGCCACATAGCTGAGAGAGTAAGGTCAGTTATGACGTTATATCAGTGGGACGTTCTGTCACACCCCCATCTAGTCTCTAGATATGAGTCTCCCAGGCTTTGATCTATTCATCATCATCATCAGGTGCTTTGCCACATGGCGTTGGCAATGATGGCCTTCCATCTGTTTCTATCTCTTGTTACCTCAAGCACCTCTTCCAACCTCTTTGTCTTCAGCCACTCTGCAAGTCCGTCCAATATCTTCTCCCTGGGTCTACCTGGTGCTCTCTTTCCCTCCAGCTTTCCCGTTGTGACCAGATGCTCCAATTCCCCTTTCCTCATAAAATGGCCTATAAATGTTGCCTGTCTTTTCCTAATCTTCCTTATGAACGATCTTCTCGTGTCTGCCTCCATCAAGACTGTCTCGTTTGTTTTCTTTGCTGTCCATGGAACTCTCAACATTCTTCTTAGAAACCACATCTCGGCTGCCTCAATCTTGTTCTGGCTTTGCTTGTTGACTGTCCACGCCTCACAACCATATAACAGTATTGGTTCTATATAACATTCAAGAACTCTCTTCCTGATGTTAATTGATAGGCACTTGTTGGTAAGAATGCTTTTCATCTTCTTAAATGCTGTTTTGGCTTGGCCAATTCTGATGGCTATTTCTGATGTGCATCTGCCGTCTGATGAAATGATCGTTCCCAGGTATTTAAACTTATCAACCTGTCTCAAGGTTGTGCCGTTTGCTGTTATTTTGCATGAGGGGATTTCATGCTTTTACTGATCACAATGACTTCAGTCTTCCTGCTGTTTAGTTCCAACACCTTACCTTTGCTTTCTATTTCTAGTATATTCACAAGGTTTTGTAGGTCCCTTTCATTTTCTGCATTTAGCACGGTGTCATCTGCATGTCGAATGTTGTTTATCATTTTTCCTCCAACCTTTAATCCAGGGTCTTCCTCTAGGTTTCTCATGATGTTTTCGCTGTAAAGTGAAAACAGATCTGGTGACAAAACACAACCCTGTCTGACTCCTCTTTTGATGTTTTGGAAAGAGTTTATATCGTTTTCTATTCTCATTGCAGCTGTTTGTTCCCAATACATATTTCTGATTATTCGTAGATCGATATTTTCCATCAATATCGAGTCTTTCTAGTTGGTTGATAAATTCTTCATGTCTTTCCCGATCGAAAGCCTTAGTATAATCAACAAAGCATAAATGTAAATCCTTATTCATCTCGATAGACCTCTCTATGATAGTTCTTAGAAGGTATATGGCATTAATAGTTCCTTTCCCTTCCACAAATCCACACTGTTCATCTGCTATTTCTCTTTTGATTCTATTCCTTGTCCTCATCACGATTATTCTTAATAGGATTTTTGATGTATTCATCAAGTTGAAACCCTCTGTGCTGTAAACTTGTTCGACTTAAATGACTTGGAAGTGGTGGTGGCCATGCAGGCTCAACATACCAACTCTGGTTGCATAGCAACGGGCATTTCCGACTTTCTCAACAAATGGAATCGATCATTCTGAAGACAGGACGGTACACAGAAGGAATATAGAAATGCACCGACCATTATCTTATTTTTCATTATTCATTGGATAAGCTCCTTTGCTATCTTCTTCCTCCATTCACTTTCATTATAGATTAAACAGATACAGGACAGTCAGACAGTGACGATTTATGTTTGCACAGATCAGAGGGGCGATTAAGTTGACAAAGTCTTAGTCAGCGTTGTTATACGACGATATCTCGGACACTATCTCACGTGAGCCTCTTTCGTGAACAGCAGCACCGTAAGTGGACAGCAACGCACAGTTCCTCACCAGATCAGACCAAGTTCCAGCTAGCACGCGCTGTCAGCCGATTCCCATCACGGCTCTCTGTCCAAAGCTTAGAGATGTTTGCCAGATGTTGAATATTACAGTACTTACCTGTGTGTGGGTTAAGGATCCTGACCAGTGCATAAAACGACTTTGACCCAGTTCTCATGGTATACCTTAAGCAGACGATGCCATGGTATGCATTCATTCATCCGGCGGGGAAGGATGTATTATCACGTTTCATTACAGAAATCGTACTTTCTTTGTAAACATCTCATCTTTGTAGTGGATTTTATACTCAGCGCATAAATTACAATATGTTGTCTGTGAAGAACAGAAAGAGGCGCTGAAAAGAAACACAAGATGCTCTGTTTGCACTGCTGTCCACTTATGATGCTGCTGTTCACTTATGGTGCTGCTGTTCACTTAAGGGGCCCGCACAGTGATAGCAGTGTCGACCCAGTGGAGGATACGACATAAGGAACTTCAACTCAAACCACTCACTCAGATTCACTGGTGATGTTATTGCCGGTGATGGGGTCACGGGGAAGGGGTGCATAGTCCCAGACAACCTCCTGGGCGGCGATGTAGTGCGTTCGTTTCTCTCCCGTCATCTGGAAGAGGTGGGGTGGCCTGTTGTCACACGTCTTCACCTCGAACAGGGCGAGCATCCCTATCAGGAAATGGGAGTTGGTGTGACACGCCACAGACCAGTTACCTGCAAAGTAAATGAATAGATACATTAAGTAGTAGGCTTCCGTCAGTCAGCGTCGCCTATGGATGATGCGCCCTAGTATCGTGTCGAGTTAAGCTGATTCCTCAGGGGGCAGCATTGACTGTGGCTGATAAGGCTGATGCGGGCAAAGCAGACTTGCGACATTGGATGCAAGTATGGATGCTGGCCATGGGGTTGCCTTCACAGAGGCTTACCTTCCGCCTGACTCTTTTCCTCAGTTGAGGTCTACATCTTCTTTTCCCCCCAAATTGAGTTGTTTCTGGAGCACACTGCGCTATCTATTGCAGTCGACTGCTATGTCGTCCAGAGCTTTCATATCGCGCTTGCAGACGTCATTGTATCGTAGCTGGGGCCGGCCAATAGATGTCTTGGGCATGTATTCCACACACAAACAGACTGATCGATACACAGACAGACAAAAATAGAGTATGCTGAGTACACATTTTTTTAAAGATGGAACTGGGATTGTCCTGGGACTGGCTTAACCACCACACCACTCTTTCACATACACCCCTTCCCCAAAAATCTGTGCAATATCAGTCTTTTAAAAGTAAGCAGCATGTTACCTACATGTATTTCCGTAGGTTTTGACATGACTTCTGACAGTACTATTTCACTGTTGGCAGCTCTTCCCCTACCGGCTTCCAATGTTGACTGCGACCGCGACCGCGACTGCGACTCTGCTCCCGTCATTTTGTACTTTCAAGGGTTACAACTTCACATGTGAAGCTTTTACGTTCGGGACCCTGTGCGACTGGGTTGCCTGCCTTTACAGTGACAGTTTACATGGTAGATTGTGATCATCAAATCGACCAGCACAACGATAGAGAAATCAAGACGAAGTTCATTTGCTAACAGCACTGATGCTGTGCTTTGTGGACAGGAATTGTTCGGATTTAGAGAGAGAAAGAGACAGACAGACAGACAGACAGACACAGAGAGAGAAACAGAGACACAGAGAGAGACAGGGAGAGAGAGAGACAGACAGACAGACAGACAAATAAACAGGCAGACAGACAGACAGATACACAGAGAGAGAGAAACAGATGGACAGACAGACAGATAGACTGAGGCAGAGAGACTGAGAGAGAGAGAGACAGAGACAGACAGACTCAGACAGACAGACAGACAGAGAGAAAAACAGACAGACAGACAGAATGAGGCAGAGAGACTGAAAGAGAGAGACAGAGAGAGACGAGAGTTTTCTCAGGATATGAATGGTTGCTGGGGTCAGGGAGAGGTTAGCAGAGCGTGTTTCTATACGAACTGTCATGGTGGTAAGCTCGACCGACAACTTCGGTTCCTCTCTTCTCTCTTCCTTTTAGCTTCATTTTTCCCATGTACCTATTACAGTTTTACTTTCCCCATCTCTAAAGAGGTGCATGTGTCCCCTACGACTTTACTTTCCCCATCTCTAAGAGGTGCATGTGCCCCCTACCGTTTTACTTTTCCTATCTCTAAGAGGTGCATGTGCCCCCCACCGTTTTACTTTCCCCATCTCTAAAGAGGTGCATGTGCCCCTTATCGCTTTACTTTCCCTATCTCTAAAGAGGTGCATGTGCCCCCTACCGCTTTACTTTCCCCATCTCTAAAGAGGTGCATGTGCCCCCTACCGCTTTACTTTCCCCATCTCTAAAGAGGTGCATGTGCTCCCTACCGCTTTACTTTCCCCATCTCTAAAAGGTGCATGTGCCCCCTACCGCTTTACTTTCCCCATCCCTAAAGAGACGGGCATGTGCCCCCTATCGCTTTACTTTCCCCATTACTAAAGAGGTGCACGTGCCCCCTACCGCTTTACTTTCCCCATCCCTAAAGAGGTGCATGTGCCCCCTACCGCTTTACTTTCCCCATCACTGAAGAGGGGCACGTGCCCCTACCGCTTTACTTTCCCCATTACTAAAGAGGGGCACGTGCCCCCTACCGCTTTACTTTCCCCATCACTGAAGAAGGGCACGTGCCCCCTACCGCTTTACTTTCCCATCCCTAAAGAGGGGCACGTGCCTCCTACCGCTTTACTTTCCCCATCACTGAAGAGGGGCATGTGCCCCCTATCGCTTTACTTTCCCCATTACTAAAGAGGGGCAGCTGTTAGATGGGGTGAGGGCTTCTAAGGGTCAACCTGGGTTTGAGGAAGAGAGTGCTCAGACAACAGTGTTTTCCCGTTCCCTGTCCAAACAGCAAGACCCCCGAAACAGTCTGTTTGTCATTGGCAACACAGAACGTTGGTATAAGAGTCATATCGTGTTGTTTTATGACCCAGCCGACCACACATGCTACCCCAGAGCTGGACAAAGAACTGGGATGCGGCAGTCTTATCCTGCAAAATCAGTTTGCTAGAACTTCTGCCGGTTATTCTGTTACTACTGTGCTAGAAGTGTCAGCTTACTGCACTTTGAGTCAGTCAGTGTCAATACGTAGAGATGTCAGCTTACTGCACTTTGAGTCAGTCAGTGTCAATACGTAGAGATGTCAGCTTACTGTACTTTGAGTCAGTCAGTGTCAATACGTAGAGATGTCAGCTTACTGCACTTTGAGTCAGTCAGTGTCGATACGTAGAGATGTCAGCTTACTGCACTTTGAGTCAGTCAGTGTCGATACGTAGAGATGTCAGCTTACTGCACTTTGAGTCAGTCAGTGTCGATACGTAGAGATGTCAGCTTACTGCACTTTGAGTCAGTCAGTGTCAATACGTAGAGATGTCAGCTTACTGCACTTTGAGTCAGTCAGTGTCAATACGTAGAGATGTCAGCTTACTGCACTTTGAGTCAGTCAGTCTCAATACGTAGAGATGTCAGCTTACTGCACTTTGAGTCAGTCAGTGTCAATACGTAGAGATGTCAGCTTACTGCACTTTGAGTCAGTCAGTGTCCATACGTACAGATGTTAGCTTACTGCACTTTGAGTCAGTCAGTGCCAATACGTACAGATGTCAGCTTACTGCACTTTGAGTCAGTCAGTGTCAATACGTACAGATGTCAGCTTACTGCACTTTGAGTCAGTCAGTGTCCATACGTACAGATATCAGCTTACTGCACTTTGAGTCAGTCAGTGTCAATACGTAGAGATGTCAGCTTACTGCACTTTGAGTCAGTCAGTGTCCATACGTACAGATGTCAGCTTACTGCACTTTGAGTCAGTCAGTGTCAATACGTACAGATGTCAGCTTACTGCACTTTGAGTCAGTCAGTGTCAATACGTACAGATGTCAGTTTACTGCACTTTGAGTCAGTCAGTGTCGATACGTAGAGATGTCAGTTTACTGCACTTTCAGTCAGTCAGTGTCAATACGTACAGATGTCAGCTTACTGCACTTTGCGTCAGTCAGTATCCATACGTACAGATGTCAGCTTACTGCACTTTGAGTCAGTCAGTGTCCATACGTAAGATGTCAGCTTACTGCACTTTGAGTCAGTCAGTGTCCATACGTACAGATGTCAGCTTACTGCAATTTGAGTCAGTCAGTGTCAATACGTAGAGATGTCAGCTTACTGCACTTTGAGTCAGTCAGTGTCAATACGTAGAGATGTCAGCTTACTGCCTTTGAGTCAGTCAGTGTCAATACGTAGAGATGTCAGCTTACTGCACTTTGAGTCAGTCAGTGTCCATACGTACAGATGTCAGCTTACTGCACTTTGAGTCAGTCAGTGTCAATACGTAGAGATGTCAGCTTACTGCACTTTGAGTCAGTCAGTGTCGATACGTAGAGATGTCAGCTTACTGCACTTTGAGTCAGTCAGTGTCAATACGTAGAGATGTCAGCTTACTGTACTTTGAGTCAGTCAGTGTCAATACGTAGAGATGTCAGCTTACTGCACTTTGAGTCAGTCAGTGCCAATACGTAGAGATGTCAGCTTACTGCACTTTGAGTCAGTCAGTGTCAATACGTAGAGATGGAAGTACAGACAGAGCGGGTGAGGAAGGGGACAGCACTCTGCCAACACTAAAGCACACACGCATACACGCACACAACACACACACACCACACACACAAACAAAACCACGCACGCACGACACACACGCACACACACACACACACACACACACGCACGCACATACACACACACATGCACACACACACACGCACGCATCCACACACACAACACACACGCACACACACACACACACGCACACCACACACACACACACGCACACGCACACGCGCACGCACACGCACACACACACACATTCCACAAACGCACACGCGCGAGAGCACGCACGCACGCATACAGGGAGAGATAGAGATAGAGAGAGATACAGATAGAGATAGAGAGAGGGAGGAGGGGAGAGAGAGAGAGAACGAGCGAGCGAGAGAGAGAGAGAGAGAGAGAGAGACTGAGACAGAGAGAGAGAGAGAGAGTGAGAGAGTGAGAGAGAGAGAGAGAGAGAGCACAGCATTTCGACAACAAAAATATGCTTCGACCCAACAGCATCCTCATGACATACGAGTGCTTACCAACAGACTCAGGAACAGAGGTCAAGGTTATCGTTGTACCAGGAATGACCACTTTGGCGCTGACATGATTTTCCTGATACACCAGGGTTTGACCCTGAAAGTCTATGCCATGCATGTCTGGCTGTCCCTCCGCACCAAACATGTGCCAAGCAATCTTGTCTCCGCGGCACATGGTCATTCCGAACAGATTCCCGTACATTCGCCCGTTCACAGCTGAAAAATACAATAATGATAATGATGATGGCGACGCTTCTGCTGCTGCTGCTGTTGTTGCTGATAACAATAACAGTGATAATAATAATACTAACCACAATAACAATATTCATAACAAAAATAAGAATCACGATAAGAGTGGTGATGATGATGATATATAGGCGTCCTTCAGTCTCGGAAGACTATGGAGTTGCGCTCTGGGTGTTTATTCTGGTGCAGCGTCGGGTGTGGCTGGCCAGTCCGACGCGGGAATGACAGTCCCTGTGGCAGAGGGCACAGATAAAGTCTGACGCTGGTCTGTCTGCCTGGGCTGCAGCCTTTCTTCTCGTTCTCTTTTCCTCGTGCTGCTGAGCGAGTGTCTTTTCGAACTTGGAGAGACCTTTCTGCACAGTCTGTCTCCAGGCTGACCGTTCGAAGGCTATTGCTTCCCAGTTGTCCCTGTCGATGTTCAGGGCTTTCAGGTCCCTCTTGCACATGTCTTTGAATCGCAGCTGTGGTCTGCCTGTGGGACGTTTTCCCTGCACCAGTTCTCCGTAGAGGAGGTCTTTAGGGATCGGTCCGTCGTCCATGCGCACGGCATGGCCAAGCCAGCGCATACGTCTCTGTTTCAGCAGCGTATACATGCTGGTGCATCCAGCTCTTTCCAGGACAGTGTTGTTTGGGACCTTGTCCTGCCAGGTGATGTTTAGAATGCGTCGGAGGCTACGCATGTGAAAAGCATTGAGCTTTTGCTCTTGTCGGGCACGCAAAGTCCAGGACTCGCTGCCATACAGGAGGGTGCTCACGACGCAGGCTCTGTAGATCTGGATTTTTGTGTGCTCAGTCAGCTTCCTGTTGTTCCATGGTTTCTTTGTCAGTCTGGTCATGGTGGTAGCTGCCTTGCCGATGCGCCTATTGAGCTCTGTGTCAAGTGAGAGGGTGTCTGAGATTGTTGAGCCCAGATAAACAAAGTCATGGACGACATCCAGTTCATGGTCATTGATGCCGATGGCTGGGGGAGATCAACATCCTGTCCCATGACCTGTGTTTTCTTCAAGCTTATGGTAAGCCCGAAGTCTTGGCAGGCATCGCTGAAGCGAGTCATGAGCTGCTGCAGGTCCTCAGCTGAGTGGGCGGTTACTGCTGCGTCGTCTGCAAAGATGAAGTCACGCAGGCACCTCAGCTGGACTTTAGTCTTGGCTCTTAGTCTGGAGAGGTTGAAGAGCTTACCGTCTGCCCTGGTTCGGAGGTAGATACCTTCAACTGCAGGGCCGAATGCGTGTTTCAGCATCACAGCAAAGAAGATTCCAAACAGGGTGGGAGCCAGGACGCAACCCTGTTTCACTCCGCTCCGTATGTTGAAGGCAGCTGATGTTGAGCCGTCAAAGACGACAGTGCCTTTCATGTCTTCGTGGAAGGATCTGATGATGCTGAGAAGTTTGGGTGGACATCCAATCTTGGGAAGGATTTTGAAGAGGCCATCCCTACTGACCAGATCGAAGGCCTTTGTGAGGTCTATGAAGGCAACGAAGAGTGGCTACCTTTGCTCTCTACATTTCTCCTGAAGTTGTTTGAGGGAGAAGATCATGTCTATAGTGGATCTGTTGGCACGGAACCCGCACTGCGATTCAGGGTAGACTTGCTCTGCGAGTACCTGGAGCCTCTTCAGTACTACTCGTGCAAAGACTTTTCCAATGATACTGAGGAGGGATATGCCGCGATAATTATTGCAATCGCTTCTGTCACCTTTGTTTTTGTACAGTGTGACGACGTTAGCATCCCTCATGTCTTGTGGTACTTCGCCTTCACTCCAACAGAGGCAGAGGATTTCATGCAACTCGGTGATGAGTGTCTCTTTGCAGCACTTCAGTACTTCGGCGGGAATACCGTCTTTCCCTGGTGCCTTGCCAGAGGCAAGAGAATCCAGGGCTTCGCTGAGCTCATCTATGGTTGGTTCTCTGTCAAGCTCTTCCAGCTCTGGTAGGCACTCTATGGCATTCAGGGCGTCTTCTGTGACTACATTTTCCCTTGCATATAGCTCAGTGTAGTGTTCTACCCAGCGCTCCATCTGTTGTTCTCTGTCTTGAATCACCTCCCCTGTAGCTGATTTCAAAGGGGCAGTTTTCTTTTGCGTTGGGCCCAATGCCTGCTTGATGCCGTCATACATCGCCTTGATGTTGCCTGTGTCAGCTGCAATCTGAATCTGGGAGCAGAGCTGAAGCCAATAGTCATTGGCGCATTGTCTGGCACACTGCTGGACTTTGCTGCAAGCAGCACGGAGAACCTGGAGGTTCTGCTCACTGGGATTGGTTTTGTATGCTGTCAAGGCGTTTCTCTTGGCCTCGATGACTGGTGTCATTTCTTCTGAGTGGGCTTCGAACCAATCAGCTGACTTGCTGGTCTTTTTGCCAAATGTAGATATGGCGGCATTGTAGACAGCATCTCTGAAGTGTTCCCATCGGTCTTGGGCATTTGCAGTGGGTGGGCCAGGGAGAGAATCCTCCAACACACGCGCAAACTCCTCCACTTTTCTTTGATTGCGTGTTTTGCTGGTGTCGATGCGAGGTCGGCCCTCCTTTCTCATACGGTGCAGTCTCTTCGCGTGGAGCTTCACATTGCTGCACGCCAAAGAGTGGTCAGTGTCACAATCGGCGCTCTGGTAGCTGCGAGTGATCTTGATGCTGGAAAGTTGACACGTCTGGTGAGGATCAGGTCGAGCTGGTGCCAGTGTTTGGATCGCGGGTGATTCCAGGAGACTCGATGCTGAGGCTTCGTGTTGAAGAAGGTGTTACTGACGCACAACCATGATGACAACAGAGCTCTAGCAGGCGCTGGCCATTCTCGTTCATTTTCCCAGTGCCGAACTGACCCAAGCAGGTGGGCCAGGCGTTGTGATCGACACCCACTCTGGCGTTGAAATCGCCGGCGATGAACAGTAGTTCTCTGTCAGGAATTTTCCTTATAGCAGCACTGAGGTCGTCATAAAACTTATCTTTTGCTTCTGCTGTGGATGCCAAAGTTGGTGCGTAGGCACTGATTAGACTGACTGGTCCTGAGGATGTTTGGAGTCGGAGAGACAGGATTCGCTCTGTTCCTTCTGCTGGTGGGGTTATGGATCCCAATAATCTGTTTCTAACTGCGAATCCCACGCCGTGTTCTCTGATCTCGTCTGATGGTTTGCCCTGCCAGAACAGGGTGAAGTCTCTCTCCCTCACAGATCCTGTTTCTGGGAGCCTGGTTTCTTGAAGGGCGACGATGTCCATCAGTTCTCAGTTCTCTGTCGATGACGGCTGTCTTGCGAGCATCATTTACTTCCTGCAGGTCGTCAGAAAAGCCTGGTGTCATTGTTCTCACATTCCACGTGCCCAATTTCAGGCGGGAGTTTTCATTTTTCTGTTGCCTGGTGCACAGTTGTCGATCCGCTTGTCGGTTTTCACCCTAAACCCCACGCACCCAGTGAGGCTAACGGACCGTGGCCGGGCACACCTTACTGGCTGGGGGCTGCCCAGCTTAAGGCGGGCGGTAGCTGCCCAGTGAGATGCGATGACCTCTCCCACCGTCGGAAGCAGCCCCTGGCGTCTGACTCTACGCCAATTGAGTATGCAGACTTAAAACCGGTAGACTGCTACTTCCCGTGTTTTGTCGACGTGCAAAGCGAAGCTGGAGTGACCTCTCCAGAGCGCAAGGCCTGGGTAAGTAAGTGTGGAGGGCAAGCTGTTACCCATTGCAGCAGACCCCCCCCCCCTCTCCACGTCGCTGGAATGGTCCATTGGAAAGGCAAGCGCCGATACACATGGTTCCAGTGCCGTCGCAGGAGTTGCCAGAACGTTGCTGTATACAGCCTCAGACTGCCTTGGGGACTCCGGCTCCGGATTTTTCCACAGGGTTGACTCCCGAAGCCTTTCCTATGAGTGGGTAGGGCCGCAAGGCAGCGGAGGTTTGAAATCAGAGTTTTCCTTCTCTTAGATGAGCTGTCTTCCCAGACTGATGAGTCCCATCTACCCAAAGCACTGGTTTTCAGGCGCCAGTAACCCGCCTTCACCCCTTCTCCTATCAGTAGTAGCAGTTCCGCCGGGCTTATATCTAAGCCACACGAGCAGGCTAGGAACTGGACTTAGTTGTCAGAGGCTGTTGGAGACGCGCGCCGTGAGGGGCATTTTATAGACAATGGGAGCTTGTCCCCATTGCCACCCCTCGGCTATGACAACCTTGGACACAACAACAACAATAACAATAATAATACAATAATAATGATAATAATAATAATAGTAATGTTAATAATAAAATAATAATAATAATAATAATCATGATGATAATAACAATAATTATGTTGATGATGATAATACTACTACTATAATAATAATATAATAGTTATAACGACGACGACGACGACGACGATGATGATGATGATATGATGATCATCATCATCATCATCACAACATCATCATCATCATCATCATTAACTACTTTGTCAGCGTTTATCTCCCAAGAGTGACAGAGGCAGACACGTTAAGCGATCATCGATCAAGAACCAGAAAAAAAAACCACGAAAATAGAATCAGAACGCGTATTTAATACAACCAGACAAGACAGGCGCAAATTTTCGACCATCTTTGTCAAGCGTAAATATAAGATCACAAACGAGCAAACACCAAATACGAAAATCAGGAGAAAAAGACTAAAACTTTCCTGCTGCTCGAAGTAGTGGGAAGTTTTAGTCTTTTTCTCCTAATTTTGGTATTTGGTGTTTGTTCGTTTGTGATCTTACATTTAAGCTTGACAAAGGCCGAAAACTCGCGCCTGTCTTGTCTGTTGTATTAAATACGCGTTCTGATTCTATTTTCGTGGTTTTTTCTGGCTCCTGTTTGCTTGAAGGCTGGCAATTGCACACTTGTTTTGAATCATCGATCAAGTTCTGATGTGGACACCCATTTTACTTACCGTGTTTACGGTTAGCCGCGTAGAAGACGGACTCGCTGGGATCCACAGCGCTAGGAAAGGACGAGTATATGTTGATGTTTTCTTTAGATACCAGGAGAAATTCTCATCAATGTCAAGAAGTTGAGGAAAATATGCTGATGCTGGTTGAACCAGGTGTCGGGGCTTGGTTCTTCTCTTCTGGCACTCATCAGCCATGGCTGAAAATGGACAAAAAGTAGCAACAGCAGCAGCATCACCATCATCATCATTGTCATCGTCATCACCATCATCATCATCATCATCATAATCGTCGTCGTCGTCGTCGTCATCATCATCATCATCATCACTATCACTATCACTATCACCACCATCACCACCACCACCATCATCATCAATCCTTCCTCCTCGTCCCCTCCACCACCACCCCTCCTTATCGTCGTCGTCGTCATCGTCGTCGTCGTCGTCGTCATCATCATCATTATCATTATCATCATCATCATCATCATCATCATCATCATCATCATCACCATCATCACCATCATCATCGTCATATCAATCCTTCCTCCTCGTCCTCTCTACCACCACCCCTTTTCGTAGTCATCATCATCATCATATTTTTTTTAATCATTAGGTTAATGTTCAAGTTGTGTTAACATTTAGAACTTCAATTAGTGGCTGTAAAAACACAACACACCTGTACGTAACATTATGAGAATGTGTTGTCAAGTCAGAGGCCAAGCAGTAAGTGTCATACGTTGTACCACAACAAGCACTACTGTACTCCATGGACATGATAAATGCAGCGTGAGCAATACATACAATTTTCATTTTCAGAATGGTATTGGTGTTGTCAGTTGATTTACGGTGCATGATAGACGCTGGCAAAGACAGCATTGTGTTGGTATTGTGTTTGTTATTGTTGTTATTCCCTAACAGCTGAGGTGTGTGTGTGTGTGTGTGTGTGTGTTTGTGTGTGTGTATGAGTGTGTGTGAGTGCGCGCGCGTCTGTGTGTGTATGTGTGTGTGTGGTGTGTGTGTATGTTGTGTGCGTGCGTATATGTATGTGTGTGTGTGTGTGGATGTAAATGCCTGTGTGTTGTATGTATGTGTGCGCGTGGACATGTGTGTTGTGCGTGTGTGTGTGTGTGTGTGTGGTGTGTGTGTGTGTGTGTGTGTGTGTGTGTGTGTGTGTGGTGTGTGTGTGTGTGTGTGTGTGTGTGTGTGTGTGTGTGTGTGTGTGTGTGTGTGTGTGTGTGGGTGGGTGGGTGGGTGGTCCACTTTTGGCTTGGGAGAAAGACGAACATCCATACAAATACACCAGGCATACCATATCAACATTGCTGGCCACTTCAGGATGGGGTCCAGCATACTGACCAGTTTAGGGTGGGGTCCAACATACTGACCACTTTAGGGTGGGGTACAACATACTGACCACTTTAGGGTGGGGTCCAACATACTGATCACTTTACGGTGGGGTCCATCATGCTGACCAGTTTAGGGGGGACCAACATACTGACCAGTTTAGGGTGAGGTCAAACATACTGACCAGTTTAGGGTGGGGTCCAACATACTGACCAGTTTAGGATGGGGTCCAACATACTGACCACTTTAAGGTGGGGACCAACATACTGACCAGTGTAGTGTGAGGTTCAACATACTGACCAGTTTAGGGTGGGGTCCAACATACTGACCACTTTAGGGTGGGGTCCAACATACTGACCACTTTAGGGTGGGTCCAATATACTGACCACTTTAGGGTGGGGACCAACATACTGACCAGTTTAGGGTGGGGTCAAACATACTGACCAGTTTAGGGTGAGGTCAAACATACTGACCAGTTTAGGGTGAGGTCCCAGCTGGCCTTTCCGGCAGAGCAGCATGGGCCCCACCAGTCCAGTGTTGACGTCCTTCACAGGGTCCACAGCAGACAGGTAGGATCGAACCACACACGGCAGGTCCTGCTCGCCCAGCTCCGGTACCTTAAACCGATAGACCACCGTTTTCCCTGGTGCCACCACTCGCCCTCCAAACTCACCGCCTGGTTGGACCAACAAACGTTTAGGTTTGATTGGAATTCAAAGCAAAAAGCACGAAAATAATTTCTATAGTCCAAAATGTCGCTAGGTTTTGGTTAGGGAAGTGGTCTGTAACCTTCCAATGTGACTGCCCGGGTTTGCTATATGTGAAAATGTCGCTAGGTTTTGGTTAGGGAAGTGGTCTGTAACCTTCCAATCTGATTGCCCGGGTTTGCTACATGTGAAAATGTCGCTAGGTTTTGGTTAGGGAAGTGGTCTGTAACCTTCCAGTGTGACTGCCCGGATTTGCTACATGTGAAAATGTCGCTAGGTTTTGGTTAGGGAAGTGGTCTGTAACCTTCCAGTGTGACTGCCCGGGTTTGCTACATGTGAAAATGTCGCTAGGTTTTGGTTAGGGAAGTGGTCTGTAACCTTCCAGTGTGACTGCCCGGGTTTGCTACATGTGAAAATGTCGCTAGGTTTTGGTTAGGGAAGTGGTCTGTAACCTTCCAGTATGACTGCCCGGGTTTGCTACATGTGAAAATGTCGCTAGGTTTTGGTTAGGGAAGTGGTCTGTAACCTTCCAATCTGACTGCCCGGGTTTGTTACATGTGAAAATGTCGCTCGAGTGAAATGTTGTGTGTGCGGCTTGCCTACCCAGTGGTGACTGGATACCTGATTGTCTTCGAAGTTGGAGAAGGTAAAGCAGCCAAGAATAGGAGACTGGCACCATCCTTGTAATGCTGGCCCCTAAAAATGTTGAAGTCTCAACCACTTCAGGTGACCAACACTGCAGATGTCTGTATCTCTTGGGCCTGGTTGAAGCCAGGGTATATCATGATAGTAAGGGTAGAGTTCAATCCTGTCACGCAGTCTCAATCTTAGATGGGACGCTCTAGCGTCAAGATCATCATCCTCATTATTACGAAACCAACGATCATCCTCATTATCACGAAACCATCGATCATCATCTTCATTATCACGAAACCATCGATCATCATCCTCATTATCACGAAACCATCGATCATCCTCATTATCACGAAACCATCGATCATCATCCTCATTATCACGAAACCATCGATCATCCTCATTATCACGAAACCACCGATCATCCTCATTATCACGAAACCATCGATCATCATCCTCATTATCACGAAACCATCGATCATCATCCTCATTATCACGAAACCATCGATCATCATCCTCATTATCACGAAACCATCGATCATCATGGCACTGTGATAAATTATCCCAGATTATGTGACCTTGATGCCCTGATCTCTGTGGTCACCTCAGTTTTGGTTTCCTCTCCCGCTGTCATGTCTGAAGTGAATTCAGGTTGGGTCTGTGATGTCAGTGGTTCATGGGGTCTGTGATGTCAGTGGTTCATGGGGTCTGTGATGTCAGTGGTTCATGGGGTCTGTGATGTCAGTGGTTCATGGGCTCTGTGAAGTCAGTGGTTCATGGGGGTCTGTGATGTCAGTAGTTCATGGGGTCTGTGATGTTAGTGGTTCATGGGGTCTGTGATGTCAGTGGTTCATGGGGTCTATGATGTTAGTGGTTCATGGGGTCTGTGATATCAGTGGTTCATGGGGTCTGTGATATCAGTGGTTCATGGGGTCTGTGATGTCAGTGGTTCATGGGGTCTGTGATGTCAGTGGTTCATGGGGTCTGTGATGTTAGTGGTTCATGGGGTCTGTGATATCAGTGGTTCATGGGGTCTGTGATATCAGTGGTTCATGGGGTCTGTGATGTCAGTGGTTCATGGGGTCTGTGATATCAGTGGTTCATGGAGTCTGTGATGTTAGTGGTTCATGGGGTCTGTCATGTCAGTGGTTCATGGGCTCTGTGATGTCAGTAGTTCATGGGGTCTGTGATGTCAGTGGTTCATGGGGTCTGTAATGTCAGTGGTTCATGGGGTCTGTGATGTCAGTGGTTCATGGGGTCTGTGATATAAGTGGTTCATGGAGTCTGTGATGTCAGTGGTTCATGGGGTCTGTGATGTCAGTGGTTCATGGGGTCTGTGATGTCAGTGGTTCATGGGGTCTGTGATGTAAGTGGTTCATGGGGTCTGTGATGTCAGTGGTTCATGGGGTCTGTGATGTCAGTGGTTCATGGGGTCTGTGATGTCAGTGGTTCATGGGGTCTGTGATGTAGTGGTTCATGGGGTCTGTGATGTCAGTGGTTCATGGGGTCTGTGATGTCAGTGGTTCATGGGTCTGTGATGTCAGTGGTTCATGGGTGTCAGTGTCATGCATGTGTAGTGGTTCATGGGGTCTGTGATATCAGTGGTTCATGGGGTCTGTGATATCAGTGGTTCATGGGGTCTGTGATGTCAGTGGTTCATGGGGTCTGTGATATCAGTGGTTCATGGAGTCTGTGATGTTAGTGGTTCATGGGGTCTGTCATGTCAGTGGTTCATGGGGTCTGTGATGTCAGTAGTTCATGGGGTCTGTGATGTAAGTGGTTCATGGGGTCTGTAATGTCAGTGGTTCATGGGGTCTGTGATGTCAGTGGTTCATGGGGTCTGTGATATAAGTGGTTCATGGAGTCTGTGATGTCAGTGGTTCATGGGGTCTGTGATGTCAGTGGTTCATGGGGTCTGTGATGTCAGTGGTTCATGGGGTCTGTGATGTAAGTGGTTCATGGGGTCTGTGATGTCAGTGGTTCATGGGGTCT
Organism: Monoplex corrugatus; assembly: GCA_030674185.1. Classification (NCBI taxonomy): domain Eukaryota; kingdom Metazoa; phylum Mollusca; class Gastropoda; order Littorinimorpha; family Ranellidae; genus Monoplex; species Monoplex corrugatus. The sequence goes on from CM060307.1 coordinate 16,401,766, forward strand.
GTGATGTCAGTGGTTCATAGGGTCTGTGATGTCAGTGGTTCATGGGGCCTGTAATCTCAATGGTTCATGGGGTCTGTGATGTCAGTGGTTCATGGGATCTGTGATGTCAGTGGTTCATGGAATCTGTGATGTCAATGGTTCATGGGGTCAATGATGTCAGTGGTTCATGGGGTCTGTTATGTCAGTGGCTCATGGGGATCGCTGTCGTTGGAGGGCCGTGATGGCAATTTCCACACTGGGGGTCTCTCACTCAGTCTGACTCCGTGTCTGAACAATTACTGCCAGAAGTAGAGGGTGTCTAGGCAGTGTATACGTAACCAGCTAGATCAGAACAGATATAAATGAAGTGATCCCTAGAAGCAGTGCAGGGTCTCTTCCGGTGGATGGCTCCATGGCGGTTTGACATCTCTGACTGCCGTGGGCTTCCAGGCAATTGAACTTGGGATTAGTGGTGTGGTGTTGAGCCAGAATGATAGGCGTGGGATAAACATCACTGAGGATACAACATTTCTGCCAACCGAAAATCACATTTGAGGACGAAGTATAAGACAGGCACAAACCATGGTGAACCAACCATCAGTCAGGAAAGAGGTCGGATAGGAATTTCCTGTCACGTGGACACAAATTTTTACAGCACAGAACCACCAGTCAGGGGAGATCAACACAGAGACAGCCATTGCACATTTCTAGACTGACAACCATTGCACATTTCTAGACTGACAGCCATTAAACGTTTCTAGACTGACAACCATTGCACATTTCTAGACTGACAGCCATTGCACATTTCTAGACTGACAACCATTGCACATTTCTAGACTGACAGCCATTGTACATTTTCTAGACTGACAACCATTGCACATTTCTAGACTGACAGCCATTGCACATTTCTAGACTGACAACCATTGTACATTTCTAGACTGACAACCATTGCACATTTCTAGACTGACAGCCATTGCACATTTCTAGACTGACAACCATTGCACATTTCTAGACTGACAGCCATTGCACATTTCTAGACTGACAGCCATTGCACATTTCTAGACTGACAGCCATTGCACATTTCTAGACTGACAACCATTGCACATTTCTAGACTGACAACCATTGCACATTTCTAGACTGATGGCCATTGCACATTTCTAGATGACAGCCATTGCACATTTCTAGACTGACAGCCATTGCACATTTCTAGACTGACAGCCATTGCACATTTCTAGACTGACAGCCATTGCACATTTCTAGACTGACAACCATTGCCATTCTAGACTGACATGCCATTGCACATTTTCTAGACTGACAGGCCATTGCACAATTTCTAGACTGACAGCCATTGCACATTTCTAGACTGACAGCCATTGCACATTTCTAGACTGACAGCCATTGAATTCAGACTGACGCATTGCACTTTCTAGACTGACACCATTGCACATTTTCTAGACTGACAGCCATTGCACATTTCTAGACTGACAGCCATTGCACATTTCTAGACTGACAGCCATTGCACAGTTTCTAGACTGACAGCCATTGCACATTTCTAGACTGACAGCCATTGCACATTTCTAGACTGACAACCATGCACATTTCTAGACTGACAGCCATTGCACATTTCTAGACTGACAGCCTTGCACATTTCTAGACTGATGGCCATTGCACATTTCTAGACTGACAACCATTGCACATTTCTAGACTGAAGCCATTGCACATTTCTAGACTGACACCATTGCACATTTCTAGACTGACATGCCATTGCACATTTCTAGACTGACAAGCCATTGCACATTTCTAGACTGACAGCCATTGCACATTTCTAGACTGACGCCATTGCACATTTCTAGACTGAAGTCCATTGCCATTTCTAGACTGAAGCCATTGCACTTTCTAGACTGCATGCATTGCACATTTTATGCACATTGCACTTCTAGACTGACATGCCATTGCACATTTCTAGATGATCCTTGCACATTTGTGATCCATTGCACATTTCTAGACTGACAGCATTTCACATTTCTAGACTGCCCATTGCACATTTGACTACAGATGCAATTAGAACCATTGACTTTTCTAGACTGATAGCCATTGCACTTTCTAGTAGACTGACAGCCATTGCACATTTCTAGACTGACTAAGCCATTGCACATTTTCTACAATTGAATCTAGCTGCCCATTGCACATTTCTAGATGATGCCATTGTCACATTTCTAGACTGACATAGCACATTGATTCACATTTCTATCTGACTGGAAGCCATTGCAACATTTCTAGACTGAACCATTGCACATTTCTAGATGAATCATGCCATTGTAGACTGACCTTGACATTTTAGATGATTCATTGCACATTTAGACTGGCTTGCACTTGTCTAGATGAATACATTCACATTTTAGATCCTTGCCATGTCTGATGAAGCATGCACATTTCTAGATGAAGATTGTCACATTGCTGACCCTGTGAAGCCATTGAATTTTTAGTGATCCATTGCCTTCTAACTGAGATGAATTTTCACACTGTAGATCCTTGCACATTTCTAGTATGATGATTGAATTTCACTGATGAAACCTGTGCCATTTCATAGATGATGAGATTTCACATGTGATCCGTGACTGTCTAGCATGCATTTTAGATGATGTTTCACATTTTAGATCCTGTGCCATTGCTACAGTATGCTATGATGATTTCACATTTTAGTGATCCTGTGCCTTGGTCATAGAATATTTGATATTGCACATTGTGAATTTCTACTGGACTAGCATTACTCTAGATGATGATTTCACATTGTTAGATCTGTGCCTGTCTATAGTAATGATGAATGATTTTCACATGTGATCCTGTGCCTGGTCTATAGTATGATGATGATTTCACATTGTGATCCTGTGCTGGTCTACAGTATGATGATGATTTTCACATTGTGATCCTGTGCCTGGTCTATAGTATGATGATGATTTTCACATTGTGATCCTGTGCCTGGTCTAAGTATGATGATGATTTTCACATTGTGATCCTGTGCCTGGTATAGTATGATGATGATTTTCACATTGTGATCCTGTGCCTGGTCTATAGTATGATGATGATTTTCACATTGTGATCCTGTGCCTGGTCTATAGTATGATGATGATTTTCACATTGTGATCCTGTGCCTGGTATAGTATGATGATGATTTTCACATTGTGATCCTGTGCCTGGTTATAGTATGATGATGATTTTCACATTGTGATCCTGTGCCTGGTCTATAGTATGATGATGATTTTCACATTGTGATCCTGTGCCTGGTCTATAGTATGATGATGATTTTTCACATTGTGATCCTGTGCCTGGTCTATAGTATGATGATGATTTTCACATTGTGATCCTGTGCCTGGTCTATAGTATGATGATGATTTTCACATTGTGATCCTGTGCCTGGTCTATAGTATGATGATGATTTTCACATTGTGATCCTGTGCCTGGTCTATAGTATGATGATGATTTTCACATTGTGATCCTGTGCCTGGTCTATAGTATGATGATGATTTTCACATTGTGATCCTGTGTGCCTGGTTTATAGTATGATGATGATTTTCACATTGTGATCCTGTGCCTGGTCTACAGTATGATGATGATTTTCACATTGTGATCCTGTGCTGGTCTACAGTATGATGATGATTTTCACATTGTGATCCTGTGCCTGGTCTATAGTATGATGATGATTTTCACATTGTGATCCTGTGCCTGGTCTATAGTATGATGATGATTTTCACATTGTGATCCTGTGCCTGGTCTATAGTATGATGATGATTTTCACATTGTGATCCTGTGCCTGGTCTAAGTATGATATGATGATTTTCACATTGTGATCCTGTGCGTGGTCTACAGTATGATGATGATTTTCACATTGTGATCCTGTGCGTGGTCTATAGTATGATGATGATTTTCACATTGTGATCCTGTGCCTGGTCTATAGTATGATGATGATTTTCACATTGTGATCCTGTGCCTGGTCTATAGTATGATGATGATTTTCACATTGTGATCTGTGCCTGGTCTATAGTATGATGATGATTTTCACATTGTGATCCTGTGCCTGGTCATAGTATGATGATGATTTTCACATTGTGATCTTGTGCCTGGTCTATTGTATGATGATGATTTTCACATTGTGATCCTGTGCCTGGTCTATAGTATGATGATGATTTTCACATTGTGATCCTGTGCCTGGTCTATAGTATGATGATGATTTTCACATTGTGATCTGTGCTGGTCTATAGTATGATGATGATTTTCACATTGTGATCCTGTGCCTGGTCTACAGTATGATGATGATTTTCACATTGTGATCCTGTGCCTGGTCTATAGTATGATGATGATTTTCACATTGTGATCCTGTGCCTGGTATAGTATGATGATGATTTTTACATTGTGATCCTGTGCTGGTCTATAGTATGATGATGATTTTCACATTGTGATCCTGTGCCTGGTCTACAGTATGATGATGATTTTCACATTGTGATCCTGTGCCTGGTCTACAGTATGATGATGATTTTCACATTGTGATCCTGTGCGTGGTCTATAGTATGATGATGATTTTCACATTGTGATCCTGTGCGTGGTCTACTAGTATGATGATGATTTTCACATTGTGATCCTGTGCCTGGTCTATAGTATGATGATGATTTTCACATTGTGATCCTTAATTGTTATCTACCGTCTGGATAGAGTTTTTCAGATGTGTTCATGTGATGTATCGTTTGGATAAAGATTTTCCACCGGAGTTTTTAGATTGTTCGTCGTAGAACAGATTTTTTTTTTCGATTTTGTTCTAGGATTTGACCGTTTTGGTAGAGATTTTCGGGATGTTCCTTTGGAAGTTATCGTTGTAGGTAAATATTTTTAACCGTGGTTTCGATTTTATCGCATTATACTTTGACAAAATGGACTGTGCTCCAGGATTATAAACTTTGAATAAAAATGTTCAGACAGTCATGATACAGTGTTTCAGACAGACATGACTCACTTTTAGGGTTCATGTAGACGTAGCCTTCGTTGCACTTGTTAAAAGTGACTCCATGCGGCAGGAAAGTGTAAGGCCTCCCAGCTGTGTTCTTCACTGTCACTTTTACTGTCTCCCCCTCTTCCGCCAACAGCACGGGTCCCAGCATCCCCAGGTGATCATCCGCCTCTGTGTGCGCCATGCGTGTGCAAAACTCGGAGTTTGTGTACTGAACGTAGTGAGCTTTCTTGTACTTGCTGCCGATCCTGTATTTGCTCTTGCCGAAGTACTTTTCGGCGTAGCTGAAAATAGGGTAAGTTTTAAGTTGATATACAGTTGTACGGTATGTATGTTGTGTTGTATTGTGTTGTGTTGTGTTGTGTGTTGTGTTGTGTTGTGTGTGTGTGTGTGTGTTTTGTGTGTTGTGTTGTGTTGTGTTGTGTTGTGTTGTGTTGTGTTGTGTTTGTGTTGTGTGTGTGTGTTGTGTGTTGTGTTGTGTGTGTGTGTGTGTGTGTGTGTGTGTGTGTGTGTGTGTGTGTGTGTGTGTGTGTGTGTGTGTGTGTGTGTGTGTGTGTTTGTGTACGTGCTGCCCATCCTGTATTTGCTCCTACCGAAGTACTTTTCGGCGTAGCTGAAAATAGGGTAAATTTTAAGTTGAATACAGTTGTACGGTGTGTGTGTGTGTGTGCGTGTGTGTGTGTGTGTGTGTGTGTGTGTGTGTGTGTGTGCGTGCGTGCGTGTGTGTGTGTGTGTGTGTTGTGCGTGTGTGTGTGTGTGTGTGTGTGTGCGTGTGTGTACATGTGTGTGTGTGTGTATGTATGTGTGTGAGCGTGTGTGGTGTGTGCGCACGTGTAATGGTGTTTTCTAGAGATGTCTTCAAAAGCAAGCTTATCTGTCTGTAACTGTAACTGTTTGAAAGAATCATGGCATTAAGGCAGTGCCGTGTGTGTTCACCTTTTCTTCCCAGTTTCTACTCCATCCCAGTAGTCACAGAAGCTGGGACAATTTTGTTATGATGCAACAACGACGTTGATGATGGAGATGACATTTATGATGTTACGGAGTTCCAGTTGGTATTGAGACAATGTGACAAGGTTGTACTCTATACGCTTATTCATCATAATCAAGTGCCTTGCCACATGGCGTTGGCGATCCACTTGTGTCTACCTCCATCAAGACTGTCTGGTTTCTTTACTTTGCTGTCCATGGAACTCTCAACATTCTTCTTAGAAACCACATCTCGGCTGCCTCAATCTTGTTCTGGCTTTGCTTGTTGACCGTCCACTACTCACAACAGTATAACATTATCGGTTCTAACATTCAAGAACTCTCTTCCTGATGTTAACTGATAGGCATTTATTATCATAGTAGATCCTGGCGTCAACCAGACCTGAGAGACACAGACACCTGCGGTGTTGGTTAGGAGACTTGAGCAATACCGTCAATGAGGCATCCGTGATGTGGACGAGACTCAACTCTGCGATCCAAGTCTTTCCATTGAGCCATAGAGGGCCTAAACTTAGCTACACCTGGCGGAGTTCCAGTTATTGATCTGTTGTGTTAACCGGTTCATCATAGCGACTGGTCCCTATATCATGATGATGATCTTTAGCGGATAGTACAGTACACATGTCAACATATTTTCCATTATACAAAAAGAGGGCGACGAGTGGGAAACAGACTTTCTGGGTGTCTAGAAATGTTTATGTCATCACCTTTTCCCTGTATGGAATCTTTACGGATATTGTTTAGTATACATACCATTAAGCTACCTCCCCCCCCCCCCCCCAATCAAGAAAGAGAAACTAAAAGAATGGGAATACAGACCTTCCAGGCGCCGTCAGAGAACCACCGTTGTACAGATCCATCCCAGAGGGCCCGTAGTTCCAGTAGTAGTCCTCGATCTGCAGGTAGTACTGCCGATCAGACGACGGATATGATGAAAATGATGATGAAAGTGATGATGATAACGAGGATCTCCTGACCTGGCGTCTGAACATGTACTTGTCCATGAATCTCAGCCACCAGTCATCTTGGTACAGTGGCACAGGTTTTCATTGGCTTGTTGAAGGGCAGAAAACCCAGATTGTCGGCAAACCCTTGGCTGAGGGAGAGCTGTCTCTTGATTTCTACAAAGGCCATTTGCCCAGCTGTGTAGACACAGATAATGAAAGGGAAAACATGAGAGAGACAGACAGACAGACAGACAGACAGAGACAGAGACAGAAACAGACAGACAGACAGACAGAGACAGAAACAGACAGACAGACAGAGACAGAGACAGACGAGAGAGGAGAGAGAGAGAGAGAGAGAGAGAGAGAGAGAGAGAGAGAGAGAGAGAGGAGGGGCTGAAAACATTGTAAAATAATACGGCGAGGAAATTTAATTTTTGTTTAAAACAAATGAAAAAGAAAAGCAACAATAACAGAAACAACAAAAAGTTTCTTAAGACTTATTTTATATACAAAATAGCAGCAGAATTCTGTCGACTACTTCTCACTGTAAAATAAACCTACGGTGAGGACAAAGGTTCCACTATTCTCACTGTAAATAACCTACAGTGAGGACAAAGATCACATTCTTACTGTAAAATAAACCTACAGTGAGACAAGGTTCACTACTTCATTGTAAAATAACCTACATGAGACAAGTCACTACTTCTCACTGTAAAATACACCTACAGTGAGGACAAAGGTTTCACACTTCTCACTGTAAATACACCTACAGTGAGACAAAGTTCACTACTCACTGTAAAATAACACCTACAGTGAGGACAAAGGTTTCACTACTTCTCACTGTAAAATACACCTACAGTGAGGACAAAGGTTTCATTACTTCTCACTGTAAAATAACCTACAGTGAGGACAAAGGTTTCACTACTCACTGTAAAATACACCTACAGTGAGGACAAAGGTTTCACTACTTCTCACTGTAAAATACACCTACAGTGAGGACAAAGGTTTCATTACTTCTCACTGTAAAATACACCTACAGTGAGGACAAAGGTTTCACTACTCACTGTAAAATACACCTACAGTGAGGACAAAGGTTTCATTACTTCTCACTGTAAAATACACCTACAGTGAGACAAAGGTTTCATTACTTCTCACTGTAAAATACACCTACAGTGAGGACAAAGGTTTCACTACTCACTGTAAAATACACCTACAGTGAGGACAAAGGTTTCATTACTTCTCACTGTAAAATACACCTACAGTGAGGACAAAGGTTTCACTACTTCTCCACTGTAAAATACAACTACAGTAAGGACAAAGGTTTATATCAGTCAACAAAGGAGCCTCAACAGACGATAGTTTGAATACACGACATTATTCCTCCTTTGATAAATTATTGCAATTGATGTTTTAGATCAAGCATGATAGTGTCACTGTGTGTAACTATGCGAAAGTTTAATCAGTCAGCTGCATAATGTTTTCAAAAGCTTACTTCATTCTTGAATACAAATACGAAATGTTTAATTATAATGCGTAATTTTATTCACAAAGAAAACATGGGGTGTCGATTCACAATAACGCACAGTCATTCGACAATACATGCTGTTACATGTTCACTGCAAAGTTAAACGTTTCTTCGGCCAGAATCTTCTTTGCGATGAAAAGCACAAAAAGGCAAACTTTTTCCAACCAACGGCTGTGAAAGCCTGCCGCTTATCTAATATCGTCTAAATCAGGAGGATAAATTAATCTGTTAGAGAGTGATGACAGTGTGCATGGCTTCCTTACCCCTGTAGGGCTTATCGTTCCTGCTAGCCATCAGCCACACACCAGCATGAGAGGGGGACATGAAGGCAGACACGAAGGTGGCGGGGAACAGGTTCACAGAATCCTTGCTGAAACGTAAACAACACGTCACTGATTGGTACGGTCAGGATGATCTTGTTCACTACTTTTGACAAAATATCCCACTAATGTATGATTGGACAGTCGAGATACAGAATAGCATTTGTTGTAATTATGAGTCTGACTGTGTGATTGTGTGCTGTTTGGATTTAAACAGTTTTATTCGACAAAACAACACAACATTCCAGCCTATGCATAAGACAGAATGAGTGGAGCACCAAGCTACGGGTTATTTTAGCCTTGCCCTACAAAGGAGATAACGATGCGCGTGAAACAAAAAATATTATAACATGAAAAAAGAGCAGTAATGAATAACACAATCAGTAAAGAATAATGAAAAGAAAGCAGAATATAAGGCAAACAAATCGGTAAATGAAATGAGAGTATGATAGGAATAGTCCACAAAACTGCAGTGTTTAAATTTCTGAATGAATCTAATGGGTGTCACCTCATCTGTAATACTGGCTAGAGACTTCTCTAATCCTACACCGGCACCGCCAGAACAACAAATTTTGTTAAGAAGGGCGGTAAGCAGGCCAGTAGAATGTCGTACACCCTGTGGCTCGAACACACAAGTAATAGCGTGTGGAATTACACCACGACGCTGGCTGCTAGTTCGTAATCCAAATGTGTACGCGTGATACGTGGACAGAAAGGGGTGAAAACCTTATCAGGATTATTTCATTCCCTAAAGCTAGGGCCATTTTACCTGTGTTTGTTGACGGAGAAGACCTGGCCACTGATGTGCATGCCAGTCATGGCCCTGTTGATAGAGAAGAAGTAGAACACACTGGGCTTGTCGTCCATGGGCACCTTCAATCCCTTCAGGTTGCCGTACACATAGCCGTTGATGTGAGCCATCTGGTTGCTAGCTACGAACCCCTGTGTCAGAGTTGATTTCACAACAATTGACAGAAAGGACAACTGGATAAAATTCATATCAGTTCAACTATTTCCTGAAAATGTTGTTAGCAGAATATAAAGTGCATCAGTTCAAAAATGTTTTCTTCTTGTTTTTATCACAAAACTCTGTGTCAAAGTCGAATCCAGCCCTTTACGATGAGGACGATGTAGTAGGTTTTACATTAATTAAAATGATTGATAACAAACAAACAAACAAACACACACACACACAAAACAGTTGACATACATACAACCACACGCACGCAAACACACACATACACACAATCGCACGCACACAAAATACACACACACGCTCGCTCTCTCTCTCTCTCTCTCTCACACACACACACACACACACACACACACACACACACACACACACACACACACATACACGCACACACACACACATACACGCACACACACACGCTCTCTCTCTCTCTCTCCCTCCATCCCTCACACACACACACATACACACACACATACACACACACGTACACATGTGCACACACATGCACACACACACGCTCTCTCTGTCTGTCTCACACATACACATACACACGCACGCACACACACATACAAACACACACGCACACACACACACACACACACACACACGCACATATACACACACGCACACACACACACACATACATTCACACACGCACACACACACAAACACACACACCGCACACAAACACACACACACACACACACGCACATACATACACACACACACACACACCACACACACACACACACACACACACACACACACACTCACTCACTCACTCACCGAGTTGTCTGAGGCTGCGTACTGTTTGCAAAGATCAGGGTTTTGACATTTGTGCAGGTTCTGTGTGGACAGCCAGCTTTCGTTCTCGTCCGTGATGTCCACGTAGATGGGGAACTCTCTGGCCACGTCCGTCCTTTTGCCGTCCGGCCCCAGGGTGCCTAGAGAACCGTTTGTATTCACAACAGTCACAAAAGACAGATGGAAAGTAGAAATACATCAAAAGAAAATTAGACGGGCGTGATGGTCAAATGGCCAGAACATGGCACTTCCAAACGTATAGTACGAGTTCGAACCTGCCTGGGTGGTGCCTGGTGGATAAAGGGTGGAAAACACTAACATGGCTGAACGGGGCGGTAGTCAGGTGTGTAAACGTTGGACTTACAAGGAACGGTAAAAAACGGCCACATCCATCGCCACTTGTGGCCTGACCATGTCGAAGGCAAACTCAAGAAAAATCAGAATCCTTGGCAGTCGTTAAGTAGACTGTGTTCATGCTCCAAGGAAGCCCTACCATGTCTGGAAACATACCTCAGCGTGACTGTCTGACTTATTCATTGACGTCTGTTGCTGGAAGCTGGTAGTCAACCGTGCATGATGAAAATGGCCAACACCGGAAAAGAGAGAAGTGTATATCCCCATCATTGCTATGAAACACTCTGTCTTTCCTTGCTCCCTAGAGGAACTTAGATATTACTTCAACAACATTACTTTTACTGTACAATGTGCGCCAGACCAACGTGTACTGACAAGTCCAAGTTCAAATAAACATGTGTAAGGTGGATACACTGACCATTTGAAAGGTGACCAAATGCCAACGCAGAAGATGAAGAAGAAGATCCCACTTTACCTGTTTGACAGATCAAGAACATCCCCACCACACCTATGTCAACGTCTTTGGTGGTGATGGCATGATGATGACGATGATGATGACGACGACGACGACGACGATGATGATGATGATGATGATGATGACAACAACAACGACGACGACGACGACGACGATGACGACGACGACGACGATGATGATGATAATGACGACGACGATGATGATGATGAACGACGACGACGACGATGATGAATGATGATGATGATGACGACGACGATGATGATGATGATGACGATGATGACAAGAAGCTCATCTGACTCCTTACCTCGTTTACAAGTCAAGAGCATCCCAACCAGCCCGCTGTCCACGTCCTTGACGGCATTGACATGAGAGTGGTAGGCCCAGGGCAGGCAGGCGTCATCGTCACGTTCAGGAGCGAAGGACTCCGGGACGGTCCACTTGTATCGGTACGTCTCACCAGGAGGGATTCCATCATCCTCTTTGTCCTTCCCTGTCGTGTTGTCAATGTACAATGCACCTAGAGGAAGAAATAAGTTACGCTTTTATTTTCCAACGACACAGATATTAAGACACAGCAAGAAAACCGTAATAGTCCAACAACATAGATGTTAGCACATGGCACGTAAATGGTATATAATCCAGCTTACGTTTTCATTTTCCAACGAATAGATCTTAGCACATGGCACATAAACTGTCCAACGACATACTTTTCAGCGTCAAACTTACATTTTTCTTTTCAACGACGTAGGTATTGGCGTCCAATTTACATTTTTCTTTTCTAACGACCTAAACAGTAGGACAAACTTTAAATGGGATCAAGTATCTATTTGCAGCCATCAGGTGCCAATTTGCAGCCATGTGCAAATGTGCGTACACGCGTGCGAGCGCGTGCGTGTGTGTGTATATCTATGTGTGCACGTGCGCACGTGTTTATGCAAACGCAACGTTTCTGTATATAACAATATGGCACTTAACTATGTGCATTTTTCTTCCTTATGTATAATCATAGTAATATTTGTTGTTGCTGTTGACCTAGTAGCCGCCATCTCCCCCCCCCCCTCTACACTGTGTGTATGGTTGGGAAAGTATACGTTGTGCAGTGGGTTTAAAGACTACACAAGAGATCCTGAATCCACGGCTCTATCAAAAGAACCAGCCAACCCGCTTTAAGTACTGTTGTCCGTCCATCACACCTGTGTTCTTAGCACTGCACTCTGACTAACTGAGCTAATGTGGCCATTTTAATATTATCATCTATTTACCTTCGTCAAACATGTTCTTAACACTGCACTCTGACTGAGCTAACGTGGCCATTTTAATATTATCATCTATTTACCTTCGTCATATCATGTTCTTAACACTGCACACTGACTGAGCTAACGTGGCCATTTTAATATTATCATCTATTTACCTTCGTCATCATGTTCTTAGCACTGCACTCTGACTAACTGAGCTAATGTGGCCATTTTAATATTATCATCTATTTACCTGCGTCATCATGTTCTTACACTGTACTCTGACTGACTGCTAATGTGGCCATTTAAATATTATCATCTATTTACCTTCGTCATCATTTCTAACACTGTACTCCTGACTAATGACAATGTGGCATTTAATATTATCATCTTTACCTTCGTCTCATGTTCTTAACACTGACTCTGACAACTGAGCTAAGTGGCCATTTTAATCATATCATCAAAATACCTTCAGTCAGCGGGTGTCTTACACTGCACTGACTATGAGCTAAATGTGGCCATTTTAATATTATCATCTATTTACCTTCGTCATCATGTTCTTAACACTGCACTGAGCTAATGTGGCCATTTTAATATTATCATCTGTTTACCTTCGTCATCATGTTCTTAACACTACACTCTGACTAACTGAGCTAATGTGGCCATTTTAATATTATCATCTATTTACCTTCGTCATCATGTTCTTAACACTGTACTCTGACTAACTGAGCTAATGTGGCCATTTTAATATTATCATCTATTTACCTTCGTCATCATGTTCTTAACACTGCACACTGACTAACTGAGCTAATGTGGCCATTTTAATATTATCATCTGTTTACCTTCGTCATCATGTTCTTAGCACTGCACTCTGACTAACTGAGCTAATGTGGCCATTTGAGTATTATCATCTATTTACCTCGTCATCATGTTCTTAGCACTGCACTGACTAATGTGGCCATTTAAATATTATTTTCTATTTACCTTCGTCATCCTTGTCATAATGAGCACCATGGGGATGCATGCTGAGATTGCGATTGGCACTCCAGGCCATGTTCTTGAAGACGACCTCAATGGTGTCTCCGGCCTCCGCGTACATCGTGGTCCCAGAAAGCCCAGCTCGGCGGGGTCGTCTTCTGGATGGAGAAAGTGGCGTCCATGAATGGCCGGTAGATGATCTTTTTGTACGTGCTGCCGATCCGGTCTGCGCTTCTGGTGATGTACTTGGTGGAAAAGCTGCCAGGACAGGACATAAACACATAGAAAATGGACGAATCATGGGATTTGGGGAAGAGAGAAAAAGTGTGTGTGTGTGTGTGTGTGTGTGTGTGTGTGTGTGTGTGTGTGTGTGTGTGTGTGTGTGTGTGTGTGTGTGTGTGGTGTGTGTGTGTGTGTGTGTGTGTTTTTTGTTTGTTTTACTTGTTTGTTTTTGTTTTTAACAATCATTTTAATTTTTTCTTATATTGAACTGCCGTTGATTATTTCTGTTTGTTTTATTTGTTTGTTTGTTTGTTTATTTTTAACGATCGTTTTAATTTTGCTTATATTGAACCGCCACTGAAGTTGATTGTCTATATTACATGTACTCCAGATAAACTATGTTCAAAATTCAACATGTAGCTTCAGACGTGTGAGTTCAGTCTGATGTGTTTGACGGGTCGCGCTATACATGCTTTTGTTTTGCAAAAGATTTAACGTCATGTTGTGGGATATACCCATCTCAGCTGAGTATTGGCTACAAAAGATTGCACTAGTCTATTTTTTCCAGAGTATTTACCGTGAATGAATACACTGCATTTTGTTTTCAGACAGACTGGAAGAATGCAGTGAAATACTTCTTAAAGTGATCATCTGATCTATACGGTTTTCCCCAGCAACATTCGTTTTCTGACTACATATGCTTTAGTTTGATCAAGAAAAAAAAAGCGTAGAAATGTCAAGACGATAGCAGGGCAAAAACATTCATTAGTTTGAATTGTTCAAGATGTTTGACGTAATTTCATGAGCCAAATCCTGACAGGAGATTGCGTTTTTGGATGTATGTATGAAATGCTGTCAGACTTAGATGGAAGGACAGACAGACAGCCACAGACAATAAATAAATAGATAGATAGATAGATAAGATAGATAGATAGATAGATAGATAGATAGATGATATAGATAAGATAAATCAAAGAGCTGTCATATATATGACATTTTTCGTTTTTCGCGTTTTGTAATGCTACATGCGGCATTTTAGGAAAAGAGGAAACACAGGGCTCAGAGACCACCTCAGCAAGCAGATGGACTCATTTGAAAGACATATGGACCACAGAATTAGAGCACCTGGTCACAACAGGAAAGCTGGAGGGAAAGATAACACCAGGTAGACCCAGGAAGAAAATTCTGGACGGACTTGCAGGGTGGCTAAGGACAGAGAGGGTGGAAGACGTGCTTGCGGTGACAAGGGATAGATGCATATGGAGGGCCATGACCGCCAACGCCATGCGGCAGGGCACATGATGATGATGATGATGATGATGGACCACACAGCCGAGTTTCATCCACTTCGCGGATGCGTCATTGTGGATGTTACTCAAGTTACCTGTCAAACACCGCATATACCTGTATATAGATATGCTAGGATATATTATGAAAGGAAGCGTAGAGTGCAATCCTTCCATCTCTCGCCTGGTAAATAAAAGGTGGAGAATTTTCCCATCCCCCGTGTCAACATGTGTACAGACCTGTCGATGCCTAGCCTTCTATAGTGTGTATGTTCACGCATGATATCAAATATGCACGTTAAGATCCTGTAAGTCATGTCAGTGTCCAGTTTCAGTTTCAGTTTCAGTTTCAATTTCTCAAAATGACGTCTCCGTGCTCGGAATGAATTCCATATGCACTTACGTCACAGGTGCCATGTGATGGAGAAGATCCAGAATGATCACGGCACAGGCCTTAAGCCTGCATACAAATCCATGAACTGGCAAGGCCCTGAGGTCCTACCTAAATAGTTCCATAACCCTTTGGGTCGTAGGGGAGTGAGGTGGCAGAGACCTCAACTTTTCCCGTGGCCAGCACCACGGGGGGCAGTGCCCATCCCCTCTCACTCGCTTCAAATTCATATTCATATTCATATTATTTTTACCAAGACTTCGGACAGGCAAGAAGACTATTTGGTCTTCAAGGGGAGGGACCTGAAAAATCAACCTATCTCTCCAATGTTTTTATACCAAGGCAGCCGAGCAATGCCCTGCTCTTCACGATTTTCAATTGCCGTGGGATCTTTAGCGTGCGCAGCTAGGAGGCACACGGATCCGACTCGTTTTTCGTCCCTTTCCGAAGGACTAGACGTTCAGTTCGATTTTCAAACTGAGAAGAAAAGTCGAGCCTCAGCGTTCGGTGGCATCCGGAAACATAAAACACTCACCACGTACGCCCACCAAAGACGGAGTAATGTAGACAGCGTAGCAAGATACCGCCTGCACAGTGCCGGCAAAACAACCTGCATACACGCGTCCGACAAAAAACAGAACAATTGAACTCTTTTGAAAAAAATGACCTGTAAGCCTTCACAAGTCTGGAGTGCCTTCACTCTGAAAATTCCATATGCGCACAACCCAAATCTCCCAATAATTATTTACTTATTCGTTTGGTTGGTTAGTTATACTTATTCTTTCATTTACTCGTTTCTTTATTTTCCTATTCATTTGTTTTAATCATAATAGATTTACCATAAAATAAAATTCGGGTTACTCTCGCTGGACAAAAATGCGTCACTCCAGAGTAGCATCATTCATTGTTTTTAATTCTCTTCCCTGTGCACGTGTGTTTTTGTTTACCTATGACAGTGGATCTTGCTACTAAATTCTGATCCTTCATTGCCATGGGACCTTTGACGTGCGCAAAGCGCGTGCTGCAAACCGGATCTTGTTTCTCGTCTGATGGGAAAGACTAGCACCCAGACCACCACTGAAGGTCCAGGGGAGGGGGAAGACAAAAATCCCTGTCTGAGCCTTGAACTGAACCCAGGATTCTCCTGCCCTAGGCAGATGTTGTAACCACAAGGCCACACACTGCACAGACTGGCAGAGTCCTTGAAAAGAGAAAAAGGCAGACAGACAGACACACAGACACACAGATAGACAGACAGACACACAGACACACAGAGAGACAAACAGACAGACAGACAGGCAGGCAGGCAGGCAGGCAGGCAGGCAGCAGGCAGACAGAGACAGAGAGGTGGATGGACAGACATGCGGACAGAGACTAGGCTTACGTGGTGTCGTTTGTCACACGGTTACCGTCAGGAGCATAGTCCCAGTCCACCTCCACGGCCCCGACATAGTGCACAACAAGGCGACAGTGGACCTGTGCTGCACAGACCACCAACAGCAACAGACCAGATGCCAGCCACATGATTGTTTCAATCTGTGCCACCGACACAAATCTGTCGCTTGTGTCGTCTTCCTTGTCCTTGTCTTTTGTTGGTCGATGAGAAATCTGAGTGTTACAGGAAAACAGGGCTACAAGCCCCTTGATTTTAAGATTTGCAGAACTAGAAGTTAAGATGTGAAATCCGATGGGTTATTGTTACTGAACACAGCAGTTTTGTCCCCTGTTTTTCAACATATGTTACAAGGGGTGCAGACTAAATCAGCCGTGTGTCTCTTGCACCTACCGTCCTGACCAGTCTGTTTCACTCCCTGAACACTGCGTGTGAGTGCCATTTAAATGCTGGGAGCAATGCCACTTGGAAAGTCACGACAAGTCCTGGAAAGTCACGACAAGTCCTATTTTTTAACCGGGGTACTTCAAAGATGAGAGATGAGTGGGTGGGGAAGAGGAGAACAATCTGTCTTTGAGATCTTGTCATGAGGCTTGTGGATTTTCTCTCTCCATACCCCCCCCCCCTCTCTCTCTCCTCTCTCTCTCTTTCTTTCTTTCTTTCTTCTCTCTTTCTGTTACCCATAATGATCGATTGAAATCGTTTTCAGTGACACTAAAGGTGCGGCCCGTTTCGACATAGGAAGAACTTTAGAATAAGTGGTCAAGTACCTGACTGTAGATTCCCCGAAAGTTGAATCAAAATTTACGTACTTTATTGTCGGTTTCCGCAAACTGAATCATTTGAGCCAAGCTCGTCAGTTCAATTTTTATCCCTTTCCTGACATACCAGTGCCAGACCTGGACCCTAACCAAACAAACCCTCGGAGCACAAAATTATCACCTGTTATACGTGATGTTAAAGAAGGGCTGTGAAAAAAACCCTGAAGTGACATGATCAGAAACATCAAGATCTCAGAAATAGTGACAGCAGCACCAGTCCGCCATCACATTCATCAGCGGAGAATTAACAGCTTTGGCCACCTGAGCAAAATGCAATCCAAAAATCGGTCTCAACAAGCAAACAACAAACAGACACCTGGATCTGAAGTAAGAAGCAGAGCAGGAAAGACCTGGATGGACGGTGTAAACGAGACCTTGATATCACACGGCATTTCTTTTCTTCAGGCTTCAAGCTTGCTTATCACCATCAGGTCTTTCTCTCTGCAACACCCACGAGGTATCACAGGACAGATAAAAACAAACAAACAAACAAACAAACAAACAAACAAACACACAAACAAACAAACCAACAGAGATTGACATTTCCTATTAATGACCCATACCCAGAGTAGTGAACAAACATAATCATCGACTTCATGTTGACCCTGCCCACAAACATCTTGACCTTACGTGCTTCAGATAATAGGTCACTAAACTCTCATCTCAACAAGAAAGAAGAAAGATTCTGGATCTCACATGGCGTTTGTATTAGGCTTGTGGTATTATCATGTACCGGCAGAAAGAAAGAAACTCTAGGGAGAGCTAGACAACAGAAGGTCTTCAGAGAAGTAATCCCCTTTAGACAAGTGTTTCGGCCCTGAACTCCTTACACTCTCGGGGGCCGGGCCACATCCAGGTCATGACTCCTGGATGCCCTTCTGCTGTTGTCTATTTTTTTTTTTCCCCACGCCGGGGAGCGAACCTGGGCGATTCTGCGCTTCAAAACTGCGGTACGCGGTTTTACCAATGTGCTAACGGGGCACACATCATCTGTAGGGGGATTTAATCCTTATGAAGTTCACTTTTGGTTCCTCCTTGCCCAGACCCAGCTTGAGCTCCTTTCTGCTGCCTCTGCCATCGCTTTAAGGGCTCTAGGTCCTCTTCTTCCCAGAAATGGCGAGTTGTTTCATGAGATCGCAATGATACAACTGTCCACATACTGCAGGCTGAGTGCCATCTGGAGCGAACTGACCAAAGCCAGCAAAACACGTTTCCAAACAAACGTTAGACACACGCTCATGATGTTTCCTAGCGACAGTGTTCAGTGATATTGCGCCGTTTGTCGTAAGAAACCGCAGTTTCCATGGCAGACATTGAAACGTTTCAGAACAGACGTTAAGGAGTCTTAACGGATGATCGTTGACTGTGGTTCTGTCTTTTTTCTGTATTGTAGTGCAAAACGTTATTTTTCTGTTGACCTTCATCTTGACAACTTGACAGCCATGATGGGCAGCGGTTTTGAAACGTCCTTTATTGGACTAGCACACGGATCCGTTTTATACCTTGCTGTTTGTTTTATTTCCAGTTGTTTGTTTGTTTGTTTGTTTGTGTTTTTGTCCTGAAATCTTCACCTTTCAGAAAACATTCATTTCAGTCAAATAAGAAAGATTACTAAGTTAACCCAACACAGCGCCGAAGTCAACAAACGTGCAACTGAACCGTGTTGTCCTCCTCTCCCTGCCCCCCCACCCTATCATTTAAACCTACTCCCTTTAGCTCAATCCCGCTACCTCTCCCTCCCCTATCACATAAACCCACTCCCTTTAGCTCAACCCCGCTACCTCTCCCTCCCCCCCCCCCCATCACTTCACCCCACTCCCTTTAGCTCAACCCCGCTACCTCTCCCTGTCCCCCCCATCATTTAAACCCACTCCCTTTAGCTCAACCCCATTACCTCTCCCTCCCCCTCATCATTTAAACCCACTCCCTTTAGCTCAACCCCGCTACCTCTCCCCCCCATCACTTAAACCCACTCCCTTTAGCTCAACCCAGCTACCTCTCCCTCCCCCCATCACTTAACCGCACTCCCTTTAGCTCAATCCCGCTACCTCTCCCTCCCCCCCATCACTTAAACCCACTCCCTTTAGCTCAACCCCGCTACCTCTCCCTGTCCCCATCACATAAACCCATTCCCTTTAGCTCAACCCCGCTACCTCTCCCTGCCCCCCATCACTTAAACACACTCCCTTTAGCTCAACCCCACTACCTCTCCCTGTCCCCCCGATCACTTAAACCCACCCCCTTTAGCTCAACCCCGCTACCTCTCCCTGCCCCTCATCACTTAAACCCACTCCCTTTAGCTCAATCCCACGACCTCTCCCTGCCCCCCCACCCCCACCCCCATCACTTAAACCCACTCCCTTTAGCTCAACCCCACGACCTCTCCCTCCCCCCATCACTTAAATCCACTCCCTTTAGCTCAACCCCGCTACCTCTCCCTCCCCCCCATCACTGAAACCCACTCCCTTTAGCTCAACCCCGCTACCTCTCCCTGTCCCCCCCCCCCCCCCCCCCCATCACTTAAACACACTCCCTTTAGCTCAGCCCCGCTACCTCTCCCTCCCCCCATCACTTAAACCCACTCCCTTTAGCTCAACCCCGCTACCTCTCCCTGTCTCCCCCATCACTTAAACCCACTCCCTTTAGCTCAACCCCGCTACCTCTCCCTGCCCCCCACCCATCACTTAAGCCCACTCCCTTTAGCTCAACCCCATTACCTCTCCCTGCCCCCCGTATCCAGTTTCTCACTCCCTCCCTCATAACCCCCCTTGTCCTTCTCTTAGTCAAGTTGAAAGACTCCCCAATAATGGCGGACTTTGTGGGTCAGGCTGAACCAGTCTCATGCTAAGTGCACATGTACGGAGCAATCTGCAAGGCCATTCCTTGTTTGATAAGAACAACACACAGACACACCAACACATACACGCACGCACACACACTGACATTCTCCACTAATCCAACAACAACCCCCCCCCCCCCAACCATCACCCCCTACAATAGAAAGAGACCGGGACACAAGCACACATGCACACATGCACTACGCGTGCGCATGTGCGCGCACACGAGCACACACACACACAGACACACACAGACACATACATATATACACACACGCGCCCGCGCACACGCGTGCGCATGTGCGCTCACACAGGTACAAATGCTTACACACGATAAGGAAAGACTCGCACATTCATATCCGTACGTACACATGTACCGAAGTAAGGACACACACACTCTTACACACACACACACACACACACACACACACACACACACACACACACACACACACACACACACACACACACACACACACACACACACATGTATATGTATATATATATATATATATATATATATTATATATATATATGTACATGTATACACATGCACATACATACACACACACGTAAATGATTTCTGGTGTCTAGCAGTTCTTATGCGCACGATTAAAAACAAAGCGTAAGACGTCCCATAACCTCGAGGTCACAGGGGAGTGAAGCGGTAGAGAGTTCACTATTCTTGGGGACAGCATAATGGGAGCAGTAGCCATCTCCACTCCCTTGCTATGGAATGGAATGGAATCTTTAGTTAATGTCTGTTCACAATAGTGATTTTAGACACACACACACACATAAACTCACACACACACACACACACACACACACACACACACATACACACACACACACACACACACACGCATACACACACACACACACACACACACACACACACTCACACATACACAGAGAGAAGAAAAAAAAGGGGGGGTGGGGGACGGGGATGGGAAGGGGTAGTGGGAGTTTGAATGTAAGAAGAGGAACAATTACAATTAAGAATTCAGAACATTAAGTTAACAGTATCAATCAATAACAGACAACAATTAATTAACTCTTCATAACAATTTGTCAACAGGGGATCTGAGAATCAGCTGGACTACCGAAATAATATCATTATTTTTGTTGTAAAGGATATCTCTAGAATCAGTACATGAAAAATTGAGATTGTTATTTCTGTATGTCGTAAGTAAAATAGGACATTCAAAGAGCAGATGGTGGACAGAAATGCTTTTGAACAAATACATACATTCTGTGTATATTTTGTTTTCCAAGAGTTAAGCCTTAGTTTGTGTATCAAGGACGCTAGCTGTCCCTTGCTACTTTACATTCTCAACCCCTACACAGTGCCAGGTACCCATTCACAGTGGCAGACTGGAAGCCTCGGTCACAGTTTTACTTGGGAGAAACTGGAACCTGCACACACTCATGCAAGCTGATCAGAAGGCGAGTGCTTTATCTGTACGTCAACAAGGCCTGGTGGTACTAGCACATGATACAATGACACAAATCTGCCATGGTTCATCCCACATCAATTGTAACGAAACTTCTGTTCTCTGTGTTGTAGAAGAAGGAGGAGGAGAAGAAGAGAAGAAGAAGGTGGAGGAAGATGAAGAAGAATTACAGATGGAAGAGGAGTAAGGAGAAGGAGGAGGAAGAGGAGAAGAAGAACAAAAGGAGGAGGACGAAGAAGACAAAGAATAATAGAAGGAGAAGGAGAATAAGGAAGAATAAGGAGAAAAAAAGAAGCAGAGAAGGAGGAGGAAGACAAAGAGGAGAAGGAGGAGGAGGAGGAGGGAGAAGAAGAAGAACAACAACAACAACAAACAAAAAAAGAAAGAAAAAGAAGAAGAAGAAGAAAAGAAGAAGAAGAAGAAAAAAGAAGAACAAGAACAACAACAAGAAGAACAAGAACAACAACAAGAAGAACAAGAACAAGAAGAACAAGAACAAGGAGAACAAGAACAAGAAGAACAAGAATAAGAAGAACAAGAACAAGAACAAGAACAAAAACAAGAACAAAAATAAGAACAAGAAGAACAAGAAGAAAGAACAAGAACAACAAAAAAAAAAACAAGACAACAAATTATTCTTATATGGCGCTATTCTCCGAATTGCAGATTACACATTCAGAATACACAGATTATAACGCATACAGTACCATAGATATTTTACACGCCCATGTACACGCACGTATACACCCCCGCACAAACGCATA
The DNA here is from genome assembly GCA_030674185.1 of Monoplex corrugatus. Taxonomy (NCBI): domain Eukaryota; kingdom Metazoa; phylum Mollusca; class Gastropoda; order Littorinimorpha; family Ranellidae; genus Monoplex; species Monoplex corrugatus. The sequence continues at coordinate 16,424,517 of CM060307.1, forward strand.
CACCCAAATCCACCCACCCACCCACTCACCCACTTACTCACCCCACACACACAAACACACATACAAACATACACACGCACATACACACATACACACCTACACACACACACACACACACACACACACACACACACACACACACACGCATGCACGCAGGTACAAACGTTTACACACGATAAAGAAAGCGTGCATATGCATATGCGTACGTACATATGAACCGAAGTAAGGACATACACACTCCTACACACACACGTTCATATTGCTTAAGTTCATATACACACCCCACAACACACACACACACACACACACACACACACACACACACACACACACACACACACATACACACACACACACATATACACACACATACACACACATACACACACGCACACACACGCGCACACACACACACATACACACACATACACACACACATACAAACACACACGCACACACGCACACACGCACACACGCACACACACACACATATACACACACGCGCGCGCGTGCGCGTGCGCGAGCGGGTCAGATGAACTCGCTCAAGGTTGAACAAACTTTGGTTTGTGTTTGGTCAGTTACATAGCGTACCGTACTGATAATGCAGGGATCGTGCGGTTGTGGGTTTGACTTTATTTTCTTTTTGTTCTTCTTTTTTTTTTCTTTTTGTTCTTGTTCTTCTTCTTCTACTTCTTCTTCTTCTTCTTCTTCTTCTCTCTCTCTCTCTCTCTCTCTCTCTCTCTCTCTCTCTCTCTCTTTCTCTCTCTCTCTGTCTGTCTTCTCTCTCTTCTCTGTCTCTCTGTCTCTCTCTCTGTGCCTGTCTGTCTGTCTGTCTGCCTGTCTCTCTCTGTCTCTCTCTGTCTCTCTCTCTCTGTCTGTTTCTATCTCTGTCTCTGTCTGTCTCTATCTCTATCTCTATCTCTGTCTGTCTCTGTCTGTCTTCTGTCTGTCTGTCTGTCTGTCTGTCTCTCTCTCTCTCTCTCTTCATTCTGTTCATGGGCAAAGTCTTACGGCTTTTATCATGATTGTTTTTTATCTTTGTTCTTCACGCAGCATCTGCGGCATTGGTACATATACCACTAGGTATGCATGGACTGTGTTGTTGACTACGCCTTGAGCTTTCACTTGCCCCCTTGAGGATGCCGGGAGTTTTTTTCAGTATAAATTGTATCTCGACATTCTGGAAATTCTGTGCTAGAAATTTCCTCTTTTGTCTCTCACTCTCTTTGTTTCTGCCTTGTTCCTTTGTTTTCTGTCATTTCTTCCTATCAATATTCTGCCTTGCTGGTCCATTCACCTGTATGTGTTCGATAAAGTCTTGCGTACTTTTTCTAAGGATTGATGATTGGGTGCATGTATTAAGTGCATTTTGGGTTCTAGGGAGGTGAGATATGTGGAAGCAATTTTAAGTACTGTATGCCCGTTTTTATATATGTGCTAGTGTCCTTTGGTATGCGTAAGTTTGTAATCAGTTAAGTCCCCTGTGCGATAAATTGGACGGAGTGGTCAACGCCAGGGGCATGTCCTTAGATTATGTGCGCGAATGCATTGATATGTGTACTGAATTTTCTTTTCTTTTTTTTTCCTGTTGAAGTTTTGTATGTTTTGAAGGGGTTTTAGCCCTAATATGGCTCTACGCAGTCGACTGGGCTTTAAAAACAATAACAATAACAAAGCTTGCTGTTGCACATATCTTTTCTTCGTACCCTCACTGATTTACCAGTGCCAAACCTGTAACGTAAATAGAACCTTTCCGAAAATCATCACAACTTGTGAGATGAGATGCCTCAGAAGAAGAACAAGCAAGACCAAATGAGAAATGATTCGGAAACGAAGAGATCCGAGAGATGGCCCGTTAAACAAACTCCTGTAAACCACGACATCAAGCAATAGTGAATCAAGTGGTTTGGCCACCTGACCAGGCTGCCAGTCAACTCATTGAAACTTCAAAGCCAGATGAAGGCCACCGCAGCATGGGACTGAGTGAGAGGCAGTCACACTCTGCATGAATAACATGACTGTACGCTAGGCTTCCAGCCTTGCAGTAAACCGTCAGTTTCATCTCTCTGAGACACCTCCTGGTACACCTTACCTCTCAACTTCCTCCCTCACCGGATCAGCGGTAGGAGCCGAGTTCGACGTCACAAGTTTTCTCCAGGTCACACGATTGACACAACTGTGGATGAATTTAAAGTGTGTATGCGTGTATGTTCTCTTTATTTCATTGTGTAACCAACAAAAGAAAAATATAGATCTTTATTCAACTCAATTGATGAATCTTTCTATGAGAGTTCTTAGGATATATATGACAGTAAGATTTTCTTGCCCCTCGACTTCCTGGATCATCAGACCACAGACATCAGCGATGTTGTTGAAACAGGACGTGTGTGGTCGTCCCTTTCTTCTCCTCGCCTCAACTTTCCCCTGCAGGACCGTTGATATCAGATCTGTTTTTGGTGTTTCTGATCGCATGGCCTACATATTTCAGCTTTCTTTTGTTGATTTCTGTTAGCAGTTGGCGCTAAACGTTCAGGAACCAGAAGAAAAAAAAACACGAAAAAAGAATCAGAACGAGTATTTAATACAACCAGACAAGACATTAGAAACGAATTGTATTAAATATGCGTTCGGATTTTTTTTCCTGTTGTTTTTTTTTTTCTTTTCTGGTTTCTATTTGCTTGAACGCGGGCAGTCACACTTGTTTTGGATTTCGCTAAACATTCAGTTCCTTTAATATACTATCGTTTGTTCTTCTGACTGTCCGTTTGGCTCTGAGAAGTCGTCTGTGGAGCCACATTTCTGCTGCATAACAAGCAGATCATACAGGCCAGGTAAAACACTCCCATCATGCTCTAGCCTCCTTCCTTCGTTGTGTGACTGCTCAGCTGGACAGATGTCTCCAGGGCACAAGCCCAGGCATAGTGGTGGTGTTAGTTCTGTAAGAAACCTGTGTTGCTCAATGCAGTAGTTCCCACAGTTTTGCGACACCGGTCAGTCCAGGTTAGAGGCTAAAGTCAATACATCTTGAGCTTGGTGACGGGAACGTGACATGGTAATTGATTGAATAACTCTTTTGCTTCAAGATTTTGAGTGAGTGAAAGATAGGATTGACGTAGACAAGATTGCAACACTTGGCGACGACAACAAACATTGCAAAACACTGTACATAGCGGTCACCTTGGGTCATTGAGACATGATAATGGGGGGGGGGGGGGGGGGGGAGAAGGAGAGGGAGGGGGAAACAGTGACGCTGTCTCTCTGTCTCTCTTTTTGTCTCCGTCTTTCTGTCTTTATCTGTCTGTCTGTCTCTTCTGTCACTATCCTGTCAATCACTCATCACATGTCTCTTTTATGAATGACCCACGAAAAAATAAAGGATCATATCACAGAGTGAGACAGAGCTGGTGACTTGTCTCACTGTCCATGTCTATGAATGACCCACGAAAAAATAAAGGATCATATCACAGAGTGAGACAGAGCTGGTGACTTGTCTCACTGTCCATGTCTATGAATGGCATAAAAAAAATTGGATCACTGAATGCACTGCGGACAACTGTTGTTCTTTTGCGAACGTCCTTGTATCTACCTCTTTTTCCTTTACCTCATAGCTTAGCGGTCTGATGACCTGTACATGTTGGGGTGGGGGAGGGGTCAAACAACACACGCATGCTCGCACACACCACGTACAGTCACACGCACACTTTATTAAGTGCTAGAATCCCATTTATCATGATAGTTTGACTTCTGATTGCCGTTATTAAAAATGTCATAGACTAAGTATCTTTGTGTATTGAGTAGAGTGTAAGGTTTTGCCTGTAGTCTTATAATATTACTATTATTATGTAGGACGGAGAGAAAAAAAAGTGCAATCTTGGCATAGACAAATTGCGTCTTTGTAGAAAATCGTCCCTAGAGAATATTGGGAAAAAAATAAAGGCAATAAGAAACAAGATTTGTGTTGACTTAAATGATGTATGTTATCATTTCAAACACCTGAATGAAGACGTATTATGATGGCACAAGCCTTAAAACCTGCACATGAACTCATGAGTTGATCAGGTTCTGAGGTCGCTGTCTATCTTAATGCTTTTAATCATTCTGGTGAAGTCAGCTTCGTGCCATTGCATGTGGGTCTGTGCAGGCTTAAGGAGTCTGCCTGATACTTTCTGGCACATTTGGGTGGAGTGCATATGGAATTGCCTGAATGTGATGAATCCCCCTGTAGAACAAACCCCAAATTGCAGTTCATGGAGGCTGACGTAGATATTTTGTGACGGTCTCATCACCAGGCGAGCTGCTCTGTCAGTATGACTTCGTGACCTGGAACAGTCACTGCGTTACACAGATTGTATGAGATGTCCATAGTCATCATCATCAAGTGCCCTGCCGCATGGCGTTGGCGATCATGGCCCTCCATATGTACCTATCCCTTGTCGCTGCAAGTATATCTTACCACACCCTCTGTTCTCAGCCACCCTGCAAGTCCGTCCAATATTTTCTCCCTGGGTCTACCTGATGTACTCTTTCCCTCCAGCTTTCCTGTTGTGACCAGGTGCTCTAATTCGCCTTTTCTCATGACATGGCCTATAGTAGATCTAAGTTATGCCAGAACAGGCAATATTAAACTTTACGGAAGTGACCTAACAGCAGCGCAGGGTCTTCTCTCTCTCTCTCTCTCTCTCTCTCTCTCTCTTCTCTCTCTCTCTCTCTTTCTCTTCTCTCTTCTCTCTCTCTTCCTCTCCTCTTCTCTCTCTCTCTCTCTCTCTCTCTGTGTAAAATCACTATTGTGAACATACATTACATAAAAGATTCCTTCCTTCCTTGCCTTAAGCCGACATTTTTCTTTCTTTTTTTTTTTTTTTTTTTTTTTCTTTATTTTTCTTTCCTTACATTGACTTAACATCGAAAGGTTTTCTGTATTGGGACTGGGATTAAATGAAATTGATGAAGTTGTAATAAACGGAGCAGAGTCAAGGCACGTGAAGTAGTGTACCAGATAGGACAGAAAACGTAAGCATACAAATAAATAGATAAATGAGAATCTGTCGACGCCTCCTATTCCGATGTTTCCTCAATTGTTTCTACGCGTCTTGACACACCTGCCAGTGATGCATGGAATAATATATCTGAAAATGCCGCAGATGCCCAGCTTCACCAGACAGCCAACGAGCTGGCATTATACAAGCCCAAGGGAAGTAATCTTTACGTACCGACAGGACAGTAAGGGTCAACTGCCGGCCAAGGGAAGCAATCTTATACATAACCGGCAAAGCGGTAAAACTTACTGCTTCCCCTTGCATCAGTCGATATTACGGTATAGGAACATGCATTCAAATACACTTTTTTTATCTTCTTGAGTACAAACACACCAACAAACACACACACACACACCGCCGGCACACATACAACACACGAACACCACACACACACACACCAGATACACACACACACGTACACACACACACGCACGCACACACACACACCACACACACACACACATACACACACAGCACGCACACACACACATACACACACAACACACACATCACACACACACACACACACACACACACACACACACACACACACACACACACACACACAACACACACACACACACACACACACACACACACACACACACACCACAACACACATACACACACACACACTCCTTTCTTTGCTGTAGCTGACGTTGCTGGTCTCCTCTTATTGCTCATTTACCGTTTCGTTTCCCGACAAGCACAGAAGAAAGAAAGCGCGTACACATACTCATACAAACACAAATACACATATACATGTATAAACAAGAACATGCTCACATTTAAATACATATATGTATGTGTATATGTATTATATATTTAGACTTCTACATATACGTACATACATACACACACACACACACACACACACACACACACACACACACACATATATATATATAATATATAATATATATATATATAAAGTATGTGTGCAGATAGATAGATAGATAGATAGATAGAAGATAGATAGACTGACAGACAAACAGACAGATAGACAGATGGGATAGATAGATAGACAGACAGACAGACAGATAGATAGATAGACAGATATAGATAGATAGATAGATAGATAGATAGATAGACAGATAGATAGACAGATAGATAGATAGATAGATAGACAGATAGACAGACAGACAGATAGATAGATAGATAGATAGATAGATAGATAGACAGACAGACAGACAGATAGATAGACAGACAGACAGACAGATAGATAGATAGATAAATAGATAGATAGACAGACAGACAGAAGATAGATAGATAGATAGATAGATAGATAGACACACAGACACACAGACACACAGACACACAGATAGATAGATAGACAAACAAACAGACAGACAGACAGACAGACAGATATTCGTCACCACACACAGAGACACACGCACACGTTCACAGTGGTGAGACAAGTCCAAAGTGATACGATTTCATCCCAAATCAATACGATCCACAAGCTCTCTCGTTTTCAGTGCAAGTTTTATTTTGATTCATATTTGGTGGTGTTCAGTTCTGACTACAGATGAACTGTACTCGTTCACGTCGTTGTTGTCACTGTGCGATGGATACAATATGTACAAGCAATTATAATCAAGTCACCGGTCACGCACTTCATCCATGGTTGTCACCACTCTGACAAAGCGACCAGAAAGTCATTGACAAAGAAATCAGTCACAGACAAAGGGGTCAGACAGTCACCGACAGAGGAAACTCGCCGACAAAGAGATGAAAAAGTCACCAACAAAGGAATCCGAAAGTCACTGACAAAGGAACCAGCAAGTCATTGACAAAGGAAACAGCACGTCAATGGCAAAGAAATGAGTAAGTCAATGACAGAGGAATCAATAAGTTAGTGACAAAGGATCAGAAAAACACTGACAAAGGAATCAGAAGAACACGACAAAGGCATCAGAAAAACACTGACAAAGGAATCAGAAAGTCACTGTCAAAGAAATCATTAAATTACTGAAAAGAAATCAGAGTCACTGACAAAGAAATCAGAAAAACACTGACAAAGAAATTTAAATTCACCGAAAAAGGGAATCAGAAAGCACTGACAAAGAAATCAGTAATATACTGAAAAGAAATCAGAGTCACTGACAAAGGCAATCAGAAAATCGTTGGTAAAAGAAATCAGTAAGTCACTGACAAAGGAATCAGTAAATCATTGACAAAGAGATCACTAAGTCACTAACAAAGGAATCGGTAAGACACTGAAAAAAAATCAGAAAGTCACTGACAAAGGAATCAGAAAGTCTCGTGTCCTGTTTCCACACTGTGATATCAATGTTACATTTTAATATTTTCAACATCTACAATCATTTTCTGTCGTGTGAATTAAACAGAGATGTTAAAATGAAGTTTGAATGACATACAATGCGACATTGTATTCAAATTATTGCTGAGAAAAGACAAAATGGCTACCCCAACAGATTCTAATTTATAGTGGCCATAAATTATGTCTGGACTAAAAACAAATCAAGCTAAAAACCTCATGTCAAAGGAAAGCTAAGAAGCAACAGTTTTCACGAATATCATAATTGCCACACATCTGAATTCGACTTATGGACCGTTTTGTCAGAGGGGGTCACAATCATTTGTGGACTCAGCCATGAGACCGTTCGTTGCTGCCGTTGAGTCGGGTTCCATTATAATAATTATCATGTTAGAAGACTGTGGGTGCCTTCATTTGACTTTTCGTTCATTTCAGTTTTCATGCGCACGGTCACACGGCACACGAACATACATACAGATATGCACACGCTCGCACGCGCGCACGCACTAACTCTCTCTCTCTCTCTCTCTCTCTCTCTCTCTCATTCATCATTCCATCACTAGTACAGGACCTCACACCCACACAACACTACACCATATTGTTATCATCCTCTCTCAGAATTCACACACCCTGAGTCAATGAGGCACTAAGCTTAAATCAGTGTAGCTGAAGTCCTCTTTGCTCCAGTAGATCTCGCAAAAGGATACACAGACCAACTAAACTTTAAACTTCTGCTAACCCTAATCCTCTCCCTTGTGGTTGGCATTCTTTACTGACGGAGAAGCAAAGCATCCCCGAGATTTGGGATTGGGGCAGGGCTAGGGTAAGTATTGGGGTGGGCCCATTTCCGTCTTATCCAAGAGAGACCCAAACTGCACCATTATCCTTACTGGAAGTCCCAGAATGTTCACAACGGCTTTAGTAATAGTTTGAGCCGCTATATCAAACACGTTTCTGCTTGTCTTCTTTACTTCATGAGCTGAATGGTCAAACCATATTAATAGTCTTCTTCTCCCTGTTGCTTTTAACTATATTTATGTTAACCCTGATATGGCTCTTACGCAGTCGGCTGGGCTTTAAACAACGATAACAATGACTATATTTATGTTAAAAACTAAAAACACACGAAAATAGAGTAAAAAATATGTATTCGATTGACGAAACAAGACAAGCGAAAAGTTTCGGTCAGCTGACCTTTGTCAGTCGTATGCAAAAAACAACAAGGAAACACATTCATAAGACATTGGACAAGAACAACAGATCACATCACTTCCCTGATACTGTGGTAGGCTCACTTCCGTTCGTTGAGCTCGAAAATACAACTCTACCAGTCGCCGTGGTGTAGTGGTTAGCGCAACGGACTACAGACTGGAAGGTTGTGGGTTCGAATCCCCCCCCCCCCCCCCCCCCCATCAGTCCCTTCAAAAATCATGGTGGGATTTTTCGGCTGTAATCGGTTCCTACCCAGAGTTGAGCGTGCTATGGGCTCAATGGGAAGACTCGGACCGTACAGTCGAGTCTCGTCCACTTTGAGGGTGTTGCTGAAATCTTCTGACCAGCACCACAGGTGTCTGTGGCGTAGAAAATAGGACGCAAAAATAAAAGGTGAGCACAAAGTAACCTCCCTGAGTGCAGTGATCTAAACAAAACAAAAAAACAAAAAAAAGGAAAATATAACTCTGACAAAATTTTGTTTTCACCAAAATTTGAGCCATCTTGTTTCGTCAATCAATGACGTGTTTTCATTCCATTTTTATGTGTTCCTGGTTTCTAGTTGCTTGAACCATGGCAGTCACTTTGACTCACGTTTGTATTGTTGCTGTTGATTAACACTTTTAACATTAATTTCTATAAATAATCGTTTTCCATGTACAGGTATCTATCAGTCCTTCAGATTTTATGAAGGTGGTGCAATAGGCGACTGTGTTATGGCTTTCTACATGACAGTATGGGTGAAACTTCATCCACAGCGTACGGAGAAGGATCTGTTACATCATTTCGCTTTTCGTGCATTATTTGCCTACAAAATAAGCCGAACTCTTAAGACCTTTCAGTGACAAGTTTTGTATTATTCATCTTTGGTGTATGTACAGCAAATAACCCAGATGTTTTCAATATATTCTTTGTTTAAAGTAGTTTATTGTGATCGTAAATACACGAAACCATGCACAGCTGATGCACGTTTTATCAACATCCGTCGATGTGTGAAATGGACAAAGAAATCCTCGCTGAACATTTGTCAACATATTCTGTATGGTCGATTCATTCGACTTTGATCACTCTCAATAAAGCTTGCAAAATCTGTTGTTGTTGTCGTTGTCGTCGTTGTTGTCGTTGTGTCATTGTTGTCGTTGTTGTTTTTCTAGCAAAATCCGCATGCATTCATTCTATATTTAGTTTATTTTTGCTTTATCCTCCCTCAGTTAACTGTGGTATACACTCTGAACTATCTGGTTCAGATATACGGTCGTTCTGGGCCATAATAATGCATTGAGAACTGTTGATTGAAGGTAATGTATAAATCAGATATGGTATATAAAACATTGAACGCACAATCACAGACACACACACACACATGCACACACACATTACACGCACGCACACGCACACACACATTACAAACACACACACACACGCACACACACACACATCAACACACACACACACACACACACACACACACACACACACACACACACACACACACACACACAAACAAACAAACACACACACACAGCAGTTATAGCTTTCCTGACACATTTTGTTCACAAACGTACGTACAGACAGACACACACCCCTCCGTGTCCATTTTTGAAAGATGTTTAAAAACGTAAACAAAGAGAACCGTCCACATATACAAAGACGTGTAAGGCAGAAGCCTGCTCAAGGCAGAGGATTTGTAACCCTACCCATGAACAAAACGAGGTCATACTGCTTGTCTTTCACCACAAACAAGAACGGTTTTTCCGCAATGAAATAGTTACTGGACGATAATCCGTCTTCCTCTTCATAATCTTCGTAATCATAGTTTTCATAATCATAGTATTCATCATATTCATAATCCTCATATTCACTGTCTTCATTATCAAAGTCTTCGTCTTCATTGACAACAGGGAGCTTTTCGTCCATACTGTTATCATCTAGTTCTTCTCTATACCGTCATCGTCGTCAGAATCAGTGATGTGGCTGTGGTGAGAACTGTTGCTTGGGTTGTCTGTGCTGCTGGGTGTGGTGCTGTCCCAGCCCGACCCGATGGTAATGCTGCTCTTGCCGGCATCACTCTTGATGCCTTCATTGACCTCTAGGGCCGCATACTGAAAGAAATCGTTGACGTACAGTAGACTTTCGTCCTCGTCCGTCATCCTTCTGAGGTAGGCCTGACGTTTCTTGAATAGTCGTCTCACGCCTTGATTCTTCAGTTCCGCCTTAAGCGACACACGGGATCGGAGATGGAATCTAGGCAGGAGGACGATGGTGATGTCTGGGCGGGGCATGTCGTGCAAAAGACTGTGCAACGAATGTGTCTTCAGGCTTCGCTCTAGGTCCTTCAGCTGGCTTGCAGAACGTGGCAGGAAGACATAGAGACTGTAGCGGGTGTTGGCGTAGGGCAGTTCCAGCACTTTAGCCCCTAACTCGTCCACAGTCTTGACGGAGTAGTTCCCGGTTTGATACATACATGGTGCGATGACCTTGTCCCCCTCCAGGGTTTCGAACTCAAGCTCGATGGTTTCCTTTTCCTCAAAGTTGGTTTCCCAGGCGCCCCAGAAGGACAGGGCGCTGACCAGCACCAGTCAAAGTGTGCTGACTGACACTGCCCGCGCCCAGCATATCTGGCACCATGCCTCTAGTGACGGCATCCACCCACAGGTTGACCGACATCTCCGGCTGGTCCTGCTGCATGGCCATGGGTGGGGCGCCATACAGCGATACCAGGCGATTAGAAAAGTGCTGCGACAACGCCACCTCCTCGCTGTGGAACATGCCGTTGGCCGCCCGCACGAAGAGGTCAGGATCTGGCGTCACTGGTTCTGACTGCTGGTCATTGAGGTAGTCACGCCTGCCAGTCTTGATGGCCGTGCTGTACTTGATGTGTCTCTGACCCGTGTTATAACTAATGCTGCTGTCCATCAGATAGTCATTGCGGATGATGCTCTCCAGGTCTTTGTAGCTGAGGTCAAATATCCCGGCGCCATCGCCCTGCATATCGCTCAAGTCCATGTCGGCACTGAGGTCGTCGTTGACTTCGTCTGTGTCGTCATCGAGAAGCGATTTGAGGGCGCGTTGCAGGGAGGTGTGAATCCCACGCCCTTCCCCTGACAGTGTTAGAGCCGTCAGCACCTCCCGCTTTGTCTTGCCCTGGGTGGCCGTCAGCATCATGGCCAGGGAGACGTAGGCACTGAACGGGGAGATGAGCACGTTGCCCTCCGTATTGTCCGCATGTGTTGAAGGTACAGCTGGGTGCTGAAGGTGTCCAGGGCCTGGGCCAAAGTCTTCATGCGTGCCTGCATGGTTCGTTCGTAGGACTTCTGACGCTCCAGGTACTGGCGGGCCTTCTGTACATACAGCGGTACTCTCTGTGCCCCTGACTCCTGCTGAAGGGAGACACTGGCCCCTTTCACTGGAACAAGCAAAGAACACACCGTTTACAAAAAGAAGTCGAAGATTAACAACAAAGAACATTAACGAACCACAAAAACCACAAAAGTATCAGAACGCGTATTCAATACAACCAGACAAGACAGGCGCAAATTTTCGGGTTGGCCTTTGTCAACCGTAGACGTAAGATAACGAAAGAACAAACATCAAGTACAAACATTAGGAGAAAAAACTAAAACTTCCCTGCAGCATCGTCCAGTGGAAGAAAAAGATTAAAACGACTATGTTTCAGGCTTTTTCTCCTAATTTTTGTATTTGGTGTTTCTTCTTTTGTGATTTTACGTCTACGCTTGACAAAGGCCAATTGGCCGTAAATTTGTGCCTGTCTTGTCTGGTTGTATTAAATACGCATTCTGATATTTTCTTGTTTTTTTTTCTTCCTGGTTCCTGTTTGCTTGAACGTGGGCTGTCACACTTGTTTTGGATAATAAAATACACTGAAAAACAAGACAACCACAACAACAGACAAGAACTTCAGCACCATCACAGGACCAGCCAACAGATAAAGTGTGACATTTTTGTTTGTCACTGATAATCCATTGGGAACAGACTGTATGATTGCATCGCCACCACCAGTAAAACACAAATAAACAAATCTAAACACACACACACCACCACAGGTAAAACACAAATACACAACTGTAAACACACACACACACCACCACCAGTAAAACACAAATAAACAACTGTAAACACACACACACCACCACCAGTAAAACACAAATAAACAATTGTAAACACACACACACACCACCACCAGTAAAACACAAATAAACAACTGTAAACACACACACACCACCACCAGTAAAACACAAATAAACAACTGTAAACACACACACCACCACCACCAGTAAAACACAAATAAACAACTGTAAACACACACACACACACCACCACCAGTAAAACACAAATAAACAAATGTAAAACACACACACACCACCACCAGTAAAACACAAATAAACAACTGTAAACACACACACCACCACCACCAGTAAAACACAAATAAACAACTGTAAACACACACACACACCACCACCACCAGTAAAACACAAATAAACAACTGTAAACACACACATACACCACCACCAGTAAAACACAAATAAACAACTGTAAACACACACACACACCACCACCAGTAAAACACAAATAAACAACTGTAAACACACACACATACACCACCACCAGTAAAACACAAATAAACAACTGTAAACACACACACACACCACCACCAGTAAAACACAAATAAACAACTGTAAACACACACACACACCACCACCAGTAAAACACAAATAAACAACTGTAAACACACACATACACCACCACACAGTAAAACACAAATAAACAACTGTAAACACACACACACCACCACCACCAGTAAAACACAAATAAACAACTGTAAACACACACATACACCACCACCAGTAAAACACAAATAAACAACTGTAAACACACACACCACCACCACCAGTAAAACACAAATAAACAACTGTAAACACACACACCACCACCACCAGTAAAACACAAATAAACAACTGTAACACACACACACACCACCACCAGTAAAACACAAATACACTTAAACAACCCCACCAGTAAAACAACAACACACCACACCCACACCAGTAAAACACAAATAAACAACTGTAAACACACACAACAACCACCACCAGTAAAACACAAATAAACAACTGTAAACACACACAACACCACCACCACCAGTAAAACACAAATAAACAACTGTAAACACACACACACACCACCACCAGTAAAACACAAATAAACAACTGTAAACACACACCACACACCACCCCCAGTAAACACACAAATAAACAACCGAAAACCACACAACCACCACCACCAGTAAAACACAAATAAACAAATGTAAACACAACACACACCACCACCAGTAAAACACAATAAACAACTGTAAACACACACACACACCACCACCAGTAAAACACAAATAAACAAATGTAAACACACACAACACAACCACCAGTAAAACACAAATAAACAACTGCAAACACACACAACACACACCACCAGTAAAACACAAATAAACAACTGTAAACACACACAACACCACCACCAGTAAAACACAAATAAACAACTGAAACACAACACAAACACACCACCAGTAAAACACCAATAAACAACTGAAAACACACACACACCACCACCAGTAAAACACAAATAAACAACTGTAAACACACACACACCACCACCAGTAAAACACAAATAAACAACTGTAAAACACACACACACCACCACCAGTAAAACACAAATAAACAATTGTAAACACACACACACACCACCACCAGTAAAACACAAATAAACAACTGTAAACACACACACACCACCACCACCAGTAAACACAAATAAACAACTGTAAACACACACACACCCACCACCAGTAAAACACAAATAAACAACTGTAAACACACACACACACCACCACCAGTAAAACACAAATAAACAATGTAAACACACACACACCACCACCACCAGTAAAACACAAATAAACAACTGTAAACACACACACACACACCACCAGTAAAACACAAATAAACAACTGTAAACACACACACACCACCACCACCAGTAAAACACAAATAAACAACTGTAAACACACACACACCACCACCAGTAAAACACAAATAAACAACTGTAAACACACACACACCACCACCAGTAAAACACAAATAAACAATTGTAAACACACACAACACACCACCACCAGTAAACAAAATAAACAAACCAGTCAATACAAGAAACACAACCACACAGTAAAACAAAATAAACAACTGTAACACACACACCACACCACCAGTAAAACACAAATAAACAATGTAACCACACACAACCACAGTAAAACACAATAAACAAGTAAACAACAAAACCACCACCATAAAACACAAAAACTGAAACACACACACCACCACATAACACAAATAAACACTGTAAACACACCACACCACCACAGTAAAACACAAATAAACAACTGTAAACACCACCACACACCACGTAAAACACAAATAAACAACTGTAAACACACACACACCACCATAAACACAAATAACAACGTAAACACACAACACCACCAGAAACCAATAACACTGAAAACACAAACCACACCATAAAACACAAATAAACACTGTAAACACAACAACCACCACCAGTAAAACACAAAAACAACTAAACACACACACCACCACCACCAGTAAAACACAATAACAATGTAAACACCACAACACACCACAGTAAACACAATAAACAACGTAAACACACACACACCACCACCAGTAAAACACAATAAACAATGTAAACACACACACACCACCACCAGTAAACACAATAAACAACTGTAAACACACACACACACCACCAAGTAAAACACAAATAAACAATGTAAACACACACACACACCACCAGTAAAACACAAATAAACAACTGAACACACAACACACCACCAGTAACAAAATAAACAACTGTAAACACACACAACACCACCACCATAAAACACAAATAAACAACTGAAACACAAAACCCCCACCAGTAAAACACAAATAAACAACTGAAACAACAACACCACCACAGTAAAACACAAATAAACAACTGAAAACACACACCACCACCACCATAAAACACAAATAAACAATGTAAACACACACACACCACCACCAGTAAAACACAAATAAACAATGTAAACACACACACACCACCACCAGTAAAAACAAATAAACAACTGTAAACACACACACACACCACCAGTAAAACACAAATAACAATGAACACACACACCACCACCAGATAAACAAAATAACAACTGTAAACACACAACACACCACCAGTAAACAAATAAACAATGTAAACAACCACACACCACACCAGTAAAACACAAATAAACAACTGTAAACACACACCCCACCACCAGTAACAAAAAAACAACTGTAAACAACACAACACCACCAAAACACAATAAACAATGTAAACACACACAACCACCACAGTAAAACACAAATAAACAATGTAAACACACACACCACCACACAGTAAACACAAAAAACTGTAAACACCACACACACCACATAACCAAATAAACAATGAAAACACCACCACACCAGTAAAACACAAAAACAATGTAAACACACACACCACCACCAGTAACACAATAAACAACTGTAAACAACACACACCACCACCATAAACACAAATAAACAATGTAAACACCACACACCACCACATAACCAATAAACAACGTAAACACACACACCCACCACCATAAAACACAAACAACTGAACACCACACACCACCACCAGTAAAAACAAATAACAACTGAAACACACACACACACACCACCACCAGTAAACACACAAATAAACAACCCGTAAAAACAACACAAACACACACCACCACCACGTAAAACACAAATAAACAACTGTAAACACACACAACACACACACCACCAGTAAAACACAAATAAACAACTGTAAACACACACACACACCACCACCAGTAAAACACAAATAAACAACTGTAAAACACACACAACACCACCACACCAGTAAAACACAAATAAACAACTGTAAACACACACACCACCACCACCAGTAAAAACACAAATAAACAAACTGCAAACACACACAAACACACCACCATAAAACACAAAAAACAACTGAAAACACACACACACCACCACACCACCAAAAACACAAATAAACAACTGTAACACACACACACACCACCAGTAAAACACAAATAAACAACTGTAAACACACACAACACCACCACCAGTAAAACACAAATAAACAACTGCAAACCAACACAACACAACACCAACCATAAAACACAAATAAACAACTGTAAAAACACACACACCACCACCAGTAAAACACAAATAAACAACTGTAAACACACACAAACACCACCAACCAGTAAAACACAAATAAACAACTGTAAACACACACAAACACCACAACCATAAAAACACAAATAAACAACTGTAAACCAAACACACACCACCAGTAAAACACAAATAAACAACTGTAAACACACACAACACCACCACACAGTAAAACACAAATAAACAACTGTAAACACACACACAACACCACCAACACCAGTAAAACACAAAAAAACAACTGTAAACACACACAAACCACCACCACAAACCATAAAACACAATAAACAACTGTAAACACACACAAACACAACACCAGTAAAACACAAATAAACAACTGTAAACACACACACACACCACCACCAGTAAAACACAAATAAACAACTGTAAACACACACAACACCACCACACAGTAAAACACAAATAAACAACTGTAAACACACACACAACCAACCACCAGTAAAACACAAATAAACAACTGTAAACACACAACACACCACCACCAGTAAAACACAAATAAACAACTGTAAACACACACACACACCACCACCAGTAAAACACAAATAAACAACTGTAAACACACACACACACCACCACCAGTAAAACACAAATAAACAACTGAAACACACA
>CM060307.1:16447020-16469520 GCA_030674185.1 Monoplex corrugatus
TGAAGTATATATACATTCGAAGGGTGTTTAGGCACTAACTGATAGATCCGCAAACATGTTGAGAGATCGGGGAAACATTCATCCTTTACTCTCCAGGCCGGAGGTAATTAGTTTCAGTGTCAGTTTCAGTGTCAATTTCTCAAGTTTCAGTGTCAGTTTCAGTGTCAGTTTCTTAAGTTTCAGTGTCAGTTTCTCAAGTTTCAGTGTCAGTTTCTCAAGATGACATCTCCGCGCACGGAATGAATTCCATATGCACTAACGTCACAAGTGCCATGTGATGGAGAAGATCCAGAATGATCATAGCACAAGCTTAAAGCCTGCAGATAAGCCCATGAGCTGGCCAGGTCGTGAAGTCCTACCTAGATAGTTCCATACCCTGGGGTCGTAGGGGAGTGAGGTGGCAGAGACATCAACTTTTCCCAGGGCCAGCATCACGAGGGCGGCAACCATCCTCTCTTCCTCGCTTCAAATTCGTATTCATATTCACTTTTTTTTTTTACCAAGACTTCAGAAAGGCAACAGGGTATGGTCTCAAGGGTGAACCTGGGAAATCAACTTATCTCTCCAACGTTTTACACCAAGGTAGCCCGGCAATGCCCTGCTCTTCACGATTTTCAACTGCCGTGGGATCTTCAGCATGCGCAGCCAGAAGGCACACGGCTCCGACTCGTTTTTCGTCCCCTTCCGAAAGACTAGACGTTCAGTTCGATTTTCCGTTTAAACTGAGGAGAAAAGTCGAGGCCTCTACGGGGAGCTAACTCTGGAACCTCGAGTTTAATTATTGGCAGGAGAAAGTCTGAACCATTCTGCCACTCTTCTCCCGTAATCAGACAGAATGGAACTCACACCATCCGCCCCTTACCCACTTCACTATCGCACCCGTCTGCTGGTAAAGTATAAGACAGGTAAAAACAGGTGTACCAACATGAACAGGGGAAACAGTACACTCCTCAACGTCCTCCACCATTTTCCTTGTGCCAGCCAGGTTTACATTGCCGGGTGGAGTAAAATAAATTCAGGAGGCATGAATTTCAAGACAGGCGGCTTATTTCGGAGACCGGCTATTTTTCCTTCTTTTCCTCACCACTCTGAGGCAGAACAGTGGCAGAATGGCTCAGACGTTCGCCTGCCAATAACTAAACTCGAGGTTCCAGGGTTCGCTCCCCGTACAGGCCTCGACTTTTCTCCTCAGTTTGGCCGGAAAATCGAGCTGAACGTCTAGTCCTTCGGAAAGAGACGAAAAACGAGTTGGACCCGTGTGCTTTCTGGCTGCGCACGCTTAAGATCCATTGCAGTTGAAAATCGTGAAGAGCAGGCATTGTCAGGTTGCCTTGGTATAAAACATTGAAGAAATAGGTTGATTTCCAAGTCCCATCCTTTGAAGGCCAATAACCCTTTTGCCTTTCTGAAGTCTTGGTAAAAAAAAAAGTAAATATGAATATAAATTTGAATGGAGGTAGAGGGATGGGCGCCGTCCTCGTGGTGCTGACCCCGGGAAAAGTTGAGACTGTGTCACCTCACTTCCCTACACCTCAGGGTTATGGAACTATCTAGGTAGGACTTCAGGACCTGGCCAGCTCTTGGGTTTATGTGCAGGCTTAAGGCGTGTGCCGTGATCATTCTGGATTTTCTCCATCACATGGCATCTGTGCGATAGTGCACATGGAATTCATTCTGAGCGCGGAAACGTCATCTTGAGAAACTGAAACTGAAACTGAAACTGAAACCCCACCACCTGATCTAAGGGTTATGTGCGGGATTGGTGTATCACAGAAGGAATAAAAAAAAGTCAGTTATAGCTTTCTGACAGGCAACTCTCCTGTTTCTTTACTGTGAGCATTGCCGGCTGCTCTCAACGAGAAACGCATATAGATAGTCACAGTATTTCGCTCATCCTTTTTTTTTTTTTCGCCTTATTTTTGTTTGTTTAGTTTGGTTTGGTTTGGTTTGATTTGGTTTGGTTCGGTTTGGTTTGGTTTGGTTCGGTTTGGTTTGGTTTGGTTTGGTTTTGGTTTGGTTTGGTTGGTTTGGTTTGAGTTTAGTTGTTTGGTTTGGTTTGGTTTGGTTTGATTTGGTTTGGTTCGATTTGGTTTGGTTTGGTTCGGTTTGGTTTGGTTGGTTTGGTTCGGTTTGGTTTGGTTTGGTTGTTGGTTTGGTTTGGTTTGGTTTGGTTGTTTGGTTTGGTTTGGTTTGGTTTGGTTCGGTTTGGTTTGGTTTGGTTGGTTTGGTTTGGTTTGGTTTGGTTTGGTTGGTTTGGTTTGGTTGGTTTGGTTTGGTTTGGTTTGGTTTGGTTTGGTTTGGTTTGGTTTGGTTTGGTTTGGTTTGGTTTGGTTTGGTTTGGTTTGAGTTTGGTTTGGTTTGGTTTGGTTTGGTTTGGTTTGGTTTGGTTTGGTTTGGTTTGGTTTGGTTGGTTCGGTTTGGTTTGGTTTGGGTTGGTTTGGTTTGGTTTGGTTCGGTTTGGTTTGGTTTGGTTCGGTTTGGTTTTAGTTTGGTGGGTGGTGGGTGGGGGGAGACTTGGTTTTCTGGTTTGGTTTGATTTAGTTTTGGTTTGGTGGGGAGTGGGGGGAGAATTGTTTATCTGGGAGAATCGATTTATTTTTTCTGCAGAATTTTCCAGGAACAGCTGTTTTGTTGCCGTGGAATCTTCTGCGTGCTCTGAATGCATGCCACACACGATTACTCATTTTACTGTTGCATTCAACAGACAAGCACCTGAACTACCCTCTAGAAAAGTATAGCTCGCCACATGGGCATAGAAACATCACTTCTCTCGCCCCACGAATTAAATATGCAACACCACTAATGCTAGTTCCACTTGCAAAATCCTAGCTTCCTAGACTTGAAATCCAGTGAAGGGTGAGACAATCTGACGAGTCGGGTACCAAACCTCTGCAATTTCATATTTCTGGCTTCCTAAGGTAGACACTTTATCCACTAAGCCACACATCCACATATACACCCCATTCCAGTGTGGAGTGAAGTCTGTTCAGAAGGTAGGCTTATGTGTCATGCGTGGAAAGCTAACTCAACAGACAGCGTGAAAGAGCTTCCAGTCTGGTAATACAAACACACACACACTGAGGTCACATTACAGCACACGCCTTTCTTCTTCTTTCACCTTCAGAACAGTGTTGGTTTGGATGTGTGTGTGTGTGTGTGTACATATTGTTCTGGTTGTTTGGCTCACGCTGCGCAGGCGTTAGGCTGCTCCACAGTATGCACAATCAGACCTCAATGGACAGTGAATAGACAACCACGACCAACTTTGTTTTCCAGTCATTGTTGTTGCATTTTTCCTCTATGAAAGTCGACATTTCTACGAAACTGTCAGAGACAACTCCTTTCTTGCCGTAAGTTTCTATGTGCACACAAAGGATTTTGGTTTATTGTCTGTTGTTGTCTGTCATCATTAATGTCTACAGTAAGAGGAAGAAAATCTCTGTAAGACCATGAATCGAACCCAGGACATTCTCGCGTCCTACATGGGCTTTTAAACGCTGGTACCACTGGACCAGCATTCCACTGTTCATCTGTCATTCTTGAGTATGTTAAGCGCTTTTCACAGGGCCACTGTTCGCTAATCTCTTTTGGATATATTCATTGCCTTTGACTGGGCCACTGTCCCCCTTGTGTTTTGTATGTGACAGTGTGTGTGTGTGTGTGTGTGTGTGTGTGTGTGTGTGTGTGTGTGTGTGTGTGTGTGTGTGTGTGTGTGTGTGTGTGTGTGTGTGTGACTCTGTGTGTGTGTGTGTATGTGTGTCTGTGTGTGTGTGTGTGTGTGTGTGTGTGTGTGTGTGTGTATGTGTGTGTGTGTGTGCGTTGTGTGTGTGTTGTGGACTTCCTGTTTTTTGTGTGTGTTCTGTTGTGTGAGACTGTCCTGTCATTGTTGTGTGTGTCAGTGTGTTTTTGTGGTGTTTGTATTGTTGTGTTGTCAGTGTGTGATGAGATGTGTAGATCTGTTGTGTATGTCATTGTTTTGTGGTGTTTGTGTCATTTGTTGTGTATGTTCATTGTTTGTGACTGGCCACTGTTCTCCTGTCATTCTGTCTGTGTATGTTCATTGCTTTTGACTGAGCCACTGTTCCCTGTATTCTGTCTGTGTATGTTCATTGCTTTTGACTGACCACTGTTCCCTGTCTTCTGTCTGTGTATGTTCATTGCTTTTGACTGAGCCACTGTTCCCTGTCATTCTGTCTGTGTATGTTCATTGCTTTTGACTGCCACTGTTCTCCTGTCATCTGTTGTGTATGTTCATTGCTTTTGACTGGGCCACTGTTCCCTGTCTCTGTCTGTGTATGTTCATTGCTTTTGACTGGGCCACTGTTCCCTGTCTTCTGTTGTGTATGTTCATTGCTTTTGACTGGCCACTGTTCCCCTGTCATTCTGTCTGTGTATGTTCATTGCTTTTGACTGGCCACTGTTCCTCCTGTCATTCTGTCTGTGTATGTTCATTGCTTTTGACTGGGCCACTTTTCTCCTGTCATTCTCCTTGTGTATGTTCATTGCTTTTGACTGAACCATTGTTCTCTGTCTTTTTCTGTGTATGTTCATTGCTTGTGACTGATCATGTTCTCCTGTCATTCTGCTGTGTATGTTCATTGCTTTTGACTGGGCCACTTTTCCTGTCATTCTGTCTGTGTATGGTCATTGCTTTTAACTGAAACTACTGTTCTCCTATCATCCTTTGTGTATGTCATCTTTTGACTAGGCCACTGTTTCGTGTCATTCTGTTTGTGATGTTCATTGCTTTTCTCCAAGTTTCCTCATCTGTTGGTTATGTATTGACTTTACTGGCCCACTTTTCAGTCACTGTTTTATGTTAGTATTTACAACGTTGTCAATTCTGTTCTTGTATGTTCATATGTTTTGACTGCCATTGTTCCTGCAAACTGTTAGGTGTATTATCATTGCAACTTTGACTGCCATTTTTCTGTTTCTTAAATTAGTAATCATTGCTAGAATTATGTCACTTCAATGCCTTTTCTGTGTTTTCTTGCCTGACGCCATCCCCGTCTTTTCTTGTATGTTATGTTGCTGTTGTTGTCATTTGTTGTTGTTATTGTTTTGCTGGCCACTGTTCCTGACATCTGTCTGAGTTATTGCTTTAATGTTCCTTTATTTCTTGTATTCATTGCTTTGACTGCCCACCCCCCTTTTCTTGTTGTATGTCATTGTTTTGATGGTTGTTGCAATGTCGTCAACACTGTGCTAGATTATGCTTATATGGGCCTTTTCTGTGTTCTTTCTTTCCACCACTCCACCCCGCCCTTTTTTCATTGTTGTGTGTTGTTCTGTCTGCTTGTGTGTTGTTATTGTTTTGCTGGCACTGTTCACACCTGTCGTTCTGTGTGTATGATTCAATGCCTATTTGCTGTTGTTTCCCACGTCGCCATCTGACGGCCAGCCCCGCGCCGTTTTCATTGTTTTGATGGGTTTTTTTGTCATTTGTTGTTGTTATGTTTGTTGCTTGATTTGTCACATATGTTCCTACGTTTATGACTTATGCTTCATTGCTTTTACTTGCCACCGACCCCTGTCAATTTGTTGTGTTGTTCATTGCTTTTGATGGCCTGAATTCTGTCGTTTTGTGTATGTTCGATTGCTTTTTGTGGCCACTCGTTCCCCGGTTGATCGGTAGAACTGAATAAGCATCGTTCCACAATGCGTTCAATTATTGAAGTTCTTCTTTTGACGGCCTGTTCCCATTACGTCTAGAGTGTGTATGCAGCTTTAACTGACCAACTCAACTTCGATTTTGGGGTTCATTGTTTGACTGCCATTTTTTTCTGTTTTGTTATGTTTTGTTTTGATTCGCTTTTCCGTTGTGAAAGTGGTTTGGGGTCATACTTTGACTGGGTTGTTTCAGTCTCTCTCTTGTCTCTTCATTGCTTTAGATGCTTAGTTCCCTTCGTTCTTTGTTATTTTCAGAAACTGTGACTGGGCAACTGCATTATTTTTTATGTTCATATCTTTTGACTCACGCATTGCCCATGTCATTCGTTTGTGTGTTCATGCTTTATGGGCACTGTCAAACACAGTATTCATTGGAATTTCAGATCTAAATGTTGTGCCTACTTTTACTTGTCAATCATCCAATGGATTTTTTTTAAAAGACAATTTAAATGTAAACAATTGTATTAGGTAGTTACATTTTGGATGATATTGTTCATTGATTCTTGGTATGTTATGGTTTTGACTGGGCCACTTTTTCTTGTCATTCTCTTTGGTATGGTCACTACTTTAAACTAAACTACTTTCTCCTAACATCCCCTTTGTGTGTGCTCATCACATTTGACTAGGCCACTGTTTACGTGTCATTCTTTTTTCTGCATGTTCCTTACTTTTCTCTCAAGTTTCACAAACTATTGGCTTTGTGAAGACTTACTGTCCCATTTTCAGACACTGTTTGTTGGTTGAGGGAATATATTAAAACGTTGAATTGTGTTCTTTATGTGGAATGTTTAGCCTCATTTGCATTAAACTGTTAGCTGTGCAAGATATCATATTAAACTTTTAATACCTTTTTTTATTACTAGAATTAGTCAACATATTGTCTAGAGATTATGACTTAATGCCTATTTCTGTTTCTCTTCCCACCCCACCCCACCCCGCCCTTTTCATTGTTGTTGTTGTTGTTGTCATTTGTTGTTGTTATTGTTGTTGCAGAATTAGTCAACACACTGTCTAGAGATTTAATGCCTATTTCTGTTCCCCCCCCCCCCCCCCCCCCGCAATTTTCATTGTTGTTATTGTTGTTGTCATTTGTTGTTGTTATTGTTGTTGCAGAATTAGTCAACACACTGTCTAGAGATTATGACTTAATGCCTATTTCTGTTCCTCCCCCCCCCCCCCCCCGCAATTTTCATTGTTGTTATTGTTGTTGTCAATTGTGTTGTTGTTGTTGTTGTTGTTTTGGGGGTTGTTGGGAGTTTTTTTTCTGTTTTGTTTTGTTTTGTTTTGATTCGCTTTTGTTGGAAAACGGTGGTTTGGGGCAATACACTGTGGTGTTTCAGTCTGCTCTCATTGTTCTCTTAGTGTTCTAGAATGCTTAAAGTCTCTTTCGCTCTTTGATCTATTTCAGAAACTGCTGATGCTGCGAAATGCATTATGTTATTTCAGTTTATATCTGTTTGACATAACGCATGCCCAATCTCTTCCATCTTATTTTCAGGGGTTATGGGCCGTGCAAAACACATTTTCATTGGAATTTCAGATCAAAACTGTGTGCCTACGGTACTTTGAACACCAAATGGATTTTTGTTTAAAAAAAACAATAAAAGTAAAAAAAAAATGTATTAGGTAGTACGTTTTGGTTGGTTGGTTGGTTGGTTGGTTGGTTGGTTGGTTGGTTGGTTGGTTGATTGGTTGGTTGATTGGTTGGTTGATTGGGTGGTTGGTTGGTTGGTTGGTTGGTTGGTTGGTTGGTTGGTGTTGGTTGGTTGGTTGGTTGGTTTTGGTTTTGGTTTTGGTTGGTTTTATATGCCTGCGGAGTACGTTTTGCATGGAATATCAGATCAAGCCTGTGTGTGTATGACACATGAAAATTTCCGTTTTATTTACACGTCGGTTGTGGGTAATACATTTTGTGGTAATTTTTGGCTGTGCTAAATACATAGGGGAGGGGGTATGTCTATATTTCCAATTTCAGGTCTACCCGGGTGTGCTTAGCATCATATATGCGTGTTCGCTTTGTTTATTTCTTACAGAATACGGACCAATAGTGTAAGAACAATGTTTGTAGTATTTTAGTCCCAGTATATTTCATAGCGTATTCTGGTATATGTTCTTCTTCATCCGTTTTATTTATAAAAGTGTAAACTGAGCGAAACACGTTGTTGTTGTGCTATCAGTTCTGCTAGTTTTTTCATTTCGTGTATATTGGGATGGGTGTCGAATCGACGTGTGTGTGTGTATGTGTTGGTGTGTGTGTGTGTGTGTGTGTGGTGTGTGTGTGTGTGTGTGTGTGTGTGTGTGTGTGTGTATGTGTGTACGTGTATGTGTGTGAGAGCGAGAGAGAGAGAGACAGAGAGAGGGAGAGAGAGACAGAGAGACAGACAAAGATGACAAAAAAAAGTGTGTGTGTGTGTATGTGGGATATCTCACGAAACCAGACAAGCTGTCATTCATCTCACTCTTCTGCGTAATCTGACCTCTCTCTCTCCTCTCTCTCTCTCTCTCTCTCTCTCTCTCTCTCTCTCTCTCTCTCTCTCTCTCTCTCTCTCTCTCTCTCGCTCTCTCGTCTCTCCTCCTCTCTCTCCTCCTCTCTCTCTCTCTCTCTCTCTCTCTCTCTCTCTCTCTCTCTCTCTCCTCTCTCCTCTTTCGTTTTTTTTTTTCTCTCTCCTTGTCTCTCCCACTACCCCCCGTAACCTCCTCTCTCTCTTGACTAAAATTAACCAAGGACGTGGGATCATCAGATTATGTGACCGACTGACAAAATATTAGAGATAACGCTAAGGAGACGCGTTTGACATGGGCAAAACAGCTATTGGATGGCTATTCTCTTAAACATGTTGCCATACTATATGTAGACTAGTTGTCTACTTTTTGGTTGACTGGTTGGAAAATGGTTGGTTTGGTTGGTTGGTTGGTTGGTTGGTTGGTTGGTTGGTTGGTTGGCTGGTTGGCTGGTTGGCTGGTTGGCTGTTTGGTTGGTTGGTTGGTTGGTTGGTTGGTTGGTTGGTTGGTTGGTTGGTTGGTTCGTCGGTTGGTTGGTTGGTTGGTTGGTTGGTTGGTTGGTTGGTTGGTTGGTTGGTTGGTTGGTTGGGTGGGTGGGTGGTTGGGTGGTTGGTTGGTTGGTTGATTGGGTGGTTGGGTGGTTGGTTGGTTGGTTGGTTGGTTGGTTGGTTGGGTGGTTGGTTGGGTGGTTGGGTGGTTGGTGGTTGGTTGGTTGGTTGATGATGAATTGGTTAGTTGTTTTGGTTGATTGTTTGTTGTTGTTTGGTTGGTGATAATTTGGTTAGTTCGTTGACTGGCTGACGGTAATTTGGTTGGTTGTTGGTGGGTGAGTGGGTGGGCGCTTGTTTGGTTGCTTGCTTGCTTGCTTGCTTGCTTGCTTAGTGACAGGTTATTGGTTAACTGTAAGTTGATAAACATGTCTAAGATATGTATGCTTATCACGTGGAGTGGTGGATCAATTGATAAACTGCCTGTCTAGGAGGTGAGAGAAGCCGGAGGTCTAAGGTTCGACTTTCCGTAAAACAGAGATTCCCACGTTCCCCTCTTCCTTTTCAACCTCCGCTAGATCCTGAGTAGTGGTCTGGGTGCTAGTCTTTCCTATGTGACGATAAAGTGAGATCTCTTGTGAGGCAAACACTTAGCGCGATAAAAGAAATCAAGGCAACAAAGAGGACAAAAGGTTTATCCCTGTCAACATTTCATTCTTAAACAATCCAGCCTCATAGGTAAACAAAAATACTTTTTCCATACAGAAAATAAAAAGAATGGATGGCATTACTTGAACAAAAATACTTCTTCCGTACAGAAAATAAAAAGAATGAATGGCGCCGTACACTGGCGACATGCTTCTTTAAGTGGCCAACAACAACAACAACAACAACAAAACTCGCTTGTAACCAAAAAAAAACAAGCAAACAAACAAAAAGGATTCCAGTTCAGTCCAGTTTTGATGTTTGTTTAAGTAAAAATGAAGCCTGCAACATTAGAACAGATTTCGCTGCGAATCATAATGTTTCCATTATTCTGGTGGTGTTAACTCACTGTTTCATGGGTCCCTCCGCCCCCCCCCCCCTACCAAAGGGTTTTGTGCAGGTTCCTGCAGTCTGCCGGATGATTAAGGGCAGATCAGGGTAAAGCACGTGAAACTGAATGTCACAGTAGAACGAGAAAGGATCGAAGAATTGCTGAAAAAAGAATGTATTACCTGTGAAAAAGTAGATTTCCTGAAAACATGGTAGGCCTGCTATTTTGTGTTGATGGAAATGTGCACACAGATTTGATATTGCGTTTAATTATCTTTATTGGAAAAATATATTTTGACAAATGCAAATTTGTGAAAGTTGTACTAAATCCAAATTTGAAGAGATTGTACTAAACATCATCTCTTGTAAAAAATCAAAAAATCTTGCCAGCAAATATCACAATGCAAAAATACGATGCCAAATTGACGTGGAACTTGCCCACCTTTGAAAGGAAATGTCTGCCATATTCATCATTGATAACAACCGGAACAGGATACTATTTATTCAATACATAATACACATATTTTCAATGTATTAATGAAAGAGGATAGCGAATTTGACTTCTTAACGGTCTATCCTTTTGTTCTAACAAGATGTTTTATCATGTTCTATTTGCTTGCTTTACGTAGATGTGTATATACTTAAATTTTAAGGATATTTTGCATGAACTTTAATTTTTTTTTCTTACGATGTGATTGCAATTGTGCTTCGCTGTTTTGTTCTGCATTTGTTTGTATTCATCATCATCATGTGCCCTGCCGCATGGTATTGACGATCATGGTCCTCCATATGCATCTATCCCTTGTCGCCGCAAGAACATCTTCCACCCTCTCCGCTCTCAGCCACCCTGCAAATCCGTCCAATATTTTCCCCCTGGGTCTACTTGGTGTTCTCTTCCCCTTCAGTTTTCCTGTTGTGACCAGGTGCTCTAATGCCCCTTTCCTGATAAAATGGCCTATAAATGCTGCTTGTCTGTATTACTTGTTTAAAATGAATCTTTTAAAGTTTGACGGACAACAAAAAGTCCCTCCAGACCAACAGGAAGTATGAGCAACAAGCAATCTGAGATCCTGTGGCGTGTTCGTTTGCTCGCTTGTTTGGCTGCTTGCTCCTGGTCTTTCCCCCTTCCTTTCTCCCTTCCTCCCCCCCCCCCACCACTACCTCCCTCAACAGTTAAAAAAAAAGAAAGGAAAAAAAAAAAGACACCGATGGGGCGAGGCACCAAACGAGCGGAATTTGAAACCGTTTACCAGCATTATCAGACTATCTTCAAAACTGGAGATAAAAGATCAAGATAAACAGGTAAGTTTAGCTTAAATTCAAGAGTGATGGAGAGGGATGAGGAGGGACGGGTGGGTGGAGGAGAGAGGGAGGGTAAAAGGTGGTGCAGAAAAAGACGTGGCTGTGAAGTACATAAAGAAGACAAATGGAAGGAGGTCCCGGCAGGTTATCGCCCTTTTTTCTTTTTTTTCCACCCCCTTGCATCACTATACTGAGTAATCTGATGTGACACGAAGAATTTAGTGAAGTCTACACCGATAAGGGCATTATGTCATGATACGTGTTTATAGCAGAGGTGTGGTGTGTGTGTGTGTGTGTGTGTGTGTGTGTGTGTGTGTGTGTGTGTGTGTGTGTGTGTGTGTGTGTGTGTGTTGTGTGTGTGTGTGTGTGTGTGTGTGTGTGTGTGTGTGTGTGTGTGTGTGTGTGAGAGTGTGGATGGGTGGGTGGGCGGGCAAGGAGGTCTGGATGTGGTGTATGTATGTGCGTGCGCGCGTGCGAACCACACAGAGACAATGACAGAGAGAGACTGAAGGACAGAATAAGACAGAGAGAGATTAAAGCAGACAATTGAATAACAGACTAACACAGAGACAGACAAAAAAAAATTATTAAAAAAAAAAAAAAGACAGGGTGAGACAGAAACACAGAGACGGAGAGATACATATAAATACAAAAACGGAAACAGACACAGAGAGACAGAAAAACAGAGAGAGAGAGAGACAAAGCGATACAAAAACGGGAGTTGTCAAGAAACATCGGACCCAGAGCAACAATGCCCCACCACTGACCGAACAATCACCTCCTAGCTTCCGATGCTACACGGTGGTCATTCTGCCAAACGCAGGAGGCTGTTCATGTGCTGCATGATCCATTCGGACCCAGTTATCAGTTACCATGTTTACGAAACAAGCGGCAAGGTGAGGGGATGATAAACCCTGGGATCTAGCCACACAATGCGCACCAACCAGATCCAGCCCAGCTACCAGACCAAGAGAGAAACAGGAGGTGTTCATACGATCGGAAAAGCGCCAGGCACGATGCTCCAGACACAGCCTGCAACAATGTCTCACCACTGACAAAAGACATGATGCTCCAGACACAGCCTGCAACAATGTCTCACCACTGATAAAAGACATGATGCTCCAGACACAGTCTGCAACAAGGTCTCACCACTGATAAAAGACATGATGCTCCAGACACAGCCTGCAACAAGGTCTCACCACTGATAAAAGTCATGATGCTCCAGACACAGCCTACAACAATGTCTCACTACTGATAAAAGACATGATGCTCCAGACACAGCCTACAACAATGTCTCACTACTGATAAAAGACATGATGCTCCAGACACAGCCTACAACAATGTCTCACTACTGATAAAAGACATGATGCTCCAGACACAGCCTACAACAATGTCTCACCACTGATAAAAGACATGATGCTCCAGACACAGCCTACAACAATGTCTCACCACTGATAAAAGACATGATTCGCCAGACAACATGTTACAACAAGCCAATATGATAAAAAGACAAATGCTCCCAAGACAGCACCTACAACAAAGAACAACATCATGATGAAAAGGACATGATGCTCCAGACACAGCCTACAACAATGTCTCACACTGATAAAAGACATGATGCTCCAGACACAGCCTGCAACAAGGTCTCACCACTGATAAAAAAATGATGCTCCAGACACAGCCTGCAACAATGTCTCACCACTGATAAAATACATGATGCTCCAGACACAGCCTGCAACAATGTCTCACTACTGATAAAAGATGATGCTCCAGACACAGCCTGCAACAAGGTCTCACACTGATAAAAACATGATGCTCCAGACACAGCCTGCAACAATGTCTCACCACTGATAAAAGTCATGATGCTCCAGACACAGTCTCAACAATGTCTCACTACTGATAAAAGATGATGCTCCAGACACAGCCTACAACAATGTCTCACCACTGATAAAAGTATGATGCTCCAGACACAGCCTGCAACAATGTCTCACCACTGATAAAAGACATGATGCTCCAGACACAGCCTGCAACAATGTCTCACCACTGATAAAAGTCATGATGCTCCAGACACAGTCTGCAACAATGTCTCACCACTGATAAAAGACATGATGCTCCAGACACAGCCTACAACAATGTCTCACCATTGATAAAAGACATGATGCTCCAGACACAGCCTGCAACATTGTCTCACCATGATAAAAGACATGATGCTCCAGACACAGTCTGTTTTGTTTTTCAGTTAGGTCTGACATGCTCCCAAGGATCCTACGTTTGAGGTCTTTCCGAGTAGCCAAAACGAGAGCAGACACACACACGAGACAGACAGACAGACAGACAGACAGACAGAGAGAAACAGACATACAGAGACAAAACAAAACAACAACAACAACGAGAGAGAAATAGAGATACTTAAACAGAAATAGACACAGAGAAGCACAGAAAAACACAGAGATAGATACACACACACTCAGGCACGCACACAAACACACACACATACATACACAATTCGCACACACGTACACATACACACAAACACACACAACTCACACACACGTACACAAAAAAACACACACAACTCACACACACACATCGCGCGCGTACACACACACACACACACACACACACACACACACACACACACACACACACACACACACACACACACACACACACACACACACACACACACACACAAAGTGAAGTAAAACAGAGACAGGCACATAAAGACGATTTAGTTGGCGTGTGTAATGGATCTCACAGACACAAAGCCAAACGTATGGTTCTAACTATCCCAAGCCCTCTGTAGCTCTGCCGACGATGGGCTGCTAGCTGCCGAAGTGCGGCAGACACTAGACACATGTCATAGCGTAAGTTACGGCACTGTCTTTATATACGAAATCCAAAACAACTGTGACTGCCCGCGTTCAAGCAAACAGGAACCAGAAAGAAAAAAACACGCAAAAAAGAAACAGAACGCGTATTTAATACAACCAGACAAGACAGGCGCAAATTTTCTGCCAACTGGCCTTTGTTGAGCGTAAGATCACAAACAAACAAACACCAAATACAAAAAATCAGGAAAAAAAAGACTGAAACTTCCCTGCTGCTTCGTCCAGTGTGAGAAAAAGACTAAACTGACAATGACATTGTGCACTATATTTAGGTGTCACGCCCCTCTTTTCGCTAAAATGGAGCGTTCTGGAGAGAGAAAAAACAAAACAACAACCTCAGACATTTATTTTATCAGCTTTGTTAAGAATTCAGATGTTGAAATCTTCTAGTCTTGGGTCACTTCATTTATTGTGTGGTTGCATTAAATACGTGTTCTGTTTCTTTTCTTTTTTTTTCTTTTTCTTTTCTTTTTTTTTTTTTTTCTTTTTTTTTCCGTGTGATTTCTGGTTTACTGTGTTTCTATATTTTTGAGGCAGATGGATGGAAGGTGTGTGATCGTAATTTCCCTGCCATTTCAGTCTTACAGAAACAGCGTAGGTGAGTCATTTTGATGGCTAGATCTCTGCAAGAAGGAACAAACACAGAGGGAGGACGGTAAACGTTGCAAAAGATAGCACACTGCTAAGGAATTCTTAACAAGGTTGATAAAATAAATTCTGAGGTTATTTTTTCAGAACGCTCTATTTTAGCAAAAAGAGGGGCGTGGCACCTAAATAAATGCGCGATATCATCCCACAATGCACTTAACGCCCATGCGCAGAACTAATACACGCATAAATACGCTTATCAGTCGCTGGTAAAACACCAGTTGTGAACTGAAAACTAAACATTTACGGGAAAAGATACCCCTTACTCGGATTTGCAAGTCTCGCTGACAAACTGGAATTTTGTTAAGTAAAGAAGAATTATTAATACGTGGTCGAGCTTGAAGTCTGCAAGATATATGTTTGTTAAGATCCTTAGTCTTGTTTCTATACGTTTCAACATTCGCCCTCATCGAAAGCTTTGGCAGGAACTACAACTAAAGTCTTCTACATTATGCTGATTAGACTTGGCAGAGCGCACGAGAACTGTAATGTATCCTCTCCCACCCATTGGAAATTATGCAGATGCTGACTCTTTACTCTTGGTCACTGCGATGGACAGCTTAACTGTAATTCAATTCATTGAAACAGCCATTCAATACATATTGACTCATGCTTCATACGAAATTAACAGGTAATTCATGATAACTGAAGTATAAAGCAATAAAGAACAAACAAGTATAATAAACATGTAAAAGAAAAAAGCTAAAGACAATAACAGAAAGAAAATGTTGAAGACATTATCATATGAAGTTGCGTGTCAGTGAACTTTATGCGAAACATCTAATAATGTAATTCACTTTAAAAAATGTTTGAACTTCGCGTCTTTGAATATCTCTCTCTCTCTCCTCTCTCTCTATCTCTCTCTCTCTCTCTCTCTCTCTCTCTCTCTTTCCCTCTCTCTTTCTCTCTCTCTCTCTCTCTCTCTCTCTTTCTCTCTCTTTCTCTCTCTCTCTTCCTTTACCTCTACCTCTCTCCTTCTCTCTCATTCTCACTTACATTCAGACACAAGTATGAAATCATGTGGACATTTTCAAACACGCACAGGAACAAACATGCACACAGGCATGCACACATTATCCACCTTATAGTCTGGTTGATTTTTTTTCATTTGCATTTAAGAATTTGCAAACAGACTTGGGGATAAAGCTGGACCAAAACAGTAGTCCACCACTCCAATGATGCATGTCATGTACATGTACAAACAATATATTCCAAACCCTCGCTAGCACCTAAGGTTTTGTGCAGGCTCAAGGAGTCTGCCTGATAATTGCTGACAGATTCGGGTGGAGCCGCGTATGGGAGTATCAGAGTGCGATGAATATCTCTTGAACAAACTCCAAGCTCTAAACTCCGACGTAATGTAGATACGTGGATGATTGAACAAGCACTGTAGATAAAAAGAGAAAGGAAAATGTAATGTATCTTCGAGCTGGTGGTTACATAAAGCTCAAGACCTTGCCAACATGTACCTAAGATTTTTTGCACACTCTTTGGCGCCCGCTTTGATTACTTTGGAACTCGCTGACTAGACATGGATCTGTTGTGTGGTGCAGTGCACTTCAACTCATTCATGCGCTTTTCTGCCGTCTAAAACCAGCTTCAATTCATTCATGTTTAACTGGCATCACTTTTTCACTAACGACTTTTGAGTGGTCAACACATGAATATTCTGATTCTGATTCATTCACGTTTAACCGACATCATTCTTTCGTTAACAAACTTTGACTTGTAAATACACAAATATTGTGGGATCACATTTTTAGAGAGAGGAGGGGTGGGGATGGAAGGAGAAGGTGGAGTGGTGATGTAGTGGTTACAGTACTTGGCTGGGAAGGGTGAAGTCCAAAGTACTATCCTAGATTACGATGGGAGATTTCTTTTCCCAACTGCTTCCGATCTTCACCGTAAAAGATTATATAAGGGAATCTACTATTATAGGTAAACAAATGCTCTTGCAAGAAATGAGACTGAGTGAATGGTGCTGCACTGTAGCGATGATATGTTCTTCTGGAGGAGAGAGCCCATATCTTAAAAAAAAAAATGTTGCAACAAGATACCAATACAACACAATACAATTCAATATCGTGCCGTATGATACATTGCAATTCATTAATATGATGCCATAGAATATAATCATAACAAAGAGCCTTTATGTCAAATAACAGATGAAAAGATAAAACAGGGTTCATTGGTTGGTTGTTGTTGTTGGGGTTTTTTGTGTGTGTTGTGTGTGTGTGTGTGTGTGTGTGTGTGTGTGTGTGTGTGTGTGTGTGTGTGTGTGTGTGTGTGTGTGTGTGTGTGTGTGTTTGCTTTTTAGAATGACGTCATTCCTCTTCAATATGAAATTCGTATTTTTGTCATTAACTTCTTTTTTATCACGACGTATTTGCTACGTGAAATTCGGACTGTCCTACCCAAAGACAGTGCGTCGCCGCAGTGCTGCGCCACCGAATTTTCTCCCTGTTTTCTATAAGCAAGTATTTTTGTTTTCCTATCGTTTTCTACAGAATGTTGGCGAGAACACTTCTTTCATTGCTATGGGATCTTTAACGTGAGCTAGGTGCATGCTGCACACGGGACCTCGGTTTCACTGTCTCTATCTGAAAGACTAACAACTAGACCATCATTTAAAGTCTAGTGAAGAAGGCAGAAAATCCATTTCCCGAGCAAAGATTGAAGTCAGAAACTTTCTCCTCCCTGGCAAACGCTCTCACCAGATTTGAATGTGTTTATGAGGAGTTCATCGCATGTGGAAAGTTCTATTTTCATGCTCCCCATCCCAGTTTGCCAAGGATTATCTGGCCACCCCCTTGAGCTGTGCGTTTGGGGGAGCTTAAAATGGGAGGGGGGAAACAGGACACCAAGCTGACACTACCAGAATGATTAGCAGCGAACGTGCCAGCTTTTTTCATGTTGTAGGTTGGGGCTGAACTAACTCGAGATATCGTATCTTGGGTCTTCAGCTCCGCCAGTTGAACAAACCAGCTTGCCAAAGGAAAAGGAGAGGAACAAATTATCAAAAACGAAAACCAGATAATAACACAAATTATAGTTGTATGTGTGTGTTGGTATCGTCATATGACACCTATTACTCTGACAAAAAGACAAAAAAAAGTCTGTCTTATGCATACCTCCTGACTGTATTGTTCGACTATGCAGACACCTGGACACTGAATAGGACTGCATACATGGCAGGTGAAAAACAAACAGTTATACAGGTAAAAGGCCACTCGTATGAATTGGAGTGCACGTGGGATTTGCAGCCTATAATGCAAAAGAAGTGTTATCTCTACTATGGCTACATACACTATTCCCGAAGGCTACAAACGTTAGGACCGCTGAGCCATTACTACACCATCAATAAACAGCACTAATGACTCTGCCATTCTCCTACCTGACCCACACACAAATATTATTAAGAAAACCAAACCCGTAGGGACGGACCGTAAGAATGTTGATCTATTTTCGACAGAGACCTTCAAGACAGGTTTTTACGGTCAGGCAGGGACGGTGGATGAAAACTGATGATTTCTACAGAGTGGTCCATCAATCTTCAGGTCTTTCAAATGGGAGGTACCACACACGTACTAAAGCCAGCGATGACTGTGCAGTAAGGCCGTTGGTCTGTGGGAAACACTCATCAGGATTACCGCTTGGGGAACTGCCACACAGAAGATGTATGGAGCGCTGTACACACGGTATTCGGGATGTTTTATCTTTTATCTTCTTTTCTCTGCAATGAATCTCTTGATGTAGGGATGGCGCTGCGCATTTAGGCTAGATCTGCCTTTAGAAGGCTGACCAAGGGGTTGGGGTAAGACCGTGGCATCAGGATCACACCAGCGTTTGCCTTGAGCGCCATGCTTCATCACTACGAAACCTAGAGACTACGAACCGACAGCACATTCAAAATCTGGACCGATTCCGTCAAAGATGTCTGCCAAAGATCAGCAATATCACATGGCAAGATCAATTATCCCACCTTCAAGTTCTGAAGAAGTGTGACATACCACGTACAAGTACAGAGTGTCCATCATGAAATGCCAGCTTTGTTGGACAGGACAAATCCGTAAAGAAAACAACCACATGGCAAAGATACTCCGGCACTGAGAGCTGATGTACAGACATTGTGACCGGGGAAAAAGCACTAAAGCGACACAAGGATGATTTGAAAGCGAACTTCATTAGCTGTGGTATCAGCATCACCAAACAGGAAAACACTGCCGGCTACAGCGTCAGCTGACGAAAGCAGTGCATACAGGGCACAGTCACATTCGAACAGCGCGGAACTGCCATTATGCAACAACCGGCGGAAGCAGAACCCAAGGCCGCAGAACTCCTTCTCATGTAGTGCTGATGAACATGTACCCCCAGGATCTGTCTTGTATTCCATATGACAAGGACCAGTATGCCTACTCGTTTGTCGGTTCAACGAGAGAGTCTATCATCATAGGACATTATCTTCTCTCTCTGTAAATATGTTACAAAGATAAATGCCAGGATAAAGTAAAGGTCAGCAGGGGGTGGGATGTTAACAGACTTTAAGCTGTCTTGGAGCCAGCATTAATGGAAACAGTGTCCATCTCTTCTCCCGACCCCCCCCCCCCCCCGCCCTACTTTTCCTTCCCTGTCCCTGAATATAGATATACAACTATCTATAGATTGGTTGGACAGGGCGTTGTGTTAAAGCAGTGGACAAATACTGTCACCTGCCTCTTTGGCAACCACGCTCAGTTAGCCAACTTCAGATTTTTTTCTGGTTCTCGTTTGCTTGAACGCGGGCAGTCGCACTTGTTTTTGGTTTAGCAATGAGAGGATCTTCCCGTACAAGGTAAAAAGGACAGTCGTGCAAGTCGCCTGTATGTTTGAAGACGACTGCCACTTTCTATTAAGAAATAAGCGCTGCACATTGGCTGAAATTTACTGGCCTGGCATCCGTTTGATAGCACACTGCTTTGTCGCCCTCACCACACCATGTCACGCCAGTTGCTACGTGTATGAAATGGGCCCCAGGCCTTTGTCATCTGTAGTCCTGTGCACTTTTGCCCCCTGTGTGCCTACCGTTAGCACAAAGACAACAGACCCCAGTGTTCTCTTGGGTTAATAAAGGTCCACGGCCAAAACAAATATATATGTTTATTGTCTGTTGTTATGATTGGGTTGATTTCCATGGGTGTGTGTGTGTGTGTGTGTGTGTGTGTTTGTGTGTGTGTGTGTGTGTGTGTGTGTGTGTGTGTGTGTGTTGTGTGTGTGTGTGTGTGTTGTGTGTGTGTGTGTGTGTGTTCTCGCTCGTGTTACTGAGTGCGTGCTTGTTTGTGCGTTTAAGTGAGTGATTGAGAGAGAGAGAGAGAGAGAGAGAGAGTGTGTGTGTGTGTGTGTGTGTGTGTGTGTGTGTGTGTGTGTGTGTGTGTGTGTGTGTGTGTGTGTTGTGGTATATTATATTTTTATGTTTTATATACAATCCCAGCGGACAGATTTACATCATATAGTATATCACACCAAACCATATCCAATCCATCTTTTCGTGTCATGTTAACAGCAGAGTGCAAGTATAGCAAATATCATCTCACGTCAGATTATTGCATAGTATAGCTTAGCATAATATAGTGTTATACACATGATCTTAATCTCATCATCATTCATCATACATGTGCCCTGCCGCATGGTGTTGGCGATCATGGTCCTCCATGCCAATCTATCCCTTGTCCTGCAAGTACATCTTCCACCCTCTCTGTCTCAGGCATTTCTGCATGGTGCGTCAAATATTAATTTTTCTCCCTGGGTCTAACTGGTGCTCTTTTTCCCTCCAGCTTTCCTGTTGTGATCAGGTGCTTTAATTTCTAATTAGTCTCATTTATATTACATCTTATCACATATATATAGATCATAAACTTATATATATCGTATATCATATGTGATATTCATATCCTAAATCATGATTGTTGTATTATATCCAAATAATTGTGTCATACCATACCATGTCACATTATGACTATTTTATGACATAGCCTGCCACTGAACGCTGAGTCACTCATCAAGGTGCGGTCTTAGAAACGGGCAGATGAAATGCAGTCAGTGAGGTGGTTGCCCTTTCATGTTTATACAGTATTACGTATACGTCTCCAGCCCAGTCGGTACACGCATGAAAGTGCGCGTTGGCAGCCAGACACAAAGACAAGACTAACACACACTGAACTGAAGAACTAAGACAGGCTTGCTTCGTCAGTTAACACGCAACGTAGTCTCTTTTTTTGTGTGTAAGTTACTGATAGCTAGTTACTTCAACGATGGAAGTCTCTTTGAATCCTTCTTGTTGGCATAATGTTAGCGGAGTAATTCTATTCACACTGGCTATGGTTGGCAGTACACGCAAAGCCAGAACAAGACTGAGGCAGCCGAGATGTGGTTTCTAAGAAGAATGTTGAGAGTTCCATGGACAGCAAAGAAAACAAACGAGACAGTCTTGAAGGAGGCAGACACAAGAAGATCATTGATAAGGAAGATTAAGAAAAGACAAGCCACATTTATAGACCATTTTATGAGGAAAGGGTAATTAGAGCACCTGGTCACAACAGGAAAGCTGGAGGGAAAGAGAGCACCAGATAGATCCAGGGAGAAAATATTGGATGGACTTGCAGGGTGGCTGAGGACAAAGAGGGTTAAAGATGTGCTTGCGGCTACAAGGGATACATACATGCAGCAGGTCACATGATGATGACAGTATTACGTATACGTCTCCTGCCCAGTCGGCGCACGCATGAAAGTATTCGTTGGCAGTCAGACACAAAGAGAAGACTTACACACACTGAACTGAAGAACTAAGACAGGCTTGCTTCGTCAGTTAACACGCAGTAGTAGTTTCTTTGTGTGTGTAAGTTACCGATAGTTAACAAGAAACACCACGAGGGTGCGGATGGGACCCGGAGCACCAATGCCTAACCATGTAACTATTTACTTCAACGATGGAAGTCCATTTGAATCCTTCTTGTCGGCATAACGTCAGCGGAGTAATCTATTTACACTGGCTACGGCTGGCAGTGTTACAGTCGAGGGATAAGGAGCTATAGAGGATGAGTGCTTCTTCCTCTGTGACGCAACCATAGATTCTCTGATGCAACATTTTTGGCGAGGAGTGTCGGGGGAAGCCAACAACAACTCACTAATATTAATGGTTGGACGAGTAATGGCCAGCCGCCACTGAGCTAATGGGTCGTTAATATCTTGTCCTTCCGCATGACAGACAAGAAGGCAAGCAGCTAAATCCTGCTGCGCGTTTCTTACGCGTGGCGTCATGTCGCGACGTTTGTTCATGCGCTACTAACTGGTAACGACGGCACTGACTGGTATATAATGTTCATGCTTCCTGATAGTTCCGTGCACTTTGTTCACCGACAGAAGGATGTTTGCAGACATCTAGACTCTCCCGGAAGCGTGATTCACTAGGTCGGCTGCTGAAGTATTTTTACACTCTACCGGATGTTTGATTTACTACGTCGGCTGCTGGCGTATTCTGTTAGGATGTCACAGAATATAAACCAGTTTACAAAAACAAACACAAAACAAAATATAACAAAAACTTAAGATATGAGCAATGAAGTGAAAATATTCAAACTTCTCTTTTCTTCACGAGTGAATACCAGCCAAAGATATCACGAACAGATTTTAAGGCACTGACAAAATTAGAAAGCTTTCCAAAATTAGAATGTAAACAAAACGAAACTGGGAATCGCATTACAATGATCAGTTCTGCTACTAACGTGGTCGAGTGACATTTTCCTTCTGGCATAGCGTTTCCTCTTTGATTGTCAGTGAAAAGAATTCTGGTATTTTTCATGAGGCTTTGTGTTCTCTT
The DNA here is from genome assembly GCA_030674185.1 of Monoplex corrugatus. Lineage (NCBI taxonomy): Eukaryota > Metazoa > Mollusca > Gastropoda > Littorinimorpha > Ranellidae > Monoplex > Monoplex corrugatus. The sequence continues at coordinate 16,469,412 of CM060307.1, forward strand.
TCTTTCGGGAAGAGACAGAAAATTCACTAGAAACGTAGCAAATAATCTATGATGATGTCAGAAAGATCTCAAGAGGGAATAAAACTTCACCAGAAACGTATTAAAATAC
>CM060307.1:16484520-16487020 GCA_030674185.1 Monoplex corrugatus
TATATATATAGAGAGAGAGAGAGAGACAGACAGACAGACAGACAGACAGACAGAGACAGGACAGAGACAGAGACAGACAGACAGACAGACCAGACAGACAGATCTGGAAGATGGGATTTTTCCCCGTTCGTAGGCTGCAACGCCTGCGTATGGTCAAAATATCTAAAAATACACAGTGGGATTTTTTATGTGTATGGCTGGCATTTTTCTGATTCTTTTTGTTGTTGTTGTTGTTTGTTTTGTTTTGGTTTGGTTTTTTTTTGGTTGTTTGTTTGTTTGTTTGTTTTTTTTGTTTTCTAATTCCCATATGCCAACACCCCTAACTGCTTTAAAATCATCTGTGTGACAACTGCCCCAAAAGAGTATATTTGTTTGGAGGTGGGGGGGTCCTTTTTTTTGTGGGGGGGGGGGGGTGTTCGTCGCACTCAGAAAAATCCATACGCGTGCCATCCAAATCTGCCAATAAGTATCTGGCAGAATCCTTAAGCAAGCGCGAAACCTTACGTGTTAACAAGATCTGGACACGGGGAGAGGGGAGAACGGAACCAATGAACCATTCAGCTGACGCCATCAGAATGATTAAAGCGTTAACATGGACAATGAAGAAGCCAGTTCTTATGTTGTAGGCTGAAACTGAATTGTAGACATCATCATATTTTGTCCATGGTCCTACAAACAAGTCAGCCATCAAGCAGTGTCAAAACTACCGGCCAAAACAAATTACTATTAAAACTACCGGCCAAAACAAATTACTATTAAAACTAGCGGCCAAAACAAATTACTATTAAAACTACCGGCCAAAACAAATTACTATTAAAACTACCGGCCAAAACAAATTACTTTTAAAACTACCGGCCAAAACAAATTACTGTTAAAACCACCGGCCGATACTATCAAAACTACAGGCCAAAACAAATTACTGTTAAAACCACCGGCCGATACTATCAAAACTACAGGCCAAAACAAATTACTATTAAAATTAGTGGCCAAAGCAAATAACTATTAAAACTAGCGGCCAAAACAAATTACTGTTAAAACCACCGGCCGATACTATCAAAACTACAGGCCAAAACAAATTACTGTTAAAACCACCGGCCGATACTATCAAAACTACAGGCCAAAACAAATTACTGTTAAAACCACCGGCCGATACTATCAAAACTACAGGCCAAAACACTTACTATTAAAACTACTGGCCAAAACAAATAACTATCAAAACCAGTGGCCAAAACAAATTACTATCAAAACTATTGGCCAAAACAAATAACTATTAAAACTATTGGCCAAAACAAATAACTATTAAAACTATTGGCCAAAACAAATTACTGTTAAAACCACCGGCCGATACTATCAAAACTACAGGCCAAAACAAATAACTATTAAAACTATTGGCCAAAACAAATAACTATTAAAACTATTGGCCAAAACAAATAACTATTAAAACTATTGGCCAAAACAAATAACTATTAAAACTATTGGCCAAAACAAATTACTATTAAAACTATTGGCCAAAACAAATAACTATTAAAACTATTGGCCAAAACAAATAACTATTAAAACTATTGGCCAAAACAAATTACTATTAAAACTATTGGCCAAAACAAATAACTATTAAAACTATTGGCCAAAACAAATTACTATTAAAACTACAGGCCAAAACAAATAACTATTAAAACTACTGGCCAAAACAAATTACTATTAAAACTATTGGCCAAAACAAATAACTATTAAAACTATTGGCCAAAACAAATTACTATTAAAACTACAGGCCAAAACAAATAACTATTAAAACTACAGGCCAAAACAAATAACTATCAAAACCAGTGGCCAAAACAAATTACTATCAAAACTAGCGGCCAAAACAAATTACTATTAAAACTATTGGCCAAAACAAATTACTATTAAAACTATTGGCCAAAACAAATTACGATTAAAACTACTGGCCAAAACAAATTACCATCAAAACTATTGGCCAAAACAAATTACGATTAAAACTAGCGGCCAAAACATATTATTTCAAAACTACTGCCCAAAGGAAATTACTATCAAAACTACTGACCGAAATAAATTACCATTTAAACTTCTGGCCAAACAACATAAAGTCCCAAACAAAGTACTTTCAAAACAAGTGGCCCAAAAAAATCTATCTACACTAGTGGCCAAAACAAATTTTTGTCAAAACTAGTGGCCCAAACAAATTACTGTTAAAACCACCGGCCGATACTATCAAAACTACTGGCCAAAACACTTACTATTAAAACTACTGGCCAAAACACTTACTATCAAAACTACTGGCCAAAACACTTACTATCAAAACTACTGGCCAAAACAAATTACTATTAAACTATTGGCCAAAACAAATTACCATCAAAACTACTGCCAAAACAATTACCATCAAAACTACTGGCCAAAACAAATTACCATCAAAACTACTGGCCAAAACAAATTACGATTAAAACTAGCGGCCAAAACATATTATTTCAAAACTACTGCCCAAAGG
>CM060307.1:16492020-16502020 GCA_030674185.1 Monoplex corrugatus
TTTCCCCACACCCCACCCCCATTTCAACAAATTTACCGTGGATAGTGTTCTGCGCAGGCTCAAGGAGTTTACCAGATAATTGCCGGCAGATTTGGGTGAAGCGCATGTGGAATTGTCGGACTGCTCGATGACCACTCTTGAACAAACAACCTCTTAACTCCTACCCCATTGCAGCATCACGTCCCAAGTGAGGACAACGATAGGGTTCACTATAGTGGACTGTGTGGCCCAGTGAGGACAACGATAGGGTTCACTATAGTGGACTGTGTGGCCCAGTGAGGACAACGATAGGGTTCACTATAATGGACTGTATGACCAGTGAGGACAGCGATAGGGTTCACTGACTGTGTGGCCCAGTGAGGACAGCGATAGGGTTCACTATAGTGGACTGTATGGCCAGTGAGGACAGCGATAGGGTTCACTATAGTGGACTGTGTGGCCCAGTGAGGACAGCGATAGGGTTCACTACAGTGGACTGTGTGGCAGTGAGGACAGCGATAGGGTTCACTATAGTGGACTGTTGGCCCAGTGAGGACAGCGATAGGGTTCACTATAGTGGACTGTGTGGACAAGTGAGGACAGCGATAGGGTTCACTATAGTGGACTGTGTGGACAAGTGAAGACAGCGATAGGGTTCACTATAGTGGACTGTGTGGCAAGTGAGGACAGCGATAGGGTTCACTATAGTGGACTGTGTGGACAAGTGAGGACAACGATAGGGTTCACTATAGTGGACTGTGTGGCCCAGTGAGGACAGCGATAGGGTTCACTATAGTGGACTGTGTGGCCCAGTGAGGACAACGATAGGGTTCACTATAGTGGACTGTGTGGCCCAGTGAGGACAACAATAGGGTTCACTATAGTGGACTGTATGGCCAGTGAGGACAGCGATAGGGTTCACTATAGTGGACTGTGTGACCCAGTGAGGACAACGATAGGGTTCACTATAGTGGACTGTGTGGACAAGTGAGGACAGCGATAGGGTTCACTATGATGGACTGTGTGGACAAGTGAGGACAACGATAGGGTTCACTATAGTGGACTGTGTGACCCAGTGAGGACAACGATAGGGTTCACTATAGTGGACTGTGTGGCCCGGTGAGGACAGCGATAGGGTTCACTATAGTGGACTGTATGGCCAAGTGAGGACAACGATAGGGTTCACTATGATGGACTGTGTGGCCCAGTGAGGACAGCGATAGGGTTCACTATAGTGGACTGTGTGGCCCAGTGAGGACAACGATAGGGTTCACTATAGTGGACTGTGTGGACAAGTGAGGACACCGATAGGGTTCACTATAGTGGACTGTGTGACCCAGTGAGGACAACGATAGGGTTCACTATAGTGGACTGTGTGGACAAGTGAGGACAACGATAGGGTTCACTATAGTGGACTGTGTGACCCAGTGAGGACAACGATAGGGTTCACTATAGTGGACTGTATGGCCCAGTGAGGACAACGATAGGGTTCACTATAGTGGACTGTGTGACCCAGTGAGGACAACGATAGGGTTCACTATGATGGACTGTATGGCCCAGTGAGGACAGCGATAGGGTTCACTATAGTGGACTGTGTGGCCCAGTGAGGACAACGATAGGGTTCACTATAGTGGACTGTGTGGACAAGTGAGGACAACGATAGGGTTCACTATAGTGGACTGTGTGACCCAGTGAGGACAACGATAGGGTTCACTATAGTGGACTGTATGGCCCAGTGAGGACAACGATAGGGTTCACTATAGTGGACTGTGTGACCCAGTGAGGACAACGATAGGGTTCACTATAGTGGACTGTGTGGACAAGTGAGGACAGCGATAGGGTTCACTATGATGGACTGTGTGGACAAGTGAGGACAACGATAGGGTTCACTATAGTGGACTGTGTGACCCAGTGAGGACAACGATAGGGTTCACTATAGTGGACTGTGTGGCCCAGTGAGGACAGCGATAGGGTTCACTATTAGTGGACTGTATGGCCAAGTGAGGACAACGATAGGGTTCACTATGATGGACTGTGTGGCCCAGTGAGGACAGCGATAGGGTTCACTATAGTGGACTGTGTGGACAAGTGAGGACACCGATAGGGTTCACTATAGTGGACTGTGTGACCCAGTGAGGACAACGATAGGGTTCACTATAGTGGACTGTGTGGACAAGTGAGGACAACGATAGGGTTCACTATAGTGGACTGTGTGACCCAGTGAGGACAACGATAGGGTTCACTATAGTGGACTGTATGGCCCAGTGAGGACAACGATAGGGTTCACTATAGTGGACTGTGTGACCCAGTGAGGACAACGATAGGGTTCACTATGATGGACTGTATGGCCCAGTGAGGACAGCGATAGGGTTCACTATAGTGGACTGTGTGGCCCAGTGAGGACAACGATAGGGTTCACTATAGTGGACTGTGTGGACAAGTGAGGACAACGATAGGGTTCACTATAGTGGACTGTGTGACCCAGTGAGGACAACGATAGGGTTCACTATAGTGGACTGTATGGCCCAGTGAGGACAACGATAGGGTTCACTATAGTGGACTGTGTGACCCAGTGAGGACAACGATAGGGTTCACTATAGTGGACTGTGTGGACAAGTGAGGACAACGATAGGGTTCACTATAGTGGACTGTGTGACCCAGTGAGGACAACGATAGGGTTCACTATAGTGGACTGTGTGGCCCAGTGAGGACAACGATAGGGTTCACTATAGTGGACTGTGTGGACAAGTGAGGACAGCGATAGGGTTCACTATAGTGGACTGTGTGGCCCAGTGAGGACAATGATAGGGTTCACTATAGTGGACTGTGTGGACAAGTGAGGACAACGATAGGGTTCACTATAGTGGACTGTGTGACCCAGTGAGGACAACGATAGGGTTCACTATAGTGGACTGTGTGACCCAGTGAGGACAACGATAGGGTTCACTATAGTGGACTGTGTGACCCAGTGAGGACAACGATAGGGTTCACTATAGTGGACTGTGTGGCCCATTGAGGACATCGATAGGGTTCACTATAGTGGACTGTGTGACCCAGTGAGGACAACGATAGGGTTCACTATAGTGGACTGTGTGGACAAGTGAGGACAACGATAGGGTTCACTATAGTGGACTGTGTGACCCAGTGATGACAACGATAGGGTTCACTATAGTGGACTCTGTGGACAAGTGAGGACAACGATAGGGTTCACTATAGTGGACTGTGTGGACAAGTGAGGACAACGATAGGTTTCACTATAGTGGACTGTGTGGACAAGTGAGGACAGCGATAGGGTTCACTATAGTGGACTGTGTGGACAAGTGAGGACAACGATAGGGTTCACTATAGTGGACTGTGTGGACAAGTGAGGACAACGATAGGGTTCACTATAGTGGACTGTGTGGACAAGTGAGGACAACGAAAGGGTTCACTATAGTGGACTGTGTGGACAAGTGAGGACAACGATAGGGTTCACTATAGTGGACTGTGTGGACAAGTGAGGACAACGATAGGGTTCACTATAGTGGACTGTGTGGACAAGTGAGGACAACGATAGGGTTCACTATAGTGGACTGTGTGGACAAGTGAGGACAACGATAGGGTTCACTATAGTGGACTGTGTGGACAAGTGAAGACAACGATAGGGTTCACTATAGTGGACTGTGTGGACAAGTGAGGACAGCGATAGGGTTCACTATAGTGGACTGTGTGACCCAGTGAGGACAACGATAGGGTTCAGTGACTGTGTGGACAAGTGAAGACAACGATAGGGTTCACTATAGTGGACTGTGTGGCCCAGTGAGGACAACAATAGGGTTCACTATAGTGGACTGCATGGCCCAGTGAGGACAACAATAGGGTTCACCATGATGGACTGTATGGCCAAGTGAGGACAACGATAGGGTTCACTATAGTGGACTGTATGGCCCAGTGAGGACAGTGATAGGGTTCACTATAGTGGACTGTGTGGCCCAGTGAGGACAGCGATAGGGTTCACTATAGTGGACTGTGTGGACAAGTGAGGACAACGATAGGGTTCACTATAGTGGACTGTGTGGCCCAGTGAGGACAGCGATAGGGTTCACTATAGTGGACTGTGTGGACAAGTGAGGACAGCGATAGGGTTCACTATAGTGGACTGTGTGGCCCAGTGAGGACAACGATAGGGTTCACTATAGTGGACTGTGTGGCCCAGTGAGGACAACGATAGGGTTCACTATAGTGGACTGTGTGGCCCAGTGAGGACAACGATAGGGTTCACTATAGTGGACTGTGTGACCCAGTGAGGACAGCGATAGGGTTCACTATAGTGGACTGTGTGACCCAGTGAGGACAACGATAGGGTTCACTATAGTGGACTGTGTGACCCAGTGAGGACAGCGATAGGGTTCACTATAGTGGACTGTGTGACCCAGTGAGGACAACGATAGGGTTCACTATAGTGGACTGTGTGACCCAGTGAGGACAACGGTAGGGTTCACTATAGTGGACTGTGTGACCCAGTGAGGACAACGATAGGGTTCACTATAGTGGACTGTATGGCCCAGTGAGGACAACAATAGGGTTCACTATGATGGACTGTGTGGCCCAGTGAGGACAACGATAGGGTTCACTATAGTGGACTGTGGCCCGTGAGGACAACGATAGGGTTCACTGACTGTGGCCCATTGCGGACAATGATAGGGTTCACTATGATGGACTGTATGGCCCAGTGAGGACAACGATAGGGTTCACTACAGTGGACTATGTGGCCCAGTGAGGGCAACGATAGGGTTCACTATGATGGACTGTATGGCCCAGTGAGGACAGCGATAGGGTTCACTATAGTGGACTGTGTGGCCCAGTGAGGACAACGATAGGGTTCACTATAGTGGACTGTATGGCCCAGTGAGGACAACGATAGGGTTCACTATGATGGACTGTGTGGCCCAGTGAGGACAACGATAGGGTTCACTATAGTGGACTGTGTGACCCAGTGAAGACATCGATAGGGTTCACTATAGTGGACTGTGTGATCCAGTGAGGACAACGATAGGGTTCACTATAGTGGACTGTGTGACCCAGTGAGGACAACGATAGGGTTCACTATAGTGGACTGTGTGACCCAGTGAAGACATCGATAGGGTTCACTATAGTGGACTGTGTGATCCAGTGAGGACAACGATAGGGTTCACTATAGTGGACTGTGTGACCCAGTGAGGACAACGATAGGGTTCACTATAGTGGACTGTGTGGCCCAGTGAGGACATCGATAGGGTTCACTATAGTGGACTGTGTGACCCAGTGAGGACAACGATAGGGTTCACTATAGTGGACTGTGTGGACAAGTGAGGACAACGATAGGGTTCACTATGATGGACTGTGTGACCCAGTGAGGACAACGATAGGGTTCACTATAGTGGACTGTGTGACCCAGTGAGGACAACGATAGGGTTCACTATAGTGGACTGTGGACCCAGTGAAGACAACGATAGGGTTCACTATGATGGACTGTGTGGCCTAGTGAGGACAACGATAGGGTTCACTGACTGTGTGGACAAGTGAGGACAACGATAGGGTTCACCATAGTGGACTGTGTGCCCAGTGAGGACAACAATAGGGTTCACTATAGTGGACTGCATGGCCCAGTGAGGACAACAATAGGGTTCACTATGATGGACTGTATGGCCAAGTGAGGACAACGATAGGGTTCACTATAGTGGACTGTGTGGCCCAGTGTGGACAGCGATAGGGTTCACTATAGTGGACTGTGTGACCCAGTGAGGACAACGATAGGGTTCACTATAGTGGACTGTGTGGACAAGTGAGGACAACGATAGGGTTCACTATAGTGGACTGTATGGCCAAGTGAGGACAGCGATAGGGTTCACTATAGTGGACTGTGTGGACAAGTGAGGACAACGATAGGGTTCACTATAGTGGACTGTGTGGACAAGTGAGGACAACGATAGGGTTCACTATGATGGACTGTATGGCCCAGTGAGGACAGCGATAGGGTTCACTATAGTGGACTGTGTGGCCAGTGAGGACAACGATAGGGTTCACTATAGTGGACTGTGTGACCCAGTGAGGACAACGATAGGGTTCACTATGATGGACTGTGTGGCCCAGTGAGGACAACGATAGGGTTCACTATAGTGGACTGTGTGGCCCGGTGAGGACAACGATAGGGTTCACTGACTGTGTGGCCCAGTGAGAACAACAATAGGGTTCACTATGATGGATTGTGTGGCCCAGTGGAAATAGCACTCTCCTAGGAAGCTGGAAACTTGGGTTCGATTCTCGTTCGCACAAAGATCTCTACCCCTTTAGTAGTGGTCTGGGTGCTATTTCTTCGGGTGAAACGCTTAACCTATGTTTGTTGTGCAGCAGGCAATTGTCGTGCGGAAGTGATCCCACGGTAACAAAAGAATTGTCTATGGCAAAACTCTGTGGAAAAATCCATTGTCACAGATAAATGAAAATAGACGTATACAGACGGGGGAAAAGACTGGAACTTTACTATTGCCACCTGTTTTCCCTGGGAAAAGTGACCCACGATTTCCCTTATGATAAACAAAAATAAATCCAATCCAGTTTAACAGGATAAGAATTTTTTTTCCTGCACCATCTTCTGCACCGCCTCTGTACCACTACCCCATGCCGCTCATTTGGGTTCTCCAACACACCTCCAAACACACCGAAAAAGAGGTCAACATGACAACAGGGCATGAAGGTCGACAGAATCTTAAACAATTTTTCACTATGTTATGATGATAAGAATTGGGATGATAGTGACAGTGACATTGCAATGGAATTCCATTTTCAATTGAAACTGCATAACTGGACTGTACCCTATGTTTAGTTTCTTAATTTATCCTAGCGTCAACCACACCCAAGAGACATAGACATCTAGTAATTTGAACAACACCTGTAAGTGGATAAGACTAATCTGTGTCGTCAGAGACTTCATAGACAGCCCATAGCATGCTCAACTCTAAGTAAGAATTTGCTGGTGCTGAAATAATCCCACAAAGAGGAAAAGAGTGGCAAAATGGTTCAGATGATCGTCTGCCAATAAGTAAACTCGAGGTTCCTGGGTTCGTTTCCTGTTGAGACTTCGACCTTTCTCCTCAGTTTGACCGGAAAATCGACCTGAACGTCGAATCCTTCGAAAGGGGTGAAAAACGACTCGAACTCATATGCTTTCAGACCTGCACACGCTAAAGATTCCACGACAGTTGAAAGTTATGAAGAACAGGGCGTTCGCCCGGCTACCCTGATATAAAACATTGGAGAAATAGTTTGATTTCCCAGGTCCTTCACCTTAAAGGCATATTAGCCTTCTTGCCTTTCTAAAGTCTTGGGAAAAAAATTGGGTGGCGCTGCGCTCTCAAATGGGAGAGCAGCCCGAGTTTCACATGGTAAATCCACTGTGACAAAAGAAATGAATATGAATATGTATGAATATGAATAATTCTTAGATTGATAGGAGTTTGAACCCACGACCTACCAGTCAGTTGTCAGTTGCGTTAACCATTTAACCACGTGTTGACTGATATAACAGTTACGTTGTATGGGTGTGAAACTCTACGACGGTTGAAATCAAAAACACGTCATATCGCCCCTGGAGCGGAGCCAGAAGCTGTTTTGATGTCCCTCCGCCCTTTCATATTTCCTGTTCTCTGTGTTTTTTATGTCTTCATCTCACGTTCTTTCTGTCATTCCTTGCACCCTGCAGGCCAGGGTGGGTCTGTACGGTAGTGCTCCTCTTGTCTTGAAAACACACCACGGCCTATAGCAACAGGCGGTGCCTTACAAAAAGCGACTCTTAGGTTGTTTAATTTGTTCCGAGCAATGATTTTTCGGAAGCATGGATGCACGTTGCTCTGGTTGTCTGGCCCACACTGTGCAGATGTTATGTTGCTGCATAGTCTGCACGTTCAATCTTTGGACGGTTTCTCCGCCATGCAGGCAGAGGTGAAAACATCTTTTTGAGGGGTATGCATGGCATTTTTGTGTTTCCATAAGCCACTGAACATAACGGACTTACACGAAGAGGTTCAGGCACTAACAGGTCTGCTTGCACCTTGACCCAGAAGATCGGAAAAAAATCTCCACCCTTTACTCACTGGATTCTATCAAGGCCGGGTAGAACTCACCCCATCCGACTGGAAGAACGACATCCTAATCACTCTGCTACTGCAGCCATCGGAAGGATTCAAGTTCTGTCATTTCTTAACCAGACACCGCCCGAAGGCAAGAAACAGAGTGGTCGTACATGGGACAGTTTTTCTCTGTGAACAACAGAAGGGCATCACCCGTTGCATCCACGCCACGCTGAGATAGTCGAGTCGTTAGAACACTGGACGTCTGAGTTGGAAGGTCTGAGTTTGAATTTGTTTAGGAACGACCTGGTGGGTAGAGAGTGGAGATTTTCCTAATCTCCCAGGTACAGATCTGCTGGTGCATGAACCCCCTATGTGCAGAACACGAAAACGAATTCGCACGTTAAAGATCCTTATAGAAGCAGGAAAACATCCGGCATGTACACCCGCGAAAACGGATTGTGACTGTCTTTAATTTTTTTTTAATTCTAAAAAGCGACCAAACACATGAAAGCTCACTCATGTGTTGGACTGCAAAGGCTACGAACACACACACACACACACACACACACACACACACACACACACATACACACGCACCCACGCACACACGCACACACGCACGCACGCACACACACACACTAAAGAAGAAGAAGAAAAAGAAGAGGAAGAAAACTGCATCAACCCGAGTGGTCAGAAAGCGATTATGAAAATAGTTTCTCCCTCTCCTCTCTCTTTCTCTCCGTCTCTCTTCTCTGTGTCTCTCGGTCTCTGTCTCTGTGTCTCTCTGTGTCTCTGTCTCTGTCTCTCTCTGTCTCTCCCCCCCCCCTCTCTCTCTCTCTCTCTCTCTTTCCCCCTCTCTCTCAACGTTTAAGTATCCACAAATTTCTGCCTGTTCACTTTATTCATACTGTGCTCCAGTAAGTGTCCGCACCTATGCTCGGTTTTCTCTCCGTCTTTTTGCGTCCAAATACTTTTTAGACCTGTTTACCTGCGTTTTTCCTTTGAGCTCTCTATTCCACTTGAGTTTTTGTTGGAAGGGAAGGTATAAGAGTATTTTCTTCAATAATGCACACGCGCATGTGTGTGTGTGTGTGTGTGTGTGTGTGTGTGTGTGTGTGTGTGTGTGTGTGTGTGTGTGTGTGTGTGTGTGTGTGTGTGTGTGTGTGAATTAACATTACAGCTTCGGTATGCTCTTATTAAACCATGTATAAACATGTCTATGTAATGTGTGTTGTTGCTGTTTGTTTGTTCGTTTGTTTGTTTGTTTGTTTGTTTGTTTGTCTGTTGTTTGTTTGTTTGTTTGTTTGACAATGGTCATTCGGCCGAAATGTACGTCTGTTCTGTTTTGTCCAATGGAAAAGCATTTATTTTCGATTTTAATTGACTTAAACGTTGACAGCACATTCTGTTTTAATTAACTGAATATGGCAGACAGGCGACAGCCAGATTGCCATCTTAATACATGACAAGTTCTGCGTGACATCCTGTAATGTGAGTGTTACAAGCGTTCTTCGTATCTGTGACCTCGTTTGTGTTATATACGACACCGGAAGTAGTCTGGGGGCACAGGAAGTGGAAGAGGAACAGACTTGTTGATTCTCAGATTTTTTTTTTTTTTTTTTTTTTCTGAATCTGGACTCCAGGGAACGGGAGCCTTGTTTCTTGTACTGTATGAACGGAAAATAAATGATCAAAAACACTTGATGCTGACGCAGTTATTGTTTAGCCACATGTTTCCCTGTGTTGCAGCTGACAAACCTGTAAGAGACGCTCGATTTCTGGAAGGGATTATAACGTTTGTGTTATGTTGAAGTTATGTTGTCCTACATGTAATGCGGCATGTTTTTGTCATATTGTGCTGGACTTTACAGTTCAAGCTTAGTAATTAGTAAGTCTGCCCTGTTACTGACATCCGTTATCGTATTTTCTTT
>CM060307.1:16509520-16512020 GCA_030674185.1 Monoplex corrugatus
GTATACAGGCCTACTGACTATTCGCTAAATTCCGGTACGTACAAAATATGGCGTTGAAATAAAGTCCCGGAATGTACGACAAAAGAGGAAATTGTACTCTCTCTCTCTCTCTCTCTCTCTCTCTCTCTCTCTCTCTCTCTCTCTCTCTCTCTCTCTCTCTCCCTCTCTCTCTCTCTCTCTCTCTCTCTCTCTCTCTCATCTCTCTCTCTCTCTCTCTCTCTCTCTCTCTCTCTCTCTCTCTCTCTCTCCCTCTCTGTCTCTTTCCCTCTTTCTCTCTAAAGAGAATGAAGGATTGTAAGTGAAATTATAACTTGTCAGATGGCCTTCTATAATAAAATGTTTTGAGCTCTCTCTCTCTCTCTCTCTCTCTCTCTCTCTCTCTTCTCTCTCTCTCTCTCTCTCTCTCTCTGTCCTCTCTCCTTCTCCCTCTCTCTCTCTATCCCACCCAAGTTTGTCTACAGCAGTGCTTGAAGTGGTGGCGTGGTGTAATTGTTCCCTGGATAACAAGATAATATGGCCTTCTATTGCAACTTGCACCTCATGCTCACAGCAGCAAGGACCATGCCCTTGCTTAACGTATGTACAAACATTCAGTTTGTATGTTAAAAAAGGTATGCTGTATACTACAACACAATGCTTCCATTATCTGAGTGAGATAATATGTTGTGAAGAACAGTAGGCTACCATACAATGCAATACAATGGAATACAAACTTTGTTTTAAAACAATACAATGCAGTCTTTTTATGGATGGCTTTTTATGTTTACTGATTGTGTGTGTGTGTGTGTGTGTGGTGTGTGTGTGTGTGTGTGTGTGTGTGTGTGTGTGTGTGTGTGTGTGTGTGTGTATGTGTGTGTGTGTGTGTGTGCTTGTGCATGTGTGTGTGTGTGCTTGTGCGTGTGCACGGGCACATTGATATACTAGTGTATTTTAATGTGCCTACCCACTGTTGTTTGTGTTCGTTTGTTTGTTTTCTCGTTTCATTGTCGTCGTCGTTGTTGTTGTTGTTTAGTGTAGTTGTAATTTGAGTGTGGTCTGTGTATGTATTTGTGTGTGTGTTTGTATATGTGTGTATTTGTCTGTGTGTCACTGTGTGTGTAAGTATGTGTACGCATGTGTGTGTGTATGTGTGTGTGTGTGTGTGTGTGTGTGTGTGTGTGTGTGTGTGTGTGTGTGTGTGTGTCTATGTCTGTGTGTCTCTTTCTCCCTGTCAGTGTATATGTGTGCGTCTGTCTGTCTGTATCTGTGTGTACGTGTGTGTTGTGCATCATGTGTGTATTGTGAGAGAGAGAGAGAGAGAGTGTGTGGTGTGTGTGTGTGTGTGTGTGTGTGTGTGTGTGTGTGTGTGTGTGTGTGTGTGTGTGTGTGTGCACGCGCGCGCTCGCGCGAATGTATGTGTGTGTGTGTGCTGTGGTGTGTGTGTGTGTGTGTGTGTGTGTGTGTGTGTGTGTGTGTGTGTGTGTGTGTGTGTGTGTTGTGTGTGTGTGTTAAGTGTGTATGTGTTCGTGCGTGCATGCGTGCGCGTGTGTATGTGTGTGTGTTTGTATGCGTGTGTGTGTTTGTGTGTGTGTGTGAATCCGTGTGTCTGTTAGAAAAGTTTCCTCTCGTCAACAAACAGACCCAAAGAGACGTGCTTAGTAATACAAATCTTCTGTTTAATATTCACTTGTACAAATACGGAATTCCATAACACAAACAGCTGTATATATTGTAAGATATGTCCGTACATTGTAGTCATTGTGAAATGGCACCAAAATAAAGAGCGTCCAATAGCAATAAAATAGCCTCCTTCTCCCTTCTTTTCCACTACCATTCTGCTACATTTATTGTCTCATAAAGAGATGAAACAGGGATGACAGAGCGACAGACAGAACAGAGACAGACAAGGAGATGGAGAAACAGACAGACAAAGACAAAGAGAAACAGACAAAGACAAAGAGAAACAGAACGACAAAGAGAAACAGACAGACAAAGACAAAGAGAAACAGACAGACAACGACAAAGAGAAACAGACAAAGAAACAAAAGAAAAGAAAACAAAGACAAAGAGAAACAAACAGACAAAGACAAAGAGAAACAGACAGACAAAGACAAAGAGAAACAGACAGACAACGACAAAGAGAAACAGACAAAGACAAAGAGAAACAAAGATAAAGAGAAACAAAGACAAAGAGAAACAAACAGACAAAGACAAAGAGAAACAGACAGACAAAGACAAAGAGAAACAGACAGACAAAGACAAAGAGAAACAGACAAGACAAGAGAAACAAAGACAAAGACAAAAAAGAAACAGACAAAGACAAAGAGAAACAACAGACAAAGACAAAGAGAAACAGACAGACAAAGACAAAGAGAAACAGACAGACAAAGACAAAGAGAAACAGACAAAGACAAAGAGAAAACAGACAAAGACAAAGAGAAACAGAAGACAAAGACAAAGAGAAACAGAAGACAAAGCAAAGAAAACAGACAAAGACAAAAAGAAACAGACAGACAAAGGC
>CM060307.1:16514520-16517020 GCA_030674185.1 Monoplex corrugatus
GTAGTTTAGAGAACCCTTTCATTTACTTGACCCGTTGTCTCACATCTTATCGGGCAACTTTCGGCTTTATCCGTCATGATAGCAAATCAGAAACCTTAGCTTTTCGCTCCCTCACCCTATACACCGCTTCCTGCACACTCCCTCATCCTATCCACCAGCTTCCTGAAAAAGGGTGTGGGAATGAGAGGGTTATGTTTTAGCAGCTGATGGATAGGGTGGGGAAGTGAAAGCGGTTAAAATTCGTGGAATTGAGGTCATGGTCATTCATTTTTGATTTTCTCCAACGTCTGTACACTATATTCAAAGACTGTTACAAACAATGGCTGTCACACCAGAAGAGTTCCTGTTTTTCATTCTGACTACAAGTGGATCATGAACACTGGACATGCGGCCTTCAGTCCACGTATCTGTCGATGTGGACCTGAACGCTGTTCGGGTTTGTCGAACGCTAAGGTAAAGGAGTAGGTGAGGCCAGTCCACAAAAGGTGATCCCAGAATGGCGAGATCTTTATCATCTCAGCTTACAACGACCTAAGGGTCACAGGACAATTTTTGATGTTTAACTTTTTTTTAACAATACGCCCACTATGGCTGCTGAAAAAAATGAGCAGGCAGATTCTCTGGCAAAGGCTGGAAGCAGACTACAACAGCTGCAACATCCCATCTCCTTCAAAGAGAGAAGACCGTCTCTGACTTAAAACGAAACTTCCACCCTGAACATAATCGAAATGATCCCACCCGTTAAAGTGAGCGTCAGCAACAACTGACGACCTTCCACTTGGGGACTGGACACCGCCACCTACACCAACGTACGTGCAGAATGGGACTGTCCCACTCAGCCCATGTCCATGCCAGACAGGACAACGGTATCCAAAGCACATCGTGCACTTTTGCCCACTGTTAGAAATGAAAGAAACGATCAGAGGCCCAATGGGTGAACAACTTTGGGACAAAAACGGAGAGGGTTTGATTTTAGATATAATCGATGTCCAACGAAAAAAAAAATATATATATATATACATATTTAAACAATAATTTCCGTGGATTCTTGGTTGAAAGCTGGAATGAAGTGGGATCTGCTATAAAAAGCTGACCCCAGGGCAGAAAGACCTACACTGTCTCACACCCTCTCTGTGACTGCCTAAGGGTTGACAGACAAATCTTTCTTTCTCAGTCTTCTTTTTCTTTTTTTTTCTTTTGTTCAGGGAAATTGTGCCATATCGAGTGGCAGGGGGTGTTTATGTGTTACTCTATGTGTGTCTGTCGGTGGAGATTACGCCATATCGACTGGTAGTGGGGTGTTTATGTGTTAGTCTATGTGTGTCTGTCGGTTTGTCTGTTAATTTATTAGCAAGATTTTCACAGTTGTTTTTGAATGGATCCTTATCAAATTTAGGTCACAGGTGCAACTTGTAAGGCAGTCGTGAATGTATAAGTTTGGAGGTCATGGATCCTTACCAAGTTTAGGTCACAGGTGCAACTTGTAAGGCAGTCGTGAATGTATAAGTTTGGAGGTCATGGATCCTTACCAAATTTAGGTCACAGGTGCAACTTGTAAGGCAGTCGTGAATGTATAAGTTTGGAGGTCATGGATCCTTACCAAGTTTAGGTCACAGGTGCAACTTGTAAGGCAGTCGTAAATGTATCAGTTTGGAGGTCATGGCAGTAAAGTCATAGTCACACGGACCCAAAAAAGTCCAAAATCGGCACGTTTTGAAAAAGGTAAGCGAACAGCGCTTTCTCAAGAATGTCAAACAATCTTTACATTCCGTTTATACTGCCGTGACATTGTACCGTTGTCCTCACTTCCCATCAAGTTATTTTTTATCTGATGGATTCTTCGAGGTCAAAATGACATTGAAAGTACAAAATCTCTATAAAGTGCGAGAAAAAAAGTGAGACTGTTTAAAATTGCTATACCATTTTGTTTAAAGATCATGTTAAGGCTAAACAACAGTTTCTGTAGATTCTTGGTTATACGCTAGGTTAACACGCCCTCCTGTGGCCATGTGTGGAGGCATGGGGTTGCTGCTATATCCATCTCTACCATCACCGCCACCCTGAGGAGATGGGAAACGAGCGGCTGGGATGTCTCTGTGCTCCCTGGGTCTTCTCTCTTTAGCCCTGACCCTGCTTCTGTCGTCTGCGTAAGAGGAGAGATAGGGTTGCTGGTTCTGGGGTTCATACTCTAAGGTGGGTACCTCCATATGACCAACCGCTCCTTCATAAGTCTTTCCCGACGTTCTGGGCATATTGTCTGAATCATAGGACAGGTTTGTGTTGAATGTCCGAGGTTCGTATTCTAAGAGAGGGAACTCTCTCGACTCTCCACTGCGTGTTTCGTTGACGTTTCTGGCCAAGTTCGTGGTCCTGTTGTCATCGTGTGGTGATGGTTGTGGTTTCAAATGGCGTTTACGACGTTCTGGGAATTCTCTCCCGTGACGCGCGGTGTCTGGATTCCGCTTCTTCGGCTCATGCTCCAAGGGAGTGAACTCTCCTC
>CM060307.1:16519520-16529520 GCA_030674185.1 Monoplex corrugatus
TGTGTGTGTGTGTGTGTGTGTGTGTGTTGTGTGTGTGTGTGTGTTTGTGTGTGCTTGTGTGTGTGTGTGTGTGTGTGTGTGTGTGTGTGTGTGTGTGTGTGTGTGTGTGTGTGTGTGTCCGTCTCCAGTGGGCGTGCATGTTGGATGTTTTTCCATAAACTTACTGTCTGTCGTTTTGTCCTACACTTACTGTCTGTCGTTTTGTCCTAAACTTACTATCTGTCGTTTTGTCCTAAACTTAATTGTCTGTTGTTTTGTACTAAACTTACTTTCTGTCGTTTTGTCTCAAACATACTGTCTGTCCTTTTGAATTAAATTTGCTGTCTTTCACTAAACTCACTTTTTGCTGCTTTGTCCAAAACTTGCTGTATGTCATTTTGTTCTTAAATTATTGTCTGTCGTTTTGTCCTAAACTTATTTTCTGTTGTTTTGTCCTAAACTTACTGTCTGTCGTTTTGTCCTAAACTTATTTTCTGTCGTTTTGTCCATAAACTTACTGTCTGTCGTTTTGTCCTAAACTTAACTGTCTGTCGTTTTGTCCTAAACTTACTGTCTGTCGTTTTGTCCTAAACTTACTGTCTGTTGTTTTGTCCTAAACTTACTGTCTGTCGTTTTGTCCTAAACTTACTGTCTGTCGTTTTGTCCTAAACTTATTGTTTGTCGTTTTGTCCTACACTTACTGTCTGTCGTTTTGTACTAAACTTATTTTCTGTCGTTTTGTCCTAAACTTACTGTCTGTCGTTTTGTCCTAAACTTACTGTCTGTCTTTTGTCCTACACTTACTGTCTGTCGTTTTATCCTAAACTTACTGTCTGTGTTTTGTCTTACACTTACTGTCTGTCGTTTTGTCCTAAACTTACTGTCTGTCGTTTTGTCCTAACTTACTGTCTGTCGTTTTGTACTACACTTATGTCTGTCGTTTTGTACTAAACTTACTGTCTGTCGTTTTGTCCTACACTTACTGTCTGTCGTTTGTATCCTAAACTTACTGTCTGTTGTTTTGTCTTACACTTACTGTCTGTCGTTTGTCCTAAACTTACTGTCTGTCGTTTTGTCCTAAACTTACTGTCTGTCGTTTTGTCCTACACTTAACTGTCTGTCGTTTTGTCCTACACTTACTGTCTGTCGTTTTGTCCTAAACTTAACTGTCTGTCGTTTTGTCCTAAACTTAACTGTCTGTGTTTTGTGTACTAAACTTACTGTCTGTCGTTTTGTCCTAAACTTACTGTCTGTCGTTTTGTCCTAAACTTATTGTCTGTCGTTTTGTCCTACACTTACTATCTGTCGTTTTATCCTAAACTTACTGTCTGTTGTTTTGTCTAAACTTACTGTCTGTCGTTTTGTCCTAAACTTACTGTCTGTCGTTTTGTCCTAAACTTAACTGTCTGTCGTTTTGTCCTACACTTACTGTCTGTCGTTTTGTCCTAAACTTAACTGTCTGTCGTTTTGTCCTAAACTTAACTGTCTGTTGTTTTGTCCTAAACTTACTGTCTGTGTTTTGTACTAAACTTACTTTCTGTCGTTTTGTCCAAGACATACTGTCTGTCTTTTGAACTAAACTTGCTGTCTTTGTTTCGTACTAAACTCACTTTTTGCTGCTTTGTCCAAAACTTGCTGTATGTCATTTTGTCCTATAACTTACTGTCTGTCGTTTTGTCCTAAACTTGCTGTCTTTCGTTTCGTCCTAACCTTATTTTCTGTTGTTTTGTCCTAAACGTACTGTCTGTCGTTTTGTCCTAAACTTGCTGTCTGTCGTTTTGTACTAAATTGCTGTCTGTCATTTTGTCCTAAACTTGCTGTCTGTCGTTTTGTACTAAACTGTTGTCTGTCGTTTTGTCCTAAACTGTTGTCTGTCGTTTTGTCCTAAACTTGCTGTCTGTCGTTTTGTCCTAAACTTGCTGTCTGTCGTTTTGTCCTAAACTTGCTGTCTGTCGTTTTGTCCTAAACTTGCTGTCTGTCGTTTTGTCCTAAACTTACTGTCTGTTGTTTTGTACTAAACATGCTGTCTGTCATTTTGTACTAAACTTGCTGTCTGTCATTTTGTCCTTAACTTACTGTCTGTCGTTTTGTCCTAAACTTACTGTCTGTCGTTTTGTCCTAAACTTACTGTCTGTCGTTTTGTACTAAACTTATTTCTTCTGTTTTTGTCCTAAACTTGCTGTCTGTCGTTTTGTCCTAAACTTGCTGTCTGTCGTTTTGTACTAAATTTGCTGTCTGTCATTTTGTACTAAACTTGCTGTCTGTCGTTTTGTACTAAACTTGCTGTCTGTCGTTTTGTCCTAAACTTGCTGTCTGTCGTTTTGTACTAAACTTGCTGTCTGTCGTTTTGTACTAAACATGCTGTTTGTCATTTTGTACTAAACATGCTGTTTGTCATTTTGTACTAAACTTGCTGTCTGTCGTTTTGTCCTAAACTTGATGTCTGTCGTTTTGTACTAAACATGCTGTTTGTCATTTTGTACTAAACATGCTGTTTGTCATTTTGTACTAAACATGCTGTCTGTCATTTTGTACTAAACATGCTGTCTGTCGTTTTGTACTAAACATGCTGTTTGTCATTTTGTACTAAACATGCTGTCTGTCATTTTGTACTAAACATGCTGTCTGTCATTTTGTACTAAACATGCTGTCTGTCGTTTTGTACTAAACATGCTGTTTGTCATTTTGTACTAAACTTGATGTCTGTCGTTTTGTACTAAACATGCTGTTTGTCATTTTGTACTAAACATGCTTGTCTGTCATTTTGTACTAAACATGCTGTCTGTCGTTTTGTACTAAACATGCTGTTTGTCATTTTGTACTAAACTTGATGTCTGTCGTTTTGTACTAAACATGCTGTTTGTCATTTTGTACTAAACATGTCTGTCATTTTGTACTAAACATGCTGTCTGTCATTTTGTACTAAACATGCTGTCTGTCGTTTTGTACTAAACATGCTGTTTGTCATTTTGTACTAAACTTGCTGTCTGTCATTTTGTACTAAACATGCTGTTTGTCATTTTGTACTAAACTTGATGTCTGTCGTTTTGTACTAAACATGCTGTTTGTCATTTTGTACTAAACATGTCTGTCATTTTGTACTAAACATGCTGTCTGTCATTTTGTACTAAACATGCTGTCTGTCGTTTTGTACTAAACATGCTGTTTGTCATTTTGTACTAAACTTGCTGTCTGTCATTTTGTACTAAACTTGATGTCTGTCGTTTTGTACTAAACATGCTGTTTGTCATTTTGTACTAAACATGCTGTCTGTCGTTTTGTACTAAACATGCTGTTTGTCATTTTGTACTAAACTTGATGTCTGTCGTTTTTGTACTCAACATCCTATCGTTTTTCCTACACCTGCTGTCTGTCGTTTTGTACTAAATTTGCTGTCTGTCATTTTGCACTAAGTTGATGTCTGTCGTTTTTGTACTAAACTTATTGTCTGTCGTTCTGCACTAAATTTTCTGTTTGTTGTTTCAACCTAACCTGCTGAACTTGTTTCTTTGTTGTTTTCTTCGTGCTGTCCTTTTTGTGCTGCACTGCATTATGTTCACACACACACACACACACACACCACACACACACACACACACACACACACACACACACACACCACACACCACACACACCACACACACACCACCACCACCATCACCACCCATTCTACATGCTTAAAACAGGTTTATAACAAAAATTCATTACAATATAACCATTTGCACACGGCCAAAATAAGCAAAAATCAAGCTGTCAGATACTATGTACCCCTTTTGGGGACCATAAGAACTTCTCCGATAAGGGTTGCTTGGCTGACTGCAAACCACAGAAACAAACAATTAATCTTTAAATGAAACACGTTTTAAAGTGATGCAGCATTAGATTGTATTTTACAGCATCGATGTGTTTCAAGTGCACCCGTGTAGCCTACTACCCAATTACTATATTCATATATATATCAACAAATGCACGTAGCATATATGCACCACACAGCCCTAAACAGGCAAATGTTAAAGTACATAATCAAGCAAAGTAAGTCAAAAGATATATGTCACCAGCAACGATAGGTTGACTGCGTAACAACAGATCATAGTGAGCTAGTATTGATCAAGAAGACGACTAGAGAAATACGTATATTAAGACAACTACAGATAAATCCGAGTTACGCAGACAGTTATGGGCCTTCCAGTTTATTATTATTGTCTTCTCTCTCTCTCTCTCTCTCTCTCTCTCTCTCTCCTCTCTCTCTTCTCTCTCTCTCTCTCTCTCTCTCTCTCTCTCTCTCTCTCTCTGTGTGTGTGTGTGTGTGTGTGTGTGTGTGTGTGTGTGTGTGTATGTGTGTGTGTGTGTGTGTGTGTGTGTGTGTGTGTGTGTGTGTGTGTGTGTGTGTGTGTGTGTGTGTGTGTGTGTATGAACCTTGTTGTTCTTATTGATTTCATTCAGTGTCCTCGAGTTCATTTCTGCTTGTCCAACTAAGCACAAATATGAACAAGACAAAGTATCTTTTAATCGATTAATTATTCCTACAAATTGATTTTCATCGAAGAAAGATATCAATACATACATAGTTATAAAGTAATGAATCTCAGTTTCAGACACATCGACACAGAACTAAGACTACAGACTAACATCTCATATTTAACACAAAGTGCTCAGTTTGGTGATCTACAATGATCATGGTCATTCTGTTGTAAAGTAATAGGCACATGTTATAATACTATGACACATGATGTTTTGGACGATGGATCTGATATTCTTTGATGAATGACAAAAACTGGGGAAATTAGGCCCCTGGCCTCTTCAGTGTCATTTTCATGACATCTGATTTTTTTTTTATCAAACTGTTCAACCGGAATGCATTACACTCATCAAATGGACTACTGTATTTATTAATTTTTTTCATTTTTCGAACAAATCTTTTAATTCAGTAAATTCCGGTATTTTGCCCAGTTGTCATTTCATTACTCCCAGATTAATTTAACAGCACTGTTATGTACTTGGTGGGAGGTTGTTCACAAGGTTGACATTAGGTGAAATACTAAAACTTATGTTTATACCATGTAACTTATTTATTACACATGATATTTCAAAGCGTAAAATGCGTGATTTGGCTATTTTTTCAGTTTCAGCAAATCCGATATTTGTTTGACTTTCTTTAATTAATTACTCTAAATCTACCAGAGACGAAAAGTAATACGTTAATTCTTCATTGTTTATTGCAATCTAAATCTTGAAAGTATATTTTGCGTGCAATCTATACTGGACAAAGGCATATATATGTAAATGAGAAAAACATGGCGGAAACACGTTTCATTTGTTCAGTTTAAAAAAAGCAACGCAATCAATGTATTTTAAATTCAAGCAAGCAGTCAATGAACGTTTATGTTTTAAATTCAGCAATAAACAGTCTCGTGTTACTATTTTCAGTCTCCCTATATGCCAGAATTATACTTTAAAAATTATACTTACCCGTTGGTATTTCCGCTGTTTTGTGAGTTACAGAGAACAACTGCAGACAGAAAAATAAGTGATGATGATGATCAGATGATGATGATGGTGATGAGGAGGAGGATGATGATGATGATGATGATGATGATGATGATGATGATGATGATGATGACAACGACGACAGCGATGATGATGATACTTTTTACTACTAATTTTACGACTAAAGATTATGAACACACATTCTAACCCTGCTTCTCTACAAATGGGCTAATAATACCAGGATATTAATTTCGAGATTAATCTCAACAGTAACAATCATAATTGTATCACCATTATCATTCACTTAAAATTCTGCATAAATCGTTCTCAGGTCGCTCACGCCGCACACACACACACACACACACACACACACACACACACACACACACACACACACACACACACACACGCACACACACATACACACACACACACACACACACACACACACACACACACACACACACACACACACACCACACACACACACACACCACACACACACAAAACGCACACGCGCACAAGCAATCGCCCACAACGCGCTAACTGCAGACTCCAAAACCTTCAATGGTGTGATTTTTTTGTTTGTTTGTTTTAACAAACGCCTCTGACGGTAAAAAAAAAAATGGATGGGCGATAAAGACCAGTCATATGGATAAGACACTACATGGACAATTGAATCATTGTGACTGTTTTATGGGATACAACGAAGGTGGCCTCCATTTGTGCTGCCGGTGGGTTACCCCAGAATTTAAACCATGTTGTTTGTTTAAGATAAAGATATCCGTGTGCGGTTCACAGACATGTCATAATAAGATAAACCTATTTGGAACAAAGTCGTAAAAACTATGTCTGTCTGTCTGTCTGTCCGTCCATTTGTCAGTGAGTGTGAGTGACAGAAAGAGACAGAGAGACAGAGTGAAAGAGACAGACAGACAGAGAGACACAGAGAGAGAGAGACTGAGACAGACAGACAGAGACAGAGACAGACAGACAGACATATATTAGTTTATCATAATGTTCCTTCTTTTGAATGGCTTATTAAATACAACTGTGCAATATATTGCGAAGCATTTTTTTTTTTTTTTCTTCATTCCCTGTGGATAGAAGTAAGGCTAATCTGAAAGTACATGGGTTTCAATGGAACCTCATAGGGGCTAATTCTTGTCTGAGGAATGTATTGTTGTCTGAGGTCAGACTCCTGAAGAGAACAGGGCAAAGTAACACGAAATGAACCTCACCTTCGTTTTCTATTAAACACAAAGGAAACAACATATACCTGTCAGTATATCTTGAGAAATGTATTACCATTTACCTTACCCCCATCTTGTCAATGTATTCTTAATGTGTATATTAAAATTTGTTAACAAATATGGTTATGAACAATGGAATTAGTCGACTTAAACAATGCACAAAGGGTTTGCCATGAGTTTTGACTTTGGCAAAGGTTTTATCTAACTTGTACATTTCCTTTCACAAGGGGCTTTGACTAAATTTAAAACATTTCGCATTTCACACACACACTCTATCTCTCTCTCTCTCTCTCTCTCTCTCTCTCTCTCTCTCTCTCTCTCTGTATGTGTGTGTGTGTGTGTGTGTGTGTGATTTTACTTCATTTTATTAACACATTTGTCAGCTTGCACGTGTAAAGACCGATTCCAATGATACAAATTTTAATGCAACATGCAAATATACACTAGGCCTAGATATAAGGAATAGTTGCATGCAAACTGAATAATTTCATTCAGACTCTACTTGCAGTTGTAAGGATACATTTTATAATCATGCGATGTAGGCCTGCTGTGTGTATGTAAGCCTGCATCTGACTCTAGAGATTCTCGTTCAGACTGACCATGCGATATCTGTATCATAATAAATTCAACTATAAACCAAATTCTCGTTGACATGGACCAGGCAATGTACTAGGCCTATATATGTAAGCCTACCTCATTAGACTTGTGTTGTAAATCAGTCATAAACAAACAGGACTGTTATAGCCTAGCATTTCAACTATTCCAGCCATTTAACAGTTATTGAGAGTCAGTGTTACAGCCGTTACCGTTACGACATTCAATCTCTTGTTTATTTAACCCTTATGACTTATAATATAAGCTCTATTATCTATACTGTTCAGTGTTTGCTGGAATAATTACTAATCAGTCTAATGGCTGAGAACGCAAGTCTAAGACTAGACTTAACGACACGAAAACAATACCCGTTTACTGTACATTTATATAACTGTTTGTGATATTGCAAGTCCGCTAGAACTGTATATCCTAACATTAACAAATAATGATTAAAATCACTCACTGAAACAGGACAACAAAAGCGGAAGCCAAAATCGGATCTGTGTACTACAACTCGACATGATCAATCAATAAAGATTCTTCGTTGAAAACAACGAGACCTCACTCTCAAACATAAACCATGTCCACAGCAAAATCAGCACTACTTTTTCAGTCAGTTCATAAGCTGACAAATCAGCCGAAACGACTGATTCAAATCCAGGTAGGAGCACTTCCTTGCCACCATTTTGAATCGAAGGGAGGAACTTGTAATCAACACAGGTGAGCAAGCTGTCTGCAGGTGACTCGCTTTGACTAGCTTTGGGCCTTGGTCTTCCTGGTGGAAAGTAGGTCGACAAAGCGTGTCGCGAATGTGTGTGTTAATGCGACACATTCGATTGTGTATGCCTAGCGCTGTCGCTGGTTTTAGATACATAATTGGGTAGGCTTGTAAAGCTGGTATCCAAAAGGGTCTACGGAATAAACTAGAAAAGGTGGACTAGGTGCATGGGTTGTAGGCAAAGAGGTTATACAGGTCACCAGAGGCATTCATCACATGCAGTAGCCTGCAAGGATATCTGCACACTTTTACGCATAGACTCTCTCCCCCCCCCCCCTCTCTCTCTCTCTCTCTCTCTCTCTCTCTCTTTCACATACATGGCGCACACAACATACACAAATACGCACGTAAACACATTCTTACACACATACACACACATACACAATATTAGTATACACAAACTGCGCATAAATACATATTTTGATAGCTCTAGAATTAATGTTCATAGACATTTACTGACTTTAGTTTACTTTATGTGACATGATATGCAGCCTAAAATGCCATAGGGTTTGCTTAAATATTGTTTGTTTGTTTGTTTTTTGTTTATCTGTTTGCTTGCTTGCTGGCTTGCCTGCCTGTTTGCTTGCTTGTGTGTTTGTTTTGTTTGTTTGTTTGTTTGCCTTTGTTTCTTCGATTCTTTGCTCATTTCGTTCCTTTTGTTGTGTTGTTGTTGTTGTTTTTGTGCTTCTGGTTCGTTTGTCCTTTATTTGTTTGCTTGCTTGGTTATTTGCTGGTTGGTTGGTTACCTAGCTTCCTTGTCTTATTTTCTAGGCTTGAACAACTAGAGGAGGGCGGATCACTAGCACATGACGGAAAACAATGAAGACGAAAGATTTGTTTATATAATATACTATATATACATATACATATACATACACATATGTATAGATAGACAGATAGACATACAGACAGACAGACATATAGATAGATAGATAGATAGATAGATAGATAGATAGATAGATAGATAGATAGATAGATAGATAGATAGATAGATGGATGATGGATGGATGGATGGATGGATGGATGGATAGATAGATAGATAGATAGATAGATAGATAGATAGATAGATAGATAGATAGACAGATAGATTCATTTCTTTTCGTTACAATGGATTTACCATATGAAACTCGGGCTGCTCTTCTCGCCCAGAGCATGTCGCCGAAGTGCATCACCACCCATTTTTTAAAAAAAATTTTTTTACCAAGATTGAAGAAAACCAAGAAGATAGTCTTCAAGGGGAGGGAACTCAGAAATGAATCTCTCTCTCCAATGTATTGTACCAGGGCAGCCGGGCGAATGCCCTGCTCTTCGCTATTTTCGACTGCCGTGGGATCTTTAGCGTACGAAGCCTTGTGTGCTTTCAGGCTTCGTACGCTGCCATTCATTAACAATCTCCTTATCCGGCCACCTTTTCCAGTATCTCAGTGTAGTCAGGGCCATTTTCATGTATATGTATATGTATACATTCTGAAAATATGTCATGTCAAAAGACTGTTCATTATTCAACGATAGTGATATATTTTCGTGGCCCTGATCACACTGAGATACTGGAAAAGGTGGCAGGATAAGGAGATTGTTAATGAATGGCAGGGAGAACAGCGGCAGAATGGTTCAGACGTTCGCCTGTCAATAACTAAACTCGAGGTTGCAGGGTTCGCTCCCCGTAGAGGCCTTGACTTTTCTCCTCAGTTTGACAAGAAAATCGAACTAAACGTCTAGTCCTTCGGAAGGGGACGAAAAACGAGTTGGACCCGTGTGTCTTCTGGCTGCGCACGCTAAAAATCCCACGGCAGTTGAAAATCGCGAGGAGCAGAGCATTGCCAGGCTGCCTTGGTATAAAACATTGGAGAGATAGATTGATTGTTGAAGTCTTGGTTAAAAAAAATGTGAATATGAATATGAATTTGAA
>CM060307.1:16537020-16652020 GCA_030674185.1 Monoplex corrugatus
CAAAGCCAGTTGGCCGAAAATGTGCGCCTGTCTTGTCTTGATGTATTAATACGTGTTCGTATTCTTCTTTCGTGTTTTTTTCTGGTTCCTGTCTGCTTGAACGCGGGCAGTCACACTTGTTTTGGATTATGCTTCCATTAGTCACTAAACTCTGACACAATTTACAGGATCTTTAACGTGCATGTCTTGATATTCTGCATACGTATGCACGTAAGGGAGGAGGAAGATGTTGGCACTGACAGGTCTGCAATGGAAGCATGAAAATACCCAGCATGCACCTCTACTGAAGATGCAGACTGTGCAACAACATACTGGAGTGTTGTCAGCTCGACTCAACAGGTTGAGTTCTCCGTGCTTCACTAGAAAATCTTAGACTTGACTTAGACTTGGTTGCGCGGGCCCCAGTAGCTCAGTTGGTTTGAGCGTCGGATTCACATGCTAATGGTTGTGGGTTCGAATCCCAGGGTGGCTATATTAAAACTGGCCATCTCGCTGTCCCATTTTAACATCATTGTTGTTCTGGTGGTGATAGTATAGGATTTGATAGGTCCCCCTTCCCCTACTTCCCTGGGATGGTTAACCCCGTCGGCCATATCACCTGAGGTGGATGTCGACATAAAAACTCAACCAAACCAACCAAAAAAAAAAGACTTGGTTGCGGCGTGCCGTGTCACCCGACACTAACGAAATTGACTCATGCAATCAGTTTTAGTTTCAGTTTCTCAAGATGATGTCTCCGCGCTCGGAACGATTTCCATATGCACTAACGTCACAGATGCCACGTGTATGGTGACCATGGCACACACCTTAAGCCTGCACATATACCTATTAGCTGGCCAGGTCCTGAGGCCCTACCTAGACTATGTTTTACCTAATCTACATTTTAGAAAGTTCCCATGCCGGGAGTCGAACCCGGGCCGCCTGGGTGAAACCCAGGAATCCTAACCGCTAGACCACATGGGAGACTAATCATGCAATCAAAGCATTCCACCGTGCGCGGCCGCCGTCAGCCTGTTGTCTTTTATCTTGACCGGGTTGTCGTTTTTGACGTGGTGTTTGCCCTGATATGGCTCTAGTAGTCGGCTGGGCTAAAAGCAATATGAACTTGAACTCGAGCCATTCAGCTGGTGACCAGTCAGAAGATAGTTTCTACTGTCTGTCCCTAGTTCATCTTGGAGCATCCTGTCTTTCTCTGGCCTGTTGGCGTCCAGTTAATGGCTTGACTTGCAGGTCTTTTTGTGAGAAGCCTCCAGACATGTTCCAGCTGGCGGAAGGGGCTCTTCTGATCCGTCTCTGACCTATCGTAAGTTTTCATTTCATTAAGTCATTCCATCTGATGCCAAGCCGGGATTTTATACGGGCGTCCAGTTTCTCTCCCTGGGTTGTCTTGAAATCAGTGCTTGGTTTGCCAGCCGTAGGCCGGTGTTGCCAGCAGATATCACGTTTGAACTGAAAAATCTGGTTATGGGTAATGCGTAGTGAATCCAGTCGTTTATGAGTTCGGAGAATAGCGCTATACAAGACCGATTTATAATCCGAAGAGAGAGAGACTAGAGAGAGAGCAAGAGAGAGAGAGAGGAGAGAGAGAGAGAGAGAACATACACACAGATAGACAGACAGACAGACGGACAGATAGGCAGACAGACGCCGTTGAGTAACTGATATGATGGATCTGAAACTGAGGCGTACGCGCTCAGGCTTTATGGACTTGCTGATGTGTTGGAGTGAGAATTGTCATTGTGTTGCGGGGGAGGCAATCCAAGCCTGACCCTTGGACTTGACGGCGATCTGACAATCATGTCACCGTCTGACGGGTCAACTTAACCTCAACGCCACTGACACACTGACACAATAAACGCCTTTTGTTTTGTTTTGATTCGTAGAGAATAGCAGCTCGTCGATGGTGAGACAAATCCAGCGACAGTAGAACCGGACACAAGAGTAACAGAGAATGTTAGGGAAGGAAAGATAAATCCAACTTTTGCCTCGATGCCACGTGATTCTCTCCCCCAATCACTAAGTCGCAAGAAGTTTTCTGTCATGGCGGCAAGGTGGTAACTTCCCACTCTGTCAGATTAAGTTGTTTCAGTGAAAAGTGTTCCTATGGTGTAGAACAAAAGTACCAAGCGAAATTACATGGCCATGCGACTAGGAACGATCGTAGTGCAACAACTGGAGGATGAGGTGAGTAAAAGTTGTTGAAATTTGATCAAAATCGAGTGGTATTGATAAGCGAGCCCAGGCAAGCATGATCGAGTGGAGTCGAGCAGACGGAAAATGTTCGTCAGTTTTCAGATAATAGAGATGTTGCACATTATGCTTTTTGCTCAGGCTGTGTGCAATTTTAACCGTTTTCAGTGCTCGAACGATAGTGCATGGGATTTGATTGTGGAGAATTTCGACATTGTAGATATGCATTACCGTTGTGATCATGTGTTAGTGTTGAGTAAGGAAGTTGCAACTTGCACTTCTTACCACTTACTACTCAAACGAAAATAGACACATTCCTTCCTGAGAAAGTAGGTCGATTAAATATCTCGTCGAGTAAGTCAGTAAGCAATTGAAAGTGGGCGACACAATCTTAACTGAAGTGTGTGGTACTGATTTGAAGTGAGATTAGGCATTAAAAATGAAGGCAAGAGAAAAATTAAAAATCTAAGAATAAAACTGTTCAGTTTGTCTTTTTTGATAGACCTTTAAGTTTAACTATTTTTGTGACTGATTTGCATTTAGAAGTAGAAGTAGAATTTAGTTGTTGTGAAAAGGAAATGAAATCAGTCTGATTTGATTCTATAATGAATGTTTGAAATGAAAGTCAATCGTGCCTTTTGAATTTTATGACATGTACCAAATGAACAATGATTCAGCTTACAGTGTTAATTAATGAAATAGTTATTTTTGTTCTTTGTATGTATTACATGTGTGTGGTGTCATCATTCTATCATCTTGTCAGTATATATCACTGTGCATTTCCAAGCAGATCCAAAACCAGAATTGATTCATTTAAAGTAATTAAATAATTTTGAAAATGCATTTTTTTCTCAAGAACGTGTGTGTGTATTGACTGTCATTCAGTTTGACACTTGTGACCAGTGCTATTCCGTTGTTCCAAGATGCAAATTTTTTAATCCTGTAAACCAGCAAATGAAAATAGTTTGAAGTGTTTGTTTCTTTAAAGCAAGAACAAATGGGGCAAAAACTCAATAGATCTGAGGAGTTTTTAAATATCAGGGCTGGCGAAATCCACTCGCCCGGTCGCCCGAGGCAAATAAAAAACCTGTTGGGCGAGTCAAAATCAAAAACTACTTGTCTGTTGGGCGAGTGACAATTCTAACCACTGCAGTTATAATTTATTTCAAACTTTCCGATCAGCCGATTGATTTTGTCTGCAATGATCGAGTCTTCCAACGTTCGCGTGAAAACAAGGTTATCTAGCGAAGACAACTCTTGCTTCCCGTAGGCCTGTCAGTGAAAGTCAGTGCAATATAATAGATGTTTACAGATCAGCGACCTTTCACCCAGTCTGTCAGTTTCGGTCGAACGGTGAGAAGCTTCTAATTAACCCATTTATGCCCAAATTTTTTTTCTTACCAAACATGTCTCAAAATGTTTGTTTTTATGTCTTATTAAACATATCTAACACTCATTTTGACTCAAGTTTTATAAATCTTGATTTTGAGCATAAAATGCTAGCGTCCCTTTATAGGGACAGCGGGCTCAAGTGGGTATGGGTTTTTGAACAGCATCACGCAGTAAATAGAGGCACTTGTTACTTTTCAGTTCTTCTTTTATTGTTTCAAAATGAACTTAACATACAAAATTAGTTTTTAAAATTCAAATGTTGACAAATTTTCCTCCACCCCCACCCACCCCAGCCTTTCCAGTGCAAAATCCCCCCCCCCCTTAGTCCCCGCCCCCCCACCCCAATCCTGCACACATATATACACACACACAGTATTTTGACAAATTGGTGCACAACTCGCTAAACTGCTAAACTAATCAAAAGACAAATTAACATTCAAAAAACTAAAGGGAAATGACTATGTTTGAATCAAAGAAAGATGATTAAGTCTTTATCCTTTGTTCTCACACCTGCATTACCTTGAATGCTAGAATTGACACAAGAGAAAACGCTTGGCATCGCTAGACAAAGGGAAACAAAACCTTCCTGGCCCATTCACTTTGCCAGGAACTCCCATTAGCGCGTATGAAACAAGCTGAAGCACTTGTCGTGCATGCCTACCAGGCATTTCTGGCACCTGTGGTATGTCTTCTTTCCACAGTAGCCACGTCTCAGTTGGGTCTTCCATGGCTGGATGATGTGGTCCACCCTGTCAAAGTGGACCTCAGGGGGCACCCATTTGCTCACTTTCAGGGTGGGTTGTCTCAGACGACCAGCAGAAGATGCTTGTGTTGCTCTGAGCAGGTAGACCCTGGCTATGGAGCGCCTGATGGTGAGGAGATCCTTGGGGTCTGTAGCTGATGCTGGTGTGGCTCTGTATAGATGCCAAGCCTGCTGGACGCTGGCATCAACACAGAAAACAAACAGCGGCCACCACCACTTCTTCGAACGGACAGAGATCCTGTATTTGTCGATGTTTTGATCCATCCGATCAACACCCCCCATGGTCTGGTTGTAGTGTTTGACCAAGAATGGCTGCGTTATGTCCACTCGCTGTCGTTCAGCTCTAGACCAAAGCTTTACGGTTTGGACTGGTTCAACTCCTACCTTGTTGGACACTGTGTTGACTACGTTGTTGTCGTGCCAGCGCACAACAACCAAACCTGCCTTGGCATCCTTGGCATAGTCAAAGGATCCTCGCTTGGTCTTCTCCATCTCCTTTACAGGCTTCATTGGGCATTCTTGCAGTCTGTTAGCGTGGATCGTTCCTGTGCAGGCAATGTTTTTCTTGGTGAGGTAGTCGACTACCCGGAGGCTCGTGAACAGGTTGTCAAAGGTAAGGTGGAAGCAACAACCCTCCTTCTGCTGAAGCTCGGCTATCAAATCAACAACCACCAACCCTCCCATGCCAAGACCTGGGAACTTCGGTTTGTCGTCCTCTGGCACCTCCGTGTGGCTCTGTCTGCAGGAGGTAGCCCATTGGTGTTGTCAGTGACCACATCTTGTAGCCGAAATGAATGGGATTTCCACGAATGAATTGTTTAGCCCCGTGCTGTCTGTAATATGGAATCATGGATTCATCTATGTTGAGGTTCTGAGTCTCCAGCTTCTTGAAGTAGACCAAGAATCTTTCGTTCAACATTGTCAGCAGGTGTTGGACTTTGTTCATTTTGTCTGTAGGATCCACCCTGCTGTTGTCACACACATGAAAGTACCTCATGAGCTCCTCAAAGCGGTTTTTTTGTCATGGCTGCATTGATGGCTGCATTGCAAACATCATCATCACAGCTCCAGAACATCCTCCTGGGAACAGGGCTGTAACCTGAAACAAAAATTATGGCCAAGAAAACCTTCACCTCTGAAGGAGAGGTGCAGAAGGCAGTGTTCCCCTTTGACCTAGTATACTCTTTTGACATTTCAACAATAAGTCAGATTTTCTCGCACACCATTCCTCAGAAAAGTTACTGTAGCTCCAGCCATCAGCTGACATCTGTTCAAGTTTGAAAAAGTGCCTCCTCCGTCTTCCTCGCCACTGTCCTCGTCTATATTGAACCCAACCTCCTCAGGCTAATTGTTGCTTCTTGAAAGTCAGCATCATCCTCATCATACTAATGGCCTCATGAACTGTGTACTGTCTGAAAAAAACAAACAGGAGAACCCCAAACTATGAAACAATACCACAATACATTGATGAAGTAAGGGAAAAAACCCCACCCCATTTGAGCCCGCTGTCCCTAAATAGGACGCATGTTTACAATAGATAAAATAAACAATAATAATTTTCTGACAAAAACCAAAAATCCGTTTCTGTATCATACTATAACAAACACTTTCTCTTCATAAAGATGTATAAAAACTTTAAAAATATGAAAACTGTATGCTTACCTTTGATGTTGACTCAATGCTGCAAGAAAAAGCACCTCATGAGATGCAAATGGCCGCCTCCAGCAAAAACGGCAAGGGCATTCACTGAAAACAACTGCTTCTTTGTGACAATGATTACTTCCATTGTTCGTCTAAAAACAAAAATCTGAAAAATAACAGGAAAGTTACCGTGGAGGTGGGTTTTATTCTCCGTCCCTAAAAAGGGACAGCGGGCTGAAATGGGTTAAGTACGGAAACCGGAGAAAATAATACAACATATATAGTATGGAAATCAAGGGATAGGGAGGGAAGAGAAAGTGTATGCTATTGGCAAGGAAATTCGAAGAGACAAGAGCAAGTTTGATGCGTCACTTGATAAGATGTACGCCAGAGAGACTAGTTTAACCCTTTGACTCCCACACCTTGTCCACCAGCATCCTGCATTGCCAACCATGCTAGCAAAGCAAAAACTTAACCCTTTGATTCTGTCACCCTATAGTGTGAAGGAGTCAAAGGATTAAGTTTTTGCAGTTGGTGAATAGGGTGCAGGAGTCAAAGGGTTAAAAGACATAGATGTTACTTGATATTTTTCTTGCTGTATCTTCACTTGTCTCTGTGGACATAAATTTCAGTTGGGGTGGACTAAATATTTTCAAAGTGTTTTCTCTTCACACTGAACTGCTGAAGTCAAGAAACACACACACACACACACAAACACACACACACACACACACACACACGCACGCGCGCGCGCTTTTAAGAGACATAATACTTATACAACAACAACACTGTATTCATACTCTGCCTCTTTCTCTCCCTCACACACACTCCCATTTAAAAGTGATTAAAGTTATGAAAGGAGAAAAAGATTGCAGGATGATGAAGTAATTTGAAAAACATAACAAACAGCCAGTTTGACTAAAATAAACTTTGGCTGCATAAGCAAAGAGATAATGAAAGATAATGATTATAAATATATGGATCAAACTAAAGAATTCACTCAAACTTACACAGAGAATCTACTTAAAATTTGAGATCAGTCATCTGCCTTTTACATCTTTGTGTTATCACATTTCCCATTGGTCAGCTTCCACCACTTACATATACACCCCCACCCCCACCCTGATGAAAGTCTCCAGAAGAAAATTTGACCACCTTTGTTGTAACAGTGGCTTATTCTGCTGAATGGTTTTGGTCATCATTATAAAGAAAATTTGACTGTTTTTCATGGCAATATGTCGGATTAGTGAAAGTACCTGCGGGCTGGTAGATCTTAAAATCCACTAGCCCGGCTGGTTAGTAGAAAATTTTAATCTTCTCCAGGCCTGAATATCCTCCTTTTTGGAATAGAACAGCTCTGTGTATGTGTGTGTGTGCGCGCGCGTGCGTGCATGTGTGTGTGTGTATTCATCTCATATATTTTAAGTGTTCCAAAATTTTAATTGGTAGCATTACTGTTTTTGTTCCCTCAATTCCTGTGTATAGTGTGTGTTGTGTGTGTGTGTGTGTGTGTGTGTGTGTGTGTGTGTGTGTGTGTGTGTGTGTGTGTGTGTGTGTGTGCGGCGTGTGCGTGTGTGTGTGATGGTGTTGTGTGTGCGTGCATCCGTGTTGTGTGTGTATGTCACGTGTGTGTGTGTTTCTCTCTCTTGTTTTGCCTCCATATTATCTTTCCTGTCCTTTATTTAGAACTTCTGCCTGGTGATCCATTCACCTGTCTGAGCGTGCTTCCAAACTTTTCTTTCTCTTTTTAAACTTGCTCTAAAGGAAAGGATTAACTTCTGTTCATATTTAATTATTCACAAAATGTCTGGTCTGTTTTTTGAATGTGTTGAAGTAGAAAAGGCGTACAATGATACAGAAAGACTGGGGCACAAGTGTAAGTTTGATTTGACTCAAAGTGTAATTCGTAGGAGGTAGTCTTTCAGATACAATGTACAGATATCACCAGTCACCGTGGAGAAGTGGTTAGTTTAACACTAACAGACTGATAACTGAGACTAGTGAGAGGTTGGGTCAGTTCACATCACTGTAGATTTATTTTTGGCCTTAGCTAGCTGGCCCTGACTGATTTGAGTGTAGTATGGGCTTATTGGGAGTACTGGGACTACATAGTAAAGTCTCGTCCACTTCATGAGGCATTTAGGTTGTGAAGATTTCCTGATCAGCATTGCAGGTGTCTGAATCCTTCAGGCCTGGTTGATGCCATGATTATTGTTGTTAAAAGGGAGAACAGTCCAGCCTTACCTTGCAATCATATTATTCATATTCTGAAATGGAACACCAAAGCCGAGTCATTATCATCCCCAGTCTTGTGTATCACATTAATAATACCATTCTGAGCAAAACTTCTGTCGGAGAACAGAAAAGAGAGGCATGGACTTAGTGTGGTTATGACACAGATTTGATGAAGAAGATGAGGCAGCCAAACGGAAAAATAGTATTCAGATAGCATTCTAGCGGGGAAAATCAGACAGCATTCCAATTTTGTCCAAATTCAAAAAGACAAATTTAAGTAAACATACTGAAAGGAAATTACTGTGCTCTCTTTACTATTTTTCTCTCCACCCCCGACCCCCACCCCACCTTTCAAGTCAAATGTGACAACAGTGTACACATGGGTGCATGTAGTTTTGAAGGTTAAAAGTAAAAACTATAGGCAGTATAGGCCCTACTTGAAAGAGTAATAAGCTAAAATAATAATGAAAACGACTGTTGGAAAGTCTGCAGACAGCAGCCATACTCTCAGCTGTTTTGCAGTTTAAAGGTCAAAGCCCTAACATAATAATTAATATGTTCAGAACACTTGACAGCCACTTCCGCTCACATGTACTTACTGGTAGCATGCACACCAGATGCCAGACGCCAAGAGAAGGGGACATTACTCTTGAGACTATTACAAAGCAGTCAGCAAGGGAGGTCTGATGTTGTGTTGTGGTATGCACATGCGTAGTATTTTTACCAAAACCTTCAGATCAACAACATGTGGGAAATCATCATTACATAGCTTGTTCTGCTTGGTTTTAAGATTTTTTAGTTTTACAGGGCTGTCTCAATATCAGACTTTTATGCTTATTTTATCATATGGATCACTTTAAAGACATAAAGTATTATCAGGTTTGATCCTAATTTCGAATTTTTAAAAAAAAATCTGCCTTGACAAATTAAAGAACCTGAAATGTGATTTGAATCCACCTATCCCCCAAAAAGTGGATTTATGGGGGACTAAAGTTAAGAAAATAGGTAAAATATTAAAATTAGTTAAAGTGAATAAGTTCCTTTTAAATTCTGTTTTTAGTAGTTTTATTTTAAACACAACACACACACACACACACACACACACACACACACACACACACAACACACACACACACACACACATGAGAGAGAGAGAGAGAGAGAGAGAGAGAATCGAAATTATATGTTTTGTCATATGTCTTTGGAACATCAGTCCAACAAATAATGATGTCATGTTTAAACTTATGGTTTTTTTTAAATTTTGTGTATGTATGCATTTTATCTTGGCATTTTTTATGTATAGATGTATTAGATCTGTGAAGCACGAAGCAATCCAGCAAACATTAATTAATCACACAGTTTACGTTTATGCTTATTCGTGTTTTGTATGTGTTATGCTTATTCATGTTTTGTATGTGTTTGCATTTGGTCTTGGCAGTCGTTCTAGAGGAGTGTGCATTTACTTGCTTTTTTCAGTGTTTGTAGCACTTTCATTTTATGTGTCATGTCAGCAATCAACCTGAAACTACAGACTGTTGTTTCTGGCAGTAAGCTCAGAGCTGTCAGAATACTGTGAAGAACTCTCTTGTTCCATTCCACAGTGGGGTACAACTCTGAAGGAATTTGCCTAATTTGACTCAGCAAGTAAAGGGAATCAACGGGAAGGAAATAGGCTTATTAGTAACAAGAGCAGGAAATACTACTTACTCAGAGACTAGATTTGCCCTATTGCCTTACCTGTGGGATTACTTCCATTCTACTGAGCAGAAGCAATGTATGCACAATTCATTATATTCATACTATTAGTATTACTAGTTTACTGTATCAGTGTATGTTTTGAGCACAGGATCAAACATTTTTGTTTCCAGATGTGATGGATTAGATTAGAGTCAAGTCAGCAACTTGAGCAAGTCTGTTGTAACAGAATATTGTTGTTTTTTTTTTACTTTTTCAGTTTTGGATTAAAAGTTGATACTTCTTTAGTTCTTAGCTTCATGTTCTTGTTCATTTAATAGTAGTATGATTTGCATCACTCCTTTACGTTTGTTTCCCGGTCCCATTTGTTATAGAGCTTTACATTCAGATATGTGTGCATGTTTGCACATACACTAACATGACGCATACATGCATTTATAAACGCGCATATGTGCGTGCGCGCATGCACGCACGCACCACACACACACACACACACACACACACACACACACACACACACACAAAGACAGGTCTGCTTGAAAAGGTAGTTTTTTGTTGTTGTTTTTGTTGTTTGGGGGGGGGGAGGGGCTGCTGGGGGATGTTTTTTTTGTTTTTTTATGACTTGTTAGCCAATTCTAGTGCAAGTCTCTCAGTAATAGTAATACTCAGTTTAAGGTCTGCTTGAAAACAGAAAAGTGTTTTTTTCTTTCTTATTTTTGAATTTAAAATACAAGTTCATAGTTAGCTAATAAGTCCAGGTGTGAGTTGTGTCAGCATTGCTTAGTTTAACAACAGTATAAGACTATGGGACACAGCTGTGCTTTGCTTTGCAAACAGTTGTAAAGAATCTATTCTCAGTCTGTATAATAGTTTTCTACTTATTTTGATGAATTACTTAGTCTGTAATCTTGTTTTGTTGTTGTTGTTGTTGTTTTTATTTCTGTTTTCATCACTTGGTTCCATTCAGTGATTATTTTATTGTATGTTCAATATTTCATAAAATAAGTCAGTGGAAAGTGTTGCAGTTCAGAACTTTTCAGGAATTCCACCTGCATCCTCAAACCCACCCCTTGCTGAAAAAACAAACAGGAATTGTAACTGAAGTGTGCCAGGGGCAAAATAATAGAGTTGATAGGGTGAACATGTGTATTTTTCATTTTGTTTCTGTGTGTGTGTGTGTCACTGTGTGTGTGTGTGTGTGTGTCACTGTGTGTGTGTGTGTGTGTCACTTTGTGAGTACTGTGTGTGTGTGTTTTGTGTGTGTGTTTATTTAAGATGCACTGGTTTTGATACTTTTTTTCACAAGATGAGTCATCCTTAGTACAAAACATAAGACTGGTCATACTTAGTACAAAAGGCATTTCACAATCCCCTGCCATTTTGCACTGGATGCTACACTTCAAACATTTCTAACTATGGTGACTTCCCTTGTATCATCCCTCTCAGTTTTAGGAAATCTTGAAACCACTTTCCTCTCTTCCTCCCCCCCCCCCCCTCTCTGTCTCTCTCTCTCTCTCTCTCTCTCTCTCTCTCTCTCTCTCTCCTCTCTCATGTAATACATTGACCATAGAATCCTTTGGGGCTACTGTGAGCTGATCACTCAATTACAAATATTACAAACTAAAGAATATTATGTATGTTTATCATGTCACAGTGTGACTGTGAGCACTAGTTTGTGGGCTGGGGATCTTGGGATGGTCAGCATTTCTGTTTTCTTTGTGTGGTTTCTTGAAACCTCTCTGATAGAACTTCAAGCTGAAGGTATGACGAGAGAGTGAAAGTGTTAATTTCTGTGGCCAGGATTCTGGCATACTCATACATGGATGTCCAAAATAAACAATACAAGCAAAGCAACAACAGAAATAAACAAGATCAACCAATCATCCACTCAGCTTCAATGCAAGCTAACATGTAAATAAATACTTGACATGTTCTTTCAAAATAGTACTATTTTGTATTATTTGTACTTATACTAAGTTATAGTTATATATTTTTTTTATATTGTTTTTTATATGTACTTCTATTTTGCAGCCACCACTTGTTCAAGCATGTTTCCATGGCGATCCAGATGAAGTTCGAGCTCTTTTGTACAAGAAAGAGGATGTCAACTACCAGGTATTTTTTCTTTCCTTTTTTCTTCTTCTTTTTTTTCAATCAGTGAATTGCATTATATGTTTTGTTTGGAATTTTTTTGTTTTAACTGCATAATTTTATGTTAAAAATGAATACACTTGTGTTTTATGGTAGTGCTAATACTAATAGTTCTAACCGGATACAGTGGTACAGTATTACAAAGTGCATAAAAAGCATTGTCCGTATTTTGTGTGATGAACAACATATCCCAAGGTAGATATTTATAATAATCTTCCAGAGAAGAAGAAATCCACGGAAGCAAGAGGAAGATAACACTGTAGCGCAACACATGAAGGAGAAAGAGGGAGAGAGAAAGGGAGGGAGAGAGAGAGATGCAAGCAGAAGCACTGTCTTTGCCTGTGATATAATATTGAAGAGAAAACAAAAATAGCTAAGATTAGAGTAAGATTTTCATTATTTGTACCTCCTACTTTTGTGAAAATGACTCCAACTCTGCCTAAAAAAATGATAATAATATGTAAATGAAATGAATAAAATGGCATAGCTTATACTTTAGACTAGGGGGTGCACCTGATGACGAATTGCAATCTTCAGTCTGTCCATCCTGCATCTACACTTGGAAGGAAAATGGTATTGATCACATTTTTGGTTTTGAACAGACACTGTAGTTATCAAATCTTTCACTACTAACGTCATCAGATAAATATGAAATTAGTGAAGAGCAATCAGTTCATTAGATTAAGTTTTACATTAGCACTGAACTCAGGTGATATGGCCTGTACAAAACTGCATGTATGCTGGTGAGGTATTGATTTAGTTGAAATGGGATTTGGGAGAGGGGGTGGGGGGGTGGAACCATTGCTTTTTAGCTGAAACCAGATGTTATGTTATCACTATGAACGAAATAACATGCGCATAAAAATGATTATTAATTTCTGGTTTGGTTATGTCAGAATCTCGTTGTCACTGAGATTCTAATGTCATGAGATTTTAACAAATTCATAGTTTATCTGTATACTTCAGATCTGATTGTTTATCTCCCAAACAGACTTTTATTTAAATATGAAGCTAATTGTTTGTGACAACCAGGACTTGGAGAAACGTAGCCCCCTGCATGCAGCAGCATACTGCGGGGAAGCAGAGATTGCGGATCTCTTGATTATGAGTGGAGCCCGCGTCAACACCAAGGACAACAAATGGTTGACTCCCTTACACCGTGCCTGCTGTGCTAAAAGTGATGTAAGTTTTGGTAATTGTATGTGAAGTCAAACACTAACACTAAAACCGATCATATTTAAGTTGCTTCATTACTTTTTAATTTGTTCTTCAACATGAATGTGGATTATTCATTTTGGAGTTAACATTGAAAATCAACAATCACATGAGAAGTGTGTGTGTGTGTGTGTGTGTGTGTGTGTGTGTGTGTGTGTGTGTGTGTGTGTGTGTGTGTGTGTGTGTGTGTGTGTGTGTGTGTGTGTGTGTGTGTGCTTGTGTGCGCATTTTGAGTTGCCCACAGCGACAAAGTTAACATTGTACATTCTTATATATGTTATTGTTAACGCTAATGTTGTGTTTACAGGACACAGTTGAAACATTGCTACGACATCAAGCAGATGTCAATGCCCGTGACAAGAACTGGCAAACACCATTGCATGTGGCAGCAGCAAACAATGCTGTGCGTTGTGCAGAGTACATCATTCCACTGCTGACTAATGTCAACGTTTCGGATCGGGCTGGACGTACCAGTCTGCATCATGCTGCCTTCAATGGTCACAAAGAGGTACATATTTTTTGCTATCTAATTAGAGAGACAGCATGTTTAAACAAATCAAAATAAATTTATGCTAAGGTTGATTAGAGCATTTTCCTCTCAAGCCAAGATTAAGTTTCATCAAGCTTGCTGGCCAAATGGATGCATGATCAGGTTCAGGCCTTGGTGTGAACATGCTTCTCCAGCCCACCCAGCTTTGAGTGGTTATCTGTCCCTTTTTAAGGACAGAAAAGTGAAGACATTAAGAAGAGATGGGCACTCTGCAATCTTGAGAGATGATTACGAGAGTACAATACAGTCCTTCTTTATTAGTCCAGATTTGGATATGACAAAGTGCATATTTGAGGTCGCCCACCCCAGTGACCACAGGGGTTATGGGAAATATTTGATTTTTTTACTTCCATATTTAGTTTCATGTTAAGATTATGAGATGGACAGTACCAGAAAGTATCTCTGGTATCATGGCTTAATATATCTTAATATCATGGATACTTTTTGTTTTTTTGTAGATTTTCTACTACATGCGTTTGTCATGGAACAGCTCTCTGTTTCTTCTGTCCGATCTTCTGTTATTCCACATTGCCATAGACTTCTGACTGAAAAAAGTGGTGGAAACTGTTTTAAAAATATTCTGTAATGTTTTGATTCCCTTTTATTCGTCCCTTGCCTTTCCTTCATCTCTTGCTTTTCCATCACTGCTGCATTGTGAATGTAATGTCATCTTCAGATACATCAAGAGTCTGTGTTTTTGACCTTCCTGTAAGATCAGAGCTGTTGTTTGCCTTCTGAAATGATTCAGGAAAACAAATTTTAACTTGCTGTGTAAAACTTTTCCTATTGTAGGATGACAGGCTGGTAATTTCTCCAAAGTATACAGATTCAGACATTTTCCAGCCATTTAGTTAATAACCAGCTGTCGAAAATGTATGTTATTTATCTTTACAGTAAAATAATCATCATTAAAATATGTTCGAGAAATGTGATGTATTGTGCCTCTGCTTAAATTTTTGACAGTTTTGTGTTTGTAATAAATAACATGAATGCATCATGAAATAAGTAAATGTTTTGCTTCTGTAAACAGATGACAGGTGTACTTCTGGACAAAGGAGCCACAATCAATGCGTTTGACAAAAAGGACCGCCGTGCCATACACTGGGCTGCCTACATGGGCCATGTAGAAGTAGTGCGAATTTTGGTGGACCATGGAGCAGAGTTGAACTGTCGAGACAAAATGGTGAGTGGCTAGCCATTTGTTTTCATATACTGCATCCTGTTGGACGATATTACACCAGTGACAGTGTCCGTGACTTCACACCATGGACAAGATGACGGACCTCTGTTGGTTATGCTGTTTTGACTTAAGAATACTGACAATCATTTTATTTGAGTATTGAAGTCTTGCACTTTACTGCTTCTACAAGTACTATGCAGATTGATTGCACAAAGCTTGAAGCTAAAACGCAACAGCTGCAGAACACATTTTTAATTGCTTTATTATGTTTATTTAAATGTCAGCTTGTCTTGTGGTTGAGTGGATGATTGGTTGATCTTGTTTATTTTTGTTGTTGCTTTGTTTGTTTTGTTTATTTTGGATATTTTATGTATGTTGTGTGTATCATTTATTTTTTAAGGTGACTCAATTTTGATTGATTGGTTTGTGCAGATGTACACACCACTGCATGCAGCTGCCGCCAGTGGTCAGATCAGTGTGGTGAAATTGCTGTTGGAGTTAGGGGTGGAGGTGGATGCTGTCAACATATATGGCAACACAGCACTGCATGTGGCTTGTCTCAATGGCCAGGATATTGTCGTCAGCAAACTGCTGGAGTTCAATGCCGCAGTCAATGCTGTCAACCACAAGGGCATGGTGAGAGCAGGGGGCAAACAGGATGGGAGTGTAGCTGTGTGTATACATGTGTGTGTGTTGCCTGTATGTGTGTGTGTGTGTGTGTGTGTTGTGTGCGCGTGTGTGTGTGTGTATTGATCTGTGGATCATTCATGGGAAGAAAGTATATCCTTGTTTAGTAGCTGTGGATAGAAAATCAAGAAAATGCAGCATTCTAACTTGAAAATATGTATGGCCTATTTGTTTATGTATGTGTATATATACATATACATATATATATATATATATATATATATATATATATATATATATATATATATATATATATATATATATATATATATATATGTGTGTGTGTGTGTGTGTGTATATATACATATTTAGATAT
The DNA here is from genome assembly GCA_030674185.1 of Monoplex corrugatus. Classification (NCBI taxonomy): domain Eukaryota; kingdom Metazoa; phylum Mollusca; class Gastropoda; order Littorinimorpha; family Ranellidae; genus Monoplex; species Monoplex corrugatus. Next base: position 16,553,036 of record CM060307.1, read on the forward strand.
ATAGATATGTATCCAGTCAACATTTCCTTGTGTCCATTTCTATCTGTGTTTTGCTTTTGAGTAAAGCATTTTTTTTCAAGAATTTGTAACTTTTTATTTTTGAAATGTGTTTTGTTTAGTTATGGGCGTAATATATCACATTTAAGATTTTTTTCCTTTGCCCCACAGACACCTTTGCATTTTGCGGCAGCATCCACCCACGGGGGAATTTGTTTAGAAATACTGGTTTCTGAAGGAGCCAACACAAAAGCACAGGTGAGAGTTGAAGTGTAATTGCTGGTAAGTTGTAGTGTACTACTCACAGTCAGTGTAGCAAAGATACAGTCATGACTAATATACACGTGTAATGAATATTTGATGTGACAGGATGAAGTCACGTTTTAAAAAAAAAAAGGGCGGGGGGAGATTATTCCAGATAGACCAGAGAGAATTGTGTGTGTGTGTGTGTATGTGTGTGTGTGTGTGGACACTCTAGCTTATTATGGATAGATCTTTACCAAATTTTGACCATAGATTGGAGATGTGAACTGTTGAGGACGTGCAAAAGTGTAAGTTTGGAAGAGAAGGCTCCAAGGTCATGGCCACAGGAATGAGGAAGGTGCATGTATGTGTAAGTTTGGTGCAACTTGGCCACACATTTTCAATTACTCCTTGCACAGTGATGGGGGTGTGGGTGACCTGTACCGGCGAACTGAGTCTACTTAATAACACTGATGTCAAAGTTTCATAGACGTGATTTGGGACTCTCATTAAATAGATTTAACAGGAAGACAGAAAGAAATTAATATCTGAAGGATAATACAAGCAATAAAAGCCCATAATTTAGGTAGAACATCAAGATTTCTCCAAGGCACAAGGTTTACATGCAGGATCATAGTGTATGCTTTGGTTATTTAGGATCTTTCCAATCATAGTGTATTTATGATATTAGCATATATTGAATCATCTAAGCACTGCAGTGCCGTCTGCAGAAAACTGAAAAAACATTCTGATATTTTAATTCTTTTTCAGTGATAAAATCCAGAAACAACTTCGTAGACATGGCTGTATAAAGGAAATAATTATTCTCAAGTGACATGTCTTTTAAACACAGTAGCCAGTATCATTTGGAAAACAACAAATATATGCATGATATATTTGATTTTGTTTATAGCAAAGCCAGACAGTAAAATTATAAAGATTCTCAATTTATTCTCTCATTTCATCTTGTGAAGTAAAGATACATGTATAAGTGTACAAACACAAACACACATATGCAGACTGGTGTACTGAAGAAAGTGGAAAAGATATTGAAGACCTGAAAATTTTCCAAGGACATACATTGTGTGTGTGTGTGTGTGTGTGTGTGTGTGTGTGTGTGTGTGTGTGTGTGTGTTTTATAAAAAAGGGAGATTGTTAGAACACTTTGATCATCTTCTTTGCTTGTTTGTTGTTTTTAAGCTGTCTGTGTATTTATGAAGCAGAAAGACCATGGTGTCTTTTGGCATTTATGACTGTCTGTATGGTCTCTGCCTTTTCTGTACACTGCAAGAATGATTTGTTTTTGGAGAAAAAATTCATATTGAGAATTTTTTTAATTGCACTGACAGATCACCAAACATGTTATCTTGCTCTCTCCCTCTCTGTGGGTGTGGGTGGGCCGGAGGGTGTGCGCATGAAAAAGACAGAGAATATATCTTCAGTTATGTGTGTGTGTATTCGTATTTTATGTTTAGGTGTGCAATTCTTGAGATTGGTTCACCTTTCGTTTGATTGTGTTGTTGTCCTTATGGTTTGAAAAGTAGAATTTCCAGAATTGTATAATTGACTATTTTTCTCATGAGTGTAAGCGTTTGGCAAAGGGCTGGCAATGAACCTGCAGATGTACGAGACTGCTACTCTCACAACATAAATATGTAGCAGAGGAATGAAGATGAATCAGTAGACATAAGTGGCTGCTGCTCTCAGAGCATAAGCATTTGGCAAGGGAATGAAAATAAACTAATGAATATTTATCAGTGTGGATGTATGTACAAAAGCCCTCTGTGTGTGACTTTGTGCAGGAGACAGGTAGTAAGCAGCGGATGTATGTCCCCAACTGTACCTTGATCAGGATGAACAGTAGGTGTCGATTTATTTAACCCTTTCACTCCTGCACCCTATCCACCAGCTTCTGTAGGAACTGGTGGATAAGGTAGGGGAGTGAGGGTAAGTGTCCTGGGCATGGCATTGGGTTGGACTCCTTGTGCATAACGGTCCCTCTTGTTTGCAGTGACAGGTCATCTAATCTAGCTGTTGTGTGGGATGCCGTTGCCAAGCTTGTTGTTTTCATGCATGTGTCACCCTTGGCATAGTTGAATAGTTTTCAGGCTTCTGTTTTCTGGATGCGGGTGTTGCAGGTTTTGGACTCTTCATTTTCTGCAGCTGATCTGAATGTGTGCTCAAGACAGTTCTTTGTGATTGTAATCTGCCCTGCAGAGTTTAGCATGTTTTCCATGTGAAAGTTGTCGTTCCTGTTGCGATTTGTCACCCAGGGTTATACGATGAATGGTTTCTTGTAGTTTAACATTATTTGCCCCTAATGCTCCTGGTTCCTCCTTCTGTCCCTGCAGACTGATTGAGCGTGGCCTATAGAAGCATGTGCATGCATTAAAAAGAAATGCAAGTGAAAATTTTATTTCATCTAGTGAATATTATTAGCTTTACTTGGTCAGTTGAGTTGGATACTGAGTATTTTATTTCACATTTTAGTCTTATTTAAACTCTTAAGTTGTTTTTTTTATGATATTCTGGCAAAAGAACTACTGATAGAGTTAAACACAATAAGCATAGTTTTAATGAACGGAACAAAATATGTTGTTATACAAGGGGACAAAAGTGTTAAGAAACAAAACCAAACCCTGTTTTGTTCTTGTAAAAGGAGAAGACTTGATCCTTTGATTCACGGCATTATTTGTCATTTTGCACCAATTCCAAAAAAAAGTTTTGAAAATCTTACATAATGCACAGAATTGTGGCCCCATAAGAAAATATGTCTTATTGAAGGAAAATGAATGGAGAATACAAGCAACTAATCTGTGTTCAGTGTTGACAGGATCAGATGTGATGAACCTGAACTGCGGCTGTAGCTGTGGTTAAGAATGAAAGGCATAAAGGAACAAACTGACAGCCTGTTTTGTTTTGTGAAAGTGGGAGTTTTGTTTTGTAAAAGGGGGGAACTTGTATACCTAGATTGGGGAGGGTTACATACATTTGAGTTTGTAGTATGGCTGCATTTACACCAAGTTTGTTTTAGTTTTGAAGTGTTTAGTTCTTTCAGATTGTCACTGGAGCTTGTGGAGCTGGTGTTTCATGCCATACTGCCAAGTCCAGTCCTTGTGGATAATATAAGAGTTTGAGAGTTTTGAATAGAGAATTCCGATCTTTTATGGTAATTTTATATAATAAGAGCAAAGAGGAAGAGAATGAAACACAAAAGAAAGCATTACAAACTCAGCATGAAGAATGGTTGTGAGAAGAAGTGAAGGAAGCAAAATAAAAAGAAGACAGGCAGTTGACATGTGCTGACTAACTAGTTGATTGTTTCAGAGTGAGGATGGGCGGACGGCGCTACACATGACTGCCCTGCATGGTAGATTTACTCGAGCACAGACTCTGATTGAGCATGGTGAGAGTCTGGTTTGTCTAACTACTGGTTTCTGGTTCCTTGTTCAGCCTTTTGTTGTTTCTTGTTCTTTTCCCTCTTTTCTTTGTCTGTTTGTGCCTATGCATTATACTGTATCTAAATGTGATGTTATATCAGATTGATACTTGCAGTAGCCAGGCTTGTTCTGTCTTTCATTTCTCACTGACCATCCCTTCTTGCCCCCACGCTTCCGCTCTGCTCTTTCTCCCTCAAAAAGTGTCAGAAAATGCAAACATAAAGAATGTCTGACAACCTTGTTTACGTTTGTTGTTTTTGTTTTTCAGTTTGAATGAATCGTTTTCTTTTGTTGTTGTTTTGTTGTCTGTTCGTTAGTGATTGTTTGTTTTTTTTAAAGTGTTTGATATGTGTAGCATTGTAGACATTTGGACTGTGTATTGGTATCTGGTTTGGTGTAGCTTCAAAAATGTTGAGCCTGTCGGGTGTGATAGTCGAGTGGTTAGAACTCTGGTTTTCCAGTTAGAAAGACTGAGTTCGAATCTGCTTTACTGTTGCCTGATGGGTAAAGGATGGAAAATTTTCAGAACCCTTAGGTTAGCGTGTGTGTAGACCTGCTGGTTCTTGAACCCACATCTTGTGCTACATATTACTACATATCAAATACGCTCGTTAAAAATCCTGTAATCCCTGTCGTTATTTGATGATTCATACAAACGTCAATGAAAACACCAAGGGTTAAAAACAAACGGGCCATCCACTTAAAACCCACTTATATAATCAAGTGCACTTGGGAGTCACAGCTCATGAATTCACACTCACACACACACACACACACACACACACACACACACACACACACACACACACACACACAACACACACACACACACACAACACACACACACAACACACACACACACACACACACACACACACACACACACACACAACACACACAGTTCTGTCTGTCTGATACAGACATTAGATGGGTTGGGTTGAGGATTCAGTTGGATGTGGAACAGCATTGCCTGTGGCTGAACAAACCGATTCTCAAGTGGTAGACCTAGGTACAGCTACTGCGCATGAAGGCAAGTGACTGTGGCTGGGTGGATGCATCTCTCCCTTCTGACAGTCAAGTTTGTTTTTCCTCTGCCATGGTGATGCCTGTGCACACATCTTGTCATTAGGCATGGTGATATGTAGCTATCTAATGGGAGCAGACTTCAGTTCACTTTTGCGAATGTCCCTGTATCACAGCAGTGGACACCATCTAAGCCAGGAAGCTTCATTGGATTCTCCATACAGTATGTCTTTTGGGATGTGGCCATCCTACATGTGACAGACATGGCCAAGTCAGTGCAGTCATTGTTGTGTGAAGAAGGCATGCATGCTTGGCATGCTGGCCTGGTCCAAGATGCCCTTGTTTGGCATATAGCCATGCCCAGGATCCAGTGCTAGCACTGCAAGTGGAAGCTGCTGAGGCAGTGCTCTTGGCACTTGTTGGTTGTCCAGCTGTTGCTGCCATAAAAAAGGGTACTCTGTTTCAGGTTTTGTATACTCCAGTCATGGTGGCTGTGATGAACGTGTAATTTTCCCACATTCTGGACAGTTTTGGTGTAGCAGCTGCAGTTTTCTCTATTAGCTGTTGAAGTATGGGTCAAGGGACAGGTTGCTGGAGACAGTCTATCCTAAGTAGGTGAACTCATGTGAACAATGTTTGTATCTCGTGTGTCTTGGGTAACTGATCCCTCCTCCCTGCATTGGCAGAGTAATTCGTGAAGATGGCTTAGGTACACTGGTTACCCTCACTGAATCACTTTAGCAGGGATGCTGTCTTTGCCTTGCTGTGAGCAGGTGAGTTGATTGCTTTGCTGAATTCATTCTGCTTTGGGTGTAGGTCAAGCTCATCGATGACCGGCAAGGCAGTGATGCGGGCAAGGGCTGACTCGGTGATGTTCTCAGTGGAGTATGGGTTCTGGTAGTGTTCTGCCAACCTGCCTATGAGTGTGTCTGCTTGGCACAGTCTTTGAAGACTTTTCCATTTTTGGGCTTCATTAGAGTGATCTTCCATAGATATGAACATCCATATGTTTTGCATCAGGTTGGCTGCTGGAGCTGCCGGAAGGTGGCATGATACGCTATCCAGCTGCATTAGGGGCTTGACTCTCAACTTGTGTAGGGTTTACTCCCTAGTTTTCTCTTCTCCTGAAGATACCTACAAGGCAGTGGGTTCCAACTGTCTGTCCTCATCTGACTTCACTCCATTGAGAATTTATCATCATCTGCCAGGTCCGCCATTTAGGATATCCAATCTTTATATTTGCTCACAGAGTGGACTGTTTTGTGGACGCCAGAGCATATCCACAAGGCAATGGGCCATGTATACTGCACATGTAGGGACCCCAGACCTCCTCTTTTTTCACCCAATTTTACTGCCAGGTGCCTGGGCAGACAGTGGTGAAACCTGGTTCTGTGAAGTGCCACTCACCAAAGGAAAGTGATGCATATACTAGAGCTATTCCTTTTCAGGTATAGTGATCACCACACGACCCCTGTCTGGCTTTCCAGGCAGTATGTTATTTGCATACGGCCACTTCTACGATACTGTGCCTGTAACAACACCTCATGGAATCCTCAGTTCTCACAAAGTTTGTTATGCCATGGCATGACAGGTATATATGAAATTGATACCTTCATGATTTTGAGTATCACTTGCCATATTCTCACTTGTCCCCCTACCACTCCCTTACTACTATAGTCTATCTTCTGTGCATCTTGAGTATTGATTGCGTGCAGTCAGTGACACCGTACTTTTGAAACTGTGTCTGTATACAAAGTAGTGTTGAGAAAATCATTTTGTGTATATGTGCATGTGCAAGTGCATGCAAATGTGGAGCATGAATGTTCTAAGATTGATCCATTCTTCACAACATTGAATCATTTTTCATAATGTTCAACCTTTCATGAAGCTGGTGGATAGAATGAGAAAATAAGAAATCTGACAAATTTTAGTTTTTCTTGAAAATGATCTTTGACAGAAGAGTTGTAGATCCACTGTTGCCATTACTTAAGCAGTTGCAATACTGTAAGTACAGGCTGGTGGCACTGCTTTTGTGTGAATTCTTGTCGTTCCTATTTTAATTACAGTAACTTGTGTCCTGTGTATTGCAGCTTGCCACATTGAAAACTATCTAGCTGTCTGGGTATAGTATTCTGTATGCTGGTAATGAGATATACTACACCTTCCTATCTCAGTTATTTTAATCTCAACCCTTCCCCTATCTATTCTTGCCCCGGTCATCATCAGCCTCTCAGTATTGTTATGCCTCCACCCCCTTTTCTATTTTTAATTGTACATGATATGCACACATCATTAGCTAACAGCGTACATGATGTTCGTCTGAACACTCTCAACTTAACATACATAAATGCAGTTAAAATCTGTGTGATGAATATTACAACTGTATTTAGTTTCATCGTCATTACTGTATTTAAAAAAGAGCAAGGAAAGAATCTGCTCTTTTAAGTTGTCTTTGATCTCATTACAAACTGACTGATTCAGAGAAATTTGATTTACATTTGTTGTCAGATGTTGCCATTCAAGTCCATTCTGTATATGTTTGTCTCTCTCAGAGTGATTTGCTAAACTTCAGGGATGTATTTTGGTTCAGGATCAAAATAATCTGTGCTGTGCATTTTTGAGGGCATTGTTGGTAACTTTGTTGCATTTTGCATGAATGTAAACCACCTTTGAGTTCAGGATTTTTATGCCCCATTCACATGGTGAACTTGTTACGCCAGAAAATTATATTGTACTCAAGCATGATAGCACTCACTTCATTTTCCCTGAAATGTTCATTTATCAGGATGAACTTGGGATATGTTTCATACATTGAATGGAAGCAGCATGCACCATTAACAAATTTTGAGGTTGTTCATCAAGATAACTCACATTTAAAATCATGTACACTTGAATTTGAATCTAGCATATGGACATGGACTAGGAGAAGGGATTGAAGGGATTTATTAAATGAGAATGTCTGAAGCACAGAAGAACTGTTACGCTGAATAATAGAGGTTGTTGTGATTTCATTTTTCAATTACTTTTATTTGTCCCTAGATTTGCATATGGTTGTGTGTTGACGTGCTGTGGTTGTGTTTTGTTCATTCATTTGTATGTGGTGGCGTTAATAGAGTTTCTATCAATGTGTGCTTTATTTTTACATTTCCTTTCCCCCAGTCCTTCTCATTATTCGGTGATACTTTTATATTTTTAGTCTTGTTCAGTCAATCTGTGACTGTTTAATGAAGTTGTTAAATTTGTACAGTATTGAAATTTTGTCCAAAGGAGTTGTCTATGCATGCATAGCAATCTTTTTCAGGCATTCAGATATATACACATAAAAAAAGCAGGTGCGTATGCGCACGTGCACACACACACCTGTGCACACATGCATACATGTGCATGTGGCAAGCACATACCTTGGAACACCTATAGACATAATCACTCAACACATACACTGATTCACACTCCAGTTACAACAGGAACTAATCATTGTCATATTAACTGTTTTATGTTACACAGTATCTAAAACTGGAATCACAGTCAGAGTTTGAACTAACGCAAAAGCTTGTAATGGGGTGGTTATAGATAGAGATATTTATGTTAATCAGTTCTTTCTAACCCCACTCTCACCCTGTTGTCCGCCCAGTTTTTATTTTCGTTGCTTGTACACATCCCCATGCACACGCACATGCACTCGTGTGCCACCCTCCCTTTGCCTCCCTCCCCCCGTCCACTACACACACAAAGTTAAGAACTACTAACATGTGGTATGTATTTTGCAGGATGCCTTATCAATGCCACTGATCGCCTAGGAAACACAGCGTTACACGTAGCAGCTCGCTATGGACACGAACTCCTTATATCAACTCTACTTGACAAAGGAGCTGATCCAATGCAGTAAGCATGCCTATGCTTTCCAATGGTTTTGTGTTTGTGCACGTGTAGGCGTGTCTTTCCGTTCATTGCAGGGATTGGCTTAGGTTTTGATTGCAAGTCCAGCTAAAACAAGAAGCAACTGATCTTCCTGGAAGTCACTGGATTCAACTTACTAATGATGATGATAATGTTAATTCTTTTTTAATGAAACAATGATAATAATAATTCTATCTATTTATGTAGCACAAACATACATATCAGAGAATGCTTGTTGCACTTTACAAACAGTATAAATATTAATATGGTAGTGGGTTTAACATTATACTGACTGTGTTTTTTAAATCTTTTAAAAAGCGTACAGTGGACTTTTTTGCCTTTATTCTGTCTTTGTAAACAAAATAACACATAATGATTAATGACCTGATATTAAAAAAAATGACCATGATGAATAGACTGTCAGCTGATCCTAAATGGATTGCCCATCATTATAGATCTAGTGTATGATTTACTGTCAAGTATTATGTTTTGTAGTGATATATTAGAAGCTGAAATGTATTGGAGTGAAATACTTGTTATTGCCTAAAGGAATCATCGGACTACACTTGCTTCATATTTGAATACTAGAAATATGGATGTTTGTGTTGCAACAGACGAGGTTATGCAGGCATGCTGCCAATCCATGCAGCTGCCCTGAATGGCTACGTTGACTGTGTCCGAAAACTGCGTGCCGCCATGCCTGCCATTGACATCAACATACCGGACGACTATGGTCGTACCTGCCTTCATGGTGCTGCCTGTAGCGGGTGAGTCTTGGTCTTGTCTGCCTCTCACGTTTTACTGCAGTGGCTACAGAGTGCTTCTGTTTGGGTGACAGTTTGGGAGAGTTTTTCAAAGAACACACCATAATCGTAACTCATCAGTCTTGTAAGCAACTACAAGGATACTCTTGTCATGTCATTGTATGTTCATTCTTCAGAAATCTATTAAATGTCAGCCCTTCATACGTGAAAGTTTCTTTTATGTTTTATCTAAGAGTTTTTGCGTGTAATTTCATATGAAAAAGCGCTCTGTATGTACATGGAATTATATCCTTGGAGTTGCTTTACACTTTAGAATGATTACTGTGTATTACGGATTTTTATTCTGATTTTTTCCCATTGTAATACTTTAACTCTTTAATCTCTTGTTTGTGGGTATACTTTCATGATTCTGACATCATAAATCATTCACCATTATCACTTTCCAGAATAACAAGTCTTTTTAAATCTTTGTATCTCTGAGTATGTTTTCAAAATAGAATTAGAATATCTTGTGTTTTAGTTCATGTATTACAGTGATTATTATACTATTTGTCTCTTCTTTTAGTGCTAACAATTTCTTTTAATGCAGTATTGACGGTTTGAAATTTGATCCTTTTCTTTTCTTTCTTTTTTTTTTTTAAACTGAATCGTTCCAATGGAGTAATACAGATTTCAAGGTATGCAGTGTCAAGGATAAGAGAACTGTATTTTACAAGTTAAAGAAAAGCTTAGTATTGGTGAATGTTGATATGTAAAGGGATATATTTGTTTGTATGAATGGGAGAGAGAGAGTTGATGATGTAAACTGAGTGTGAAGAAAGAAAAACTGTTGAGGGCAGCCTGCCTCTTTGTCAAATGCTTTTGTCAGATCTTGTGTTTTTAAGTTGCCTTTCTTGGCTAAAGAGATCCAGATACATTTTCATCCTTTCTTTTAAATTTGTAAGTGTCATTACCAGTCTGAGTTGTTCTGGAGATCTTCAAATACTGAAATCGTATTCCAGTTTTCTTTAAAAAGATTAAAACAAGTTCACAGTCATTTGAAGAAATGCTCAGGATATGTGTATTTTCTTAACAAGAACAAAACTTTTTTTCCCTAGAGTGCTGATTATAGAGAGGGCTGGGAGGTTAGCGTGCCATCTGAATTCATTTTCTAATAATGGGGTTAGAAGGGTTTGGTTTGAAGATCGGGATCATTTACCGTGCTGTAGTTCTTCCCTCGGCAGTTTTTTTTTTAAACTGTCTTGACTAAACCTTTTCTTTCAAATCAAAAGCAATTGTTTGAGTTCTGGTCTTTTGCAGTGTTTGTGGGAATATATCTGGATGTTCCTTATCAGACCAGGAAATTCAGGCTTTAGCGGTTGTGATTAACGGAGAGCGCAACCATATCATTGAAAGGTAAAGTGGTACAACTCGGCAAGTCAGGAGGACAAGAGAGCCTTTCAGTCTTGCACGTCATTTTCAAATATTTTTTGTCAAAAACATTGCTGTCTTTTTAAGCGCTTTTTTTAAAACTTTCCCATGCCCATCTTAGTTCCTTGATTATGACTGCTGAAGCAGTTACAGCAAACATAATTGTTATAGGTTTATTTTAATCATGTTTGTTTTCTTATCAGGATATCTTTAAAAATGTCTTAAGCATTTTTGAAAATTTGGTTGCAGCAAACATGATCTTGCTCTTGCAGCATAGCATGTGATGGTATATAAAATAGTGAATATATCTTAAGTGTTTACAGAATATTTTAGAGTGCTAGTGCATTGTGTTGTGGGCTTGTTCTGTTCAACTGTCCCTGAATTCTTTTATTTCTTCTAATTTTTTTTCATCCAAAGCTCGAGAGAAAATATTTTGAAAAACAACTTGTTTCTTCTCAAGCTTGATGTTGCTAGCAGTTGTGTTTTCTCTCTTGAATTTTATGCTTTGTTCGTGCAATTGAGATTTGCATGCTCTTGATTTAAGAAATTTTGATGAGAGTCTGTGCTTTTTAAAGCTGTTGCTTGGGTGGTTAAAAGTGCAAAAAGACAAAAATGAAAACCTGGCATATTGTGTTTATAAACATCAAGTCATCAGGTCTTTAGTTGTGTAAAACCAAACTTAGTGATGGTAGCAACAGATGTTTTGATTTGAGGGAGGCATCTGCCTATACTATTGTGATAACTCAAATAATGTAATGATTATTTTTATGACTTGCCCAGAAAAGAGCAATGATTAGGATCTTTGGGCTTTTCAAAGCAGCTGTGGTAGGCTATTTACACTGGGGAAAAGTGCAAAGGATGGGTTTGGCAGTAATTATTGAAGCATTGCACAAACGTATCTGAATATGTAAAGGTATGGTTGTGCAGAGAAGAAGATAGATATCCTGCATAATTTTAGAACTGTCATGAGTCTATTCAGCTGACATGAATTTAGAGAAGTCATATACATACATATCTGCTTTTATCAAGACAAGATTACCAAAAACATTTTTAGCTTGGAGTTGTGGTAAAACCACAGGTTGATAAATTAAACACTCAGGTTTAGGAAATTGTTAGATGGCTTAGCAAAAGCCTGGTAATCCTGTACTGGTTACTCTAGATGCCTGTACCAATCATTTACCATTTAATCAGTCGCAGGATTGGGAGGAATTTATGCAGTCTTTAATATTTTACTCGCTGGATTCTTCTGTTGGTCATTTGAAGGTGCTGATTGGGAGTATTTGCACTGGACCCTGTTCCTATTGTGAGAGAAAGGGGAAGAATGTGTGAGTGATGTGTTATTTAATGTTGATGCTCATGTCATGAATGATGCAGAATGAGGTAACTTGTTTTTAAATGATATTGAATGACAGGGAGGGGGTGTGATTTAAAAAAAAAAAATTGTATTTTTTTTTGCCTTTTTCATGTAAGAATATCCTGCATGTATTGTTTTTATTTTTATTTTCTTTATCATGAAAAAAAGCAACCCCTTTTGATAGGGTTTGGGGAAGAGGTAAAACATTATAGATTGCAAAAATATTATAGGAAAAGTCAGTTTACGGCTATGCTGTTCTGTTATCCTTGACAACACATTATTGACGAGAAAGTGTAGTAAATTTATTTCGAGTATAACCCACAGAAGTTTTCTGTTAACTATTCACATCATTAACCATAACCTGGACAACTGTAGTTGATTACTAATCTGTAACAGTTCTAAATGGTGTTTACCTTAATGTGACATGATTAATCCCAGTACATTTGATTCTTTCTGTCTCTATCATTCTCTTTCTCTACCACATTCATATGGGCCAGTGGCTTAATCATGAACCATTCAGTGTTTTTACACTCTGTCCCTCCTCCCTCTTGTGTGTGTGTGTGTGTGTGTGTGTGTGTGTGTGTGTGTGTGTGTGTGTCAGTCTCGCTCTCTTTATAAATTCTGAATCCCCCAACCCCCACCCCCCGTCTCTTTTTATGCCTTTCTGCCACACTGTGGTTTACTTGTTTATAACACAATTGCACTCTTTCCACTTAAATCTTTAGTTTCCTTCACCCTTCACAGCTCCTCCCTTGTCTCATTTGCTCTCTTGTTGTACTTCCCTTATACTATCATCTTCTGTCCTTTTCACCCCCTACTTCAGCCATAAGTGAAAACTGATCTAATTGTTTAGTGTTGCACACTCTACTATATCCAACTAATGCAGAGTGGCACACACGATTGCTCTGTTTTTGGCTTTAAGCTAGCCCTGTGTTCGCTAAGAATTTGGTCAGAAGTCTCCAGGTGGCGCACTCCCCACCTGACCGCCCAGAACTTGAGTGTCGTGAGTGTCAATCCTCTTTCCGGCCACACGCCTTAGCAAGCAGACACAGCACCACAGTTGTCTGTCATCAGTAGCCTTCACAACCTGTGACTACCATTTCCCTCAACATTAGCTACTCTGATAGTCAACCATCACCTTCCTCTGGTAGTCAGCTGTGACCTTTCATCAGGTTATCAAGTGTTAGGTGTGTAATTTTTGTCGCTTCTCTCTCCTCTCACATGAAATAAGCCTCCTGACACTTGCTGCTGCAGCAAAATCCACAATCTCTGGATTGAGCCAAGGAAGACTTCAGGTTCCATGGCAGCAGGGACTTCTCTCTCTTTGTTGCCATAATTCCTGCCCAGCCCTACCAAACAGGTTCCAGAACTCTTTCCTTCAGCATTCTGTCTCTGGTCTCCTTTCTGGACTACAGAGAAGCCCAAGTTGAAGATTGTCTTGTATGCCCCATCTGCTGCTTGAAACACTACTGGTATCACTTAGCCCCATTGAGATTCCATTAACGAGTGATGCACCAAAGACATCACAGCAACCACCATATTTGGTGGCTCTCCAAGACAATCATCAGGGCATATAAAGAAACTGTCATCTTCCCTTTCGGGTCATCCCTGGGCCCTCAAACTCTAGGCTCTCTCAATTTCAGCTGCCTTCCATCACTCTGTATTTGAGATGTCCTGGAAGCAGCATTTTAGTACAGGAGTCCACTTTTATTAACTATTACTTAAGATATCTTCAAGTCTCCACCTCAGATCTCTCTTGCATCTACTTCATCTCGGCGAATGCCGTCTAAAGTGCCTCAAGCAGGCAGACAGACCAGAGCGGGAGGTCTGTCCTACCTTCCAGTCTTAATTTTCTGCATGGACATGGTAGAGTGTATGGTGCTAAACAAGGAATTTTCAGGGAAATTCCTGTTTAGTTAGTACACTTACCATATCCCACTCTTAGGCCTATCCTGTCTAAAACCTCTTGAGACTCTTCTGTCTGGCCTTCCACTCAAAATTTGTAAAAAGAGTGTTGACGTTCAAGTTCTCGCGCAGGCAATAATGGTCAGTTGGGGTGTGGCACCCAGCTGGATGCATCTTTTGACTGAATTCTTGGCAAACACTGGATTTGGTTACAGCCAAAAACAGAGTGATCATATGTGCCTCTCTGCATTAGTTGGATATGGTAAGTGTACAAGCTAAACGGAAATTTTCTTGAAAATTGCTCATTTTAGTTGGAAATCTGTCTGGTAGCAGCATGACAAACCTGACAGTGTCATGACAGGTATCTCTTGGAATGAAATTGTCTTTTCCAGTGTTGTGATATTCAGCAGTATTCCAGCCTCTAAAATATTTGGATGTTTGAGCAGATCTGCTGTTGAGCAAATTTTGCTTGGAAACATAGGATGTGCACTGTCAGAATTTTTTTGCTTTGTTTGGACAAAGTTAAGTATTAATAAAGAAACCAGTAAATACCGATATAAACAAAATTTTGTTATGGATCCTCAACTTAGTATCTATAGTTCCAGAAACTGTGTTGTTATGGTGCTACCGAATACATGATTTTCCAGCATTAATCTTGTAGGAGTAGTATTCTGTTTTAGCATGATTCATTCATCTGTTTTCATATTCTTTTGGACTTTTTCTCTGTAGAGTTTGCATTTTTTAGTAATCTTTTCATTTTTCCCGGTGTAGTATGTTGTTGTTGATTGAATGTGTCTTCTTGTTGTCAGGTTGTTGAATCACGAGAACAGGTTTTTGGTGTTTACATGTTACTTTCTAGAGATCCTTTTGTTGTGCTGTAGTGCTCCCCCTGTATATGTATAGTATTTGGTGTATTGTAGTTTTCCTCTCTTATTTTATGAATTTCTGATGTAAAACAATCTTTTGCCAGAATGATATTTTCTCCGAACACAATCATTTGCCAAAATAACATTTTCTCCAGAACATAACCTTTCACCAGTATAACATTTTCACCAGACTGGTTGAAAATATAATCAAAATGAACAGAGCACATGGTGTTTATCTAAAATTAAACAAAAACAAAAAAAAACAAAAAAATCTGTCAGAAATGAGAAAGGTATATGTCTGTTGAAAGTAAAAGTTGTTGGTCCAGTGCAGATGCTCATTTGTATAAATTGGTTTCTTTCCATTTTCTGTAAGTTTTGGTGCCATGATTACACTGCTCAGTCCAATTCTCCCATAAATTGCCAAACCCAGGTTCATTCCAACCAGAGACTGTGTGGCAGAAAGTTCACAGGAGTATAATATCGAGTCATGAGGATACTTACCCAAAGAGAATCTGATTGCTGCTCTCAGGTCACTTGTAGAATTTAGAAGTTCCTGTTCTGATCCAGAGTATTCTGGATGCTACCATCTATTCCCCTCACTGGCAATAGAATTAGCTAGTTATGGAGCAAGACTGAATGAGCATGACCTCTCCATCCAGAAGAGAAAATTTTGTTGCTTAATTGAGGAGTCAGCAGAGTGAGCATGACCCTTCCATTTAGATCATTTACAGTAATTGCCGCTTGAAAGATTATGATGAAATTTGGGGATTATGAGGTACCTTTTTCCAAATTACCATTGCTAATCACTGTAATCAAAGATGATGTTAATAAATGCCCTTTTCAGGACCAAATTACCATTGCTAATCTCTGTAATCAAAGATGGTGTTAATAAATGCCACTTTCAGGACAGTAAAAAAAGGATTACCTACCTGAACTTGACCAGTTATTTATAGTGTTTTGTCTCTCCCACTTCAGCTCCATATATATGATAGAGCAGCTAGTTCGTGACCTACAAGCTGGATTACAGAAAGCAAAGCTTATATCAGCAGAATATGACTTTCAAACACAGATTGCACTTCTTGAATACCTAGATGCAAGCTGAAATGACTGGAAAGTCCTAGGCATTTGTGATTCATTTTTTTTACATATAACTTGACAAATTTTCCCCTTTTCCACAGCAGTTACATTGATTAAGATGCATATTGAGCAAAAGAATTGGCATTAACCACCTCGATAAATTGGATGGAGCGGTCAGTGCTAGGGGCATGTCCTTACATTTTGTGCTCGAATGCATTGATATGTGTACTTAATTTTCCTTTCCACTTTTTTTTTTTTTACCCCAGTGAGGTATTGTGTATGTTTTGAGATAGTTATAGCCCTGATGTGGCTCTGCACAGTCGGCTGGGCTTTTAAACAAAAATAACAATAACAGTAACATGTGTTTTTATTAATTGTATTGACAAATACTCTAGTTAAACTTTATCATTGTTTATTTGACTATGATCACATTACACATTGTCCTCAGTCATTGAGCCTTTTATGAACAGAAGTTTTGATCGGTGAATCTGTGTACCTTTGAACAGTTGAGCTGCATTTGTGGTCTTTTCTGATTGTTTTATCAAGAAAGGGGGATTACACCTGTACGTTACAATAAAGTGTTCTGTAATCATGGAATTAGAGGCTAAAGACAGAGAGATTGAGGTTTCAAATTTCCCTCAGTGTTGAGACAGCCCGCCATAGACCTTTGAAACACCTGAGGTCTTTTTTGTTCTTGCTGTCTTCTGAAAAATCTCCGTCAGTTCATGTTCTTTTATGCAGAACTCAAATTTCCATCGTCACATAAAATATTCACAGGTGGATCGGTGTCTTGACAAAGTTGTTGTTGCTGCTGCCTTTGTTCTGCTATTACTAAATGACCGTTTGCAGAACACATTCCCTCTGATAATTCTGTCTATACGTCAGAAACAGATTGAAGGCCATGATCGCCAACACCATGTGGCAAGGCACCTGATGATGATGATGATACTTCAGAATTGACTGCTCTAGTTTTGGCACTAAAAGTAATGTTCCCATCCAAGCATAAATTCTTCATCTTTTTGGACTCCCTCTCTACCCTGGAGGCTATTGATGGCCACAGTATTACCCTCCCAGGACTTCTAAATTTCTTTTAACTCTTTTCCTTGCTCAGAACAGATAGTTACAACATTACTTTTGCCTGTGTTCCTGTATTCGAGGCACTAAAAGAGCCAAAAATGCCACAATCTACTGATGTCTAAACATTTCATCCCTTAACACAAATCTGAAACCCAAAGTACAAATTTATATTTAAAAACTGGAAAGAAGATTGGAACAGCTGAACAGACAACAAACTTTTTCAAATCTGCCCCTACCTTAAACAGTTCTTACTATCTGTGCTGGAAACTGACAGATAGAGACAGTGTTGTGCAGGTTACAGATGGGTCACACTTCTACACTTACTCATACCTTCAAAAATGAGGAAGTACCATGGTGCATGGTGTGGTGACCCACTCACCATCAAAAACCTTCCTATTGAATGCACGGACTTGCAGGATGTGAGACATAATCACTATACATAGGCACATCCTCTTCAACTACTCTCTTTACAAGATGAATAGTTTCTCCGTTACAGAAATGGTAGCCAAACTGACAAGATTTTGGGTCAGCACTCATGTCAGCTTGTATAGCTCAACATTTTTTGGTAAAATTTCACTGCATGTATATCACATATTCAGTTTGGGGGGGACTCTGTACTTCAGAGAAAGCCTAATGTCAGTGCATCATGTACACCCACTTTCAATCCTGTGAAATCAGTGAGTTCAAATATTTGTCTAATGGTCTGTTTGTCATTAAAGAAAATTGTTTGGCCCCCCCCCCCCCGAATTCTCATATATTTTCCATGCTTTTATGGATAGGCTTTATAAGACTTTTTGTCCCTATATCCATACTTTTTCTCTAAGAAAAGGCCATTTGTGTCTGGTAACAAGAAATCAGTATGGGTTTTGTTGCAGTTGAACAAGTAATAGAAATGTTTACCAGGTGCATGTGCAGTTTGGTAAGGAATTAAAACTCTGTAAGTGTTGATGGGCATCTCCAGTTTCATAGTTTTCCTTTTACAAATAACATGCTTTTGGAAATTTTGAAATATTTTTCTTGTTGTGTGAAGTATGAGGCAGCCTTCCTTGAGGAAAAAGTATAGCTGTAATAACAGTGTGTAGAGTCCCTTGAAAAAAATGCCCAAAACTGTGTAGTAGTGTCTGGAACAACACAAAAATCTGTAGAACAGTTGTGGCACATCCTGTAAATTAGCTTCTTTATGTCGTGTTTTTGTTTGCCATGAAAAGCATATACTTATGTGCACAGATATGTATGTTGTTGATTTTTGTACCCCTCCCTACAGCTAATGTTCCAAATATGCCCTCAAATTAAACGAAAATGTTATAGATGTACAGTATGATGTTCATCTTAATCATCAACTTCTCTGTGATTTCATGCATGCAGTTCCACAAAACTTTCTCATGTCTCTTAAATGTGTAATTGTTTTACACTTTATTTTTGTCCATATTTCTTTCAATCTTTTCTCTTTCAGGTGATAATTCACTTTTTGTTAGGTAAGGCAGACTAGATAGCTATTTTTTTCCAGTCATTTGTGTTTCAGCAGGAGTGAAAAGAAGTTGGGGGCTGAGAGGGGGAGTTTTTTTGTCAATTTGCATTTTATATGCTTTCCCAGTCCCAACCCCACCAGTTATTAAGCTTCTGAAGCATTATTTTGTGTGTGTGTGTGTGTGTGTGTGGTATTGTACTATATGTAGAGATCCATCTGTAAACAAAGACAGGTTTTTGCTAACTGCTTAGTGAGACCCGAAAGAATATAAATCTTTTTTGTATAATACTGCTCTCCAAACTCATTTGCACTCATGATTTACATGTAATCGGACTTTGTAGTGGAGCATGGAAGAACTCACTCTATTAGGCAAGCTGACTACTTTCTATTGTGTTGTTGCACAGTTTGCAGCATTGATGGGTATGCATGCTGGGAGTTTTTTGGTTTCTATAAACCGCCCTTTGATATGGTATACAGGATCTTTAACATATTTGATATTCTGCATGTGTACATGAGGGTCATCTAATAAATAGTGAGAGTATGTCCTTATAAAAAGGTAAAGAAAAAAAGCTTATGATCAGTACCCTTCAGTTTAACATACTTTCTTCCGAACGACTGATTCCCATCTGTTGGGAAGGTCCAGAATGCCTGTTGTTAAGTAATCAGAGTTGATAGGTTGCACCTGCTTAGTCACCTCCATTTCAAGTCATATTAAGTCACACCATAGAGGTGTTCTTTCAATTTGTTGGATAGATGAAGATCCTAGGGGTCTTATAGGCAGAGTTTGACAGAGCATGTTATCAGTAATGTTGTAAGTGATGTTACCCTTTCTTTTAAGGTGCATTGTTGTGTAATATCAGCGATGAATCATTTAAGTAACAGTTTTACGTTTCTGTCAGATTACAAATATTGGTATTGTCATTAGAAGGATCCTGTAGTAATCTTGATTATCAGCTTGTCCCTCTGTAATGCAATTCGTTGTCTATACACCCTCATCATTATAGGCACATGTCATCGTCTTCATCATCATCATCATTATCGTGAATTTTCCTTGCTTTCTCTGAACTTGATGGGCCAGCCTTGAAGAAATGGGAATGTGCTACGCTGATTATTGTCTCTAATTCTGACTCTCTGATCATTGTCTTTATAATTCTGACTCGTATCTTCAAACCCAGGTTTCATTGATGGCAACTGTCTGATTTAAAAAGCTGTCACAGTCATTTTTCTGTCTGTTTAAACAGTCTGTATAGCAGTGACATGCGCCTGGTTTTGATCTTCAGTAAAGCAATGCGGAATCCACCCTGCTACAGTGTGTGTCATTCCAAATTTACCCATTGAAATTGCATGAACTGATCCACAACTAATACCAGTGTCATGAGTTTTCTCTTCACACCTTGTTTGCATTTCTGCATTCAAGAATTTCTTAAAATTGCGCATTTTTCTCATCAGTAGCTTGAACTGGCCTCCCCAGACTTTATTTGCCGTTAATGTCATTCTTTAAGGAATGACAACCCACCTAAAACTAGCCTGCAGAAGAGCTTGTGCCCCACATAAGAGCTAAAACTTCCTTTATGAAATTCAGTTTTAATGTAAGTGCTTTATTTCTTCAGTGCCAGAATGGCCATTTCACTTGGAATGACTGTTCCCAACATGACATCATAACAAATTACATCACAGTATTTGCATATAATTTCATGATTAGATCATAGAATAGTTGAATTAGGTGTATGTAAAGTTTCAAATTGCTGTGAGTGTTACTTTTAAGTTATTAAGACATTCTCATTACTTATTGGATAACTCGTTTACATGTGAACTGGGTTCAAGCGCTGGGAGGTCTGCACACACGTTGACCTGGGACAAGTGGAGGTAGTGATATCTATGCAGATCAGACCCAGGACCTTCTGATAGGAAGTTCTATGTCAGTATGTGTAGTTTAGCCACTTGACTACAGCACCGTCAGAACATCACTCAGTAGGCCTTGTCCTATTCACATCAAGAGCTTTCGCATGATTTTACTGTATTAGGGTCAGATACTTTACATTTAAGAATCGACTATAGATATGAATGATTGGCTATAAATTTGAATGAAAAGAAAAATATTGCTGATACACTCTACGTAAATATTCGTGTTACTGATACGCAAGTTGTGCTCATACATACACACATACACACAGACAGTGCACAAACCTATACACATACACACTCAGGCTTAAGGAAAAACACACACACGCAAACGCACTCACAACACAGACACATGTTCGCATGCGTATTCACACGTCATGTCTCATTAAAACTCTCTCCATCCCCACTATGGAAAACCCGCCTCCTTTCCTCTCTTCGTTCTTTGTTCCCCCCCTCCCCTCCCTCTCTTCACATTTTTCTCTATGTACTCCCCCCTTGCTCACTCTTAAGTGAGGATGAAAAGGATGAAGACAGTAGTGTTTGCATGGACTACCAATTTTGAAAAAAAAGATTTTTTTTTTTTTTTTTTTTACTAATTTCGTTCTTTAACTTTTTGTTAGAAAGTCTGCAGTTTTGAAAATATGTTTTTCTTTTAGAATTTTGTTGTTTCCTTCTTCTTTAGAGCTGTATCTTTGCATGAACTAGTATGTTTGAGGAGCTTAGTGAACATGAAAAAATTGAATCAGCATGACAGCATGGAAATATTGACAGGAACAAAAATAATGGTGGTTTTAGAATAATTTCAGTGATAATGAAACTTGGGATTACATATACTCAACAGGATGGACCAGTCTAGTTCTTCTCGAATGTCAGACTGTTTTTTGTAGATTAGATTCAGAATACCTGTATGAAGGTCCAGTTTCCTGAACAGGGAATAAAAAGAAGTGAAAGAGAAGCGTCCAAAAGAAATGTTTCAGGCATAAAAAACACCACCATTACAAGGATCACATTTTTGTCGAAAGCATGTTCTGTTAAATAATGTACAGTGGATTCCACCATTATGAACTTGCCTGCGACGAATTATGGGCAGTAATGTACTCTTTTATTTTCCCTGCCCACTTCTTTCTCTTTCCCTCATGTTGAATACCTTCTGTAACAAACCCAAGCTACTTTTGCACATAACAAATTCCTTCCTGTACAAATGATGTGGTGTTTCCCAAAAGCCAGGCTTTCTTTGTATAATGTATGCCCTACAATGAACAGACACTCAAAACTGGTACAACAACTCAGTATCATAAATCTACACTGTGTTTTGCTGATTAACATCATAATAATGATGTATGTCAGCTCGGTGTACAGTCACTGATTTTTCGTACTTGAAGCTATTACAAACAACTGCTATAATGAACATGTTTATGTCTTCCTGCAGTTTTGTCATAGGTGGATTCCATTGTACTAGTATTTTACAGAACTAATCTGTTTAGATGTTTATTAGACAAGGGCACAGTTTGTTTATTAGACAAGGGCACAGTTTGTTAATGGACAGGCTGGTTTGACTCTTTCACCATGTATATTGTGAAAAGGAGTATTCCATCTACTTCAACATGTAAGCTTTTTCCCCTTGGCCAAACCACAGTTTTTGCAGATGTATCAAAATATTTCTTGCATATTGCATAGGTATCAAGATGAAGATGAATTCAAGAAAGATGAAAAAGAGTATAGCTTTTATGAACATTTAGGTCTGGTTTACATATTACAACAGTCAACAAAAATCCCAAAAACTTAGTACACACATAAATATGCGCTGTGTAGCTAATTTAATTACTTGCAGCATGCGCATATATACATGCTGCATTGTGAAAAGGTAAATGAAAACGGTGACTATGATCATTTGCATGGTATGAGTGTGAATTGTTGAGAAGAGTTTGTGACAAGCCTTGTAACTTTAAGTGTTGTTTTCAGGAAAGTGGAGTGTGTGGAATACTTGCTGACAGAAGGGGGAGATATCAACCTACAGGATGCAGAGGGCAGGTAGGACAGTGCTGCTGCATGTATCTACGTACATTTGTGGTTTGTGTGTGATGTCAAGGTAAAGGTTTTCCCACAACCTGAGCAGTCATAGGGAGTTGTGAGAGATCTCAACATCTCTTATGACTTGCATAATAAGAGCAGTATGTATCTGCTCCATCCCGCTGTATTAATTTCCTGGCCCAAAAAGACAGATACCCATTTACAGCTGGATAAATTAGGTTTGTGTGTGTCTGCTTGGGGCACAAGTCTGGTAACCCATCTGTTGGTCAACCAGGCTTGATTGTGTTTAATTAAACATGGCTTTCAAGAGTGAATACTCTTATCTTTACAGTATCCTTTCTTCCCATGTCCTGTCCTATTCAGTGCCTGATCATATTTCCAACACTAGGACTTGTCTGTTCAAAATTCAGGCTTCTTTTCCCAAAAAGTACACATTGGAATACACAGTGCTATTCCCATCCCCAGCGACCCCCCCCCCCCCCCCCTTTTATTTTTCTGATTGCATGTAAACATATATAAGTTGGTTTTATTCAGAATTAAGCGAAGAAAATTCTTCTGCAGATGAGGGTTTTCAAATGTTCTCCAAAGTATTTGCCAGACACAGGGCATGGGTTTATTTCATCTGAAGGACTAGCATCCAGATCGTCTTTGAAAGGAATAGTGGAGTGGAGCATTGCAGGCAGAGGAATCCCTATCCAATCCAGGACTCTTCACTTATGTTTTTTGTTGTTGTAACAAATGAATTGTCCACTAGGTCATTTGTTATTTCAGTTTTTCCCCATAGTTTATCGTATTTTAGTTACTGAAACAGGTTAATTGTGCACTCTTCACCCGATTTCAGCCTCTTGCTGCAACTGTATGTTATCAACAGAAGTGAAGTATCTGAGACATATTGTGGATAGTGAATCTGTTACTGTATTTCAATTTTTTTTTCAAATGTTCAGAAACGCTGTTAAGAAATGCTGTGGGCATGTAATAACGATACAGAATCGTCTTGATAAATAGGTCTCCTCCCCACCTCCTCTGTCTCTGAGAAACTCTAAGCTTTTGCTGTTTGATAATGTTACCCAGAACAACCATACAACCAAGAATAACCATAGAACTTCTTGACATGCAGCACCCTTCCACTCACTCTCTGTCTGTCTCTCTCTGTCTCTCTCTCTCTCTCTCTCTCTCTCTTCTCTTTCTCTCTCACACACACACACACACACACACACACACACACACACACACACACACACACACACACACACACACCACACACACACACACACACACACACACACACAACACACACACACACACACAACAAGGAAAGTTCAAAGAAGTGAAAATCATTTTGTTCTGAGAAACTTATATCAAGACATCACATTTCATTCCTGAAGCAATAACAATAACTGTTACTTGAGTATGTGTATGCACTTTTTGCACTTTTGTGGAAATATTCATATTTGTTATTGTCACTGTTGTTACTGTGTGTATGTGTGTGTATACATTGTGTGTGTGTGCGCGCGCGCGGCGTGTGTTTTAAAGTCACATACACAAAAGCGTACGCACACATGAATAAGTGTATTCACTTTTATGTATTCGTGATCAAATATCTTAGTTTTTTTTTTCTCTCTGATTTGTTTGATTTTTTTATGTTTTTGCAGTTTCCTATTTTCTGTTGTTGTTGTTGTTTTTCTATTTTTCTATGTATAAATACATTAACAAAAGCAGATATGTAACTTAGCCTGTGTACTAGTATCTGCACTGTTGAAAAATATGTTTTTATTTCATTTTATTTCTCCGTTTTTCAACTGAAATAACTTACTCAATTTTAGTAAGTTACACTTGTATTTAATCTGTAGTGATACTGCATTCAACCTTTTGTGAAGATCAGTGGCCAAACAAGTTTTCAGTACCTGTCTTCCTTTTTGTGTCCTACTTGGTCACATTTCCTCATTGAAAAACTTAGGCCATCTTGACTATGATTGTGGTCACAGGATCCCTCTGCATTACGCAGCGGCCAACGTGCACCAACAGTGTGTTCATATCCTGCTCAACGTGGGCTCCAATGTCAACCTGACAGACCGCCATGGTTGTACAGCCTTGCACTACGCTGCAGCTGCTGATGTGGATGCTAAGTAAGTTTACTACTGAGGTCGAGACTAAAAAGTGTTGATTTTTTTTCCTTTTTCTTTTTATTTCTGTTGATTTGTTTAGTCACTTAATTTTTGTTTGCTTTTTTTTTTGTTCTCCTTCATTCACAGGTGTGTTTTATTGTGTATGTGTATCATTTGGCCCCCTTTTTGCAGATGTTATTTTGCTGCAGTTGGCATGTCCCAATTTTGTGGGTCAAAGCTTGCAAGTGACAACCAACCTATGTTAGGACTGAAAGCTTGCATTTGGAAAAATGAGACTGCTGCACATGAAGATGACTTTAAAAGGCGACTACGATATTTATTTTACTCTTTCTGAAACTTGAACAGAGTGCTTTAGTGATACAATAAAATGCTGCACAATGAACGTTTCTGCTAGCAGGGTGGATGACAGTATCACTAGATAGCATATAGACTTCTTGCCAAAAACTGATTCTAGCTCATCTGCCTGTTTGCTTTCATTCAAGTTCATGATACAGTAAGTATAAAGAAGGCCATCAGAAATTCTGCAAGTAGATGATTTCTTCTTAAATGTTCATCGAGTTAAAGTTGCCACTACAAGACTGTGCATGATGTGTTGGTGTGCAGAGTGGTGGAACTGCTTTTGCATCATGATGCTCGTCCTGGTATCCGTGACAACGAAGGTTACAATGCTGTCCATTATGCTGCTCTGAAGGGACACCGACTAGCCCTAGAAATGGTAAGAATGATTTATTTGTTATTGGTCAAGGTTGCAGTAATAGGGGGTTGTGTGTGTGTGCATGCATTGCATGTGTGTGTGTGTCTATCTGTCTGTCTGTGTGTCTGTCACACACACATGCACACACAAACGTCACACACACTCTCTCTCTCTCTCTCTCTCTCTCTCTCTCTCCTCCTCTCTCTCTCTCTCTCTCTCTCTCTCTCTCTCTCTCTCTCTCTCTCTCATATTCTCAGTTTGTTAGTCTCTCTTTCTTTCTGCTGTTCATTTTTCTAACCCACATGCTGAGAAAATGCATTCCGCTATTTAGTGTTGTCATGTGTGTGTTTCTTTGTTAGTCTGTAGACCTTGCTAGTATTTTGGAGTTCTTGCATGTAAATGGCCAATTTTTTTCTCCCCAGTTACTGGATGCAGCTGCTACTGACTTGCTTCGAGGTGGAGCACCCTATTCTCCAGGTCATCTTGCGGTATGTTGAAGTGGCCATAACTGTGCCTTTATTTTACACATAGTTATTTCTTTACAAATGTATTGCCATGATGTTATAACAGAATTTGAGTGAGAATTTGGTCAGGCTCAGAAAACATCTCTGTTTCTAAGATCCATGCTGCACAGAATGAGTGACTGAAAGAAACAAGAATGAAGTCACTTGTTTGCAAAGAAGGAAGGTAAAGAATTTGTCTGGTACAAATGTGTGTGAGGAACTGTATGCTGGCTGAAAAGCAATCAGTTCAAACATTAACAACAGCAGATTTAGCATAGTAAAGGTGGTCTCCTTAAATTTTGTAGCATTATCAACAGCAGTGTTTACAACATATGAGCTATTTTCCTAAAACTTCATAGTTATAATGAAGGAGATAATGCACCAGAGGTTGTCATATGTGCTGAGATTTTGTTTAGATCAGTTCATTTCCCACCCAGTTTGTTTGCTTTGTTGTATATACAGTGTGTGTGTGTGTGTGTGTGTGTGTGTTCTGCTGATTTTATCTACTCTAAATGTTTGTATGTGTGTTGCATATTTCTGTAAATTCTGTTCGTTTACCACACTGAACTTTCTGATATTAACAAAAAGGAAGACAGATACTGAAAGAGAAGGGAGGATAGCCATTTGTTATTGTTATTATCAGAATGTACATGGTACCACCTATGGTAGTATACTACTACCAAAGCTCAGTTTTGACATGCAATGTTGCAGGCCTACAGTGGTCACAATGAAGCCTTACATGTACTGCTGGGTTACATGATGAACTTAGATGTCAAAGATGCCAATGGTAAGTTCACTTCTTACAGCCTCCTTTCTCCGTCTTAAATGGCGGAATGAGAAAAAAAAAAGACAATCTGTTGAAATGATTAATAGACTGTTAGGTACTGTGACTGGATTGCTAAAATGATGAAGTTTGACTGGAAAGATACAGCTAGATATTGTGGGGGGCAGAGATCAACATCTGCAAGGGTGTGTGAGGGGGGGGGGGGGGCGGATTGTGGGTGTAGGGAAGAAGGTAGGACTGGTACAGAGACTGCTGACTTCATGACTTACATCAGTGACTCCTTACTGTATGACCTTTGAACCCTTTATTGACTCAATGGAGTCACACTCACGGGTGCAACTTTTCCCTCGAAGCACACAATTTTGATGAAAGCGTGGTATTGATGTATGCATGTATCTAATATTCATGCTGCATTGGTGTATTGGTGTATGTATCTGTATTTATAGTGCCTTAATATAATAACATGGTAATGTTTATGCTGTTTGTAAAGTGTAATAAGCATTACCTGACATGGATAGTTTGTGCTGTAAAAATAGAAATATTATTGTTGCTATTGTTAGTATTATTGTTCTTATTGTCATTACTAAAATTGCAGGCCGCACCATGTTAGATCTAGCCTGTTTTCGTGGTTGCTCTGACTGTGTCGAGTCGTTACTGCTTCAAGGAGGAAAGATCATTACTCATGATGATGTGACTGGTAGAACACCTCTCCACTCTGCTGGTGATTATCCTTTATTTTTATTTTTTTTATTTTCGTTATGTGTGTGCATTGCATAAAAGTATCATACCCTTCCCATCTTCCTTTTCGGTCTACTCACATATGTATTCATGAGGGCCTTTCTTTCCATCCCTTCATTGAATGAAAATTCTGTTTAATTATACATACTCTAGCATAACTCACAAGTGCTGAGCAGCACCTCTGTTAATCAGTTTAGTTTAAAATAAAACTAGAATTTTAAATTTTGAACAGCAGATTTTTACACAGGTTTCTTTGTCATCTTTTTCATTTATGTTGTTTGGCAGTGCTACTTTTTTTCAGCTTAACATTTTGTGGACGGTCTCGTACAGTTTGTGTAGGTGAATGAACACAGTTGGGTGAGAGAGGACTGGAAAATGAGTTGACTGTTGTTTGGTGGGAATATAGAGAGGGCAGGCGGGAGGCCGGGTTTTGTTTGGATGGACATGGGTTTGTGTATACGAAGGTGTGGGAGAAAAAGATTTTGCTGACAAATCATACATTTATAGAAAAGATAGAGGAAAGGAAGAAAAGGATTCACTGTCCTTGTGTTTCGATCTGCAGCCATGAATGGTCACACCAAGTGTCTTCATTTTCTCCTTGAAACTGCAGAAGACGGCAACATTGTTGACTGCACAGACGCTCATGACAGGTAAATATATTGGTTGTTTTCGTTAGTTAATTTTGATCAGGTAATTTTGTACATTGGGGTTGATGCTTTCATGATTGTGTCCTGAATGAGCCCGTTGTGTTTTTGATCAGGCTTAGAACACAGGGGTTTGGGGTTCAACCCACAGGCAGGCAATTGTCCATACCTCCCTCCCTCTCTCTCCTCTCTCTCCCTCTCTCTGTCCTCTCTCTCTCTCTGTCTCGCTCTCTCTGTCTTTCTCACCACACACACACCTCTCACCCTTCTTCATCTTCTACCTATGCTTACCTCCCTCCCTCTGTTACACCTCTTCTGCTGCAATGAAACAGTTCTTTTACTGCGTGATTAATCAAATTGATTGATTGAGATGGGAAAATTTGGTTGTTTAGTGGTTTTGATCAGTACCTGTTGTTTGTGCAGAACTCCTCTAATGATGGCTGTGGAAAATGGCCATATTGACAGTTCTGTGTTCCTGATTCGCAATGGTGCTATTGTCAACTCTAGGGACACAGATGGTCGAACTGCCCTTCACAGAGCTGTAAGTAAATAGTGCAACAGTATTAGGGCCCATTCTCATCAAATATTAATGATGTTGAATTGATGGCTTTAACCCATGACACCCTCATATAATGATATTGATAACTTGACTTCTTCAGCCTGTTGAATTGATAACAGTAACCCTTATGACTCCCTCAGACTATCCACCAGCTTCCAGTTTCTTGCAGGAACTGATAGGCTGAGAAAGTCGAGGGGTTAAACATTTTGCATATACTGGCTTCACCAAGTGCTCACTTTTAAGGCTGCTCATACCAATTCCTAACATTGCCCTCCGCTATAATTGCTGTGCGGTGGGTGATAGTTTTGTTGTTGATGTTTCTGTTGCTGCTGCAGTGGTGGTGATTGTGGTAGTGGAGAGTGGATGGTGTTTACTTGGATAGGGTGTGTAAGTGTTTTATTTTTCAAATGTATGACTGATAGGTTGCCATTTCTTCATTTTAACAATGCGGTTATGATGTATGTACATAGGCGGCCAACGGCCATGAAGAGTGTATGGATGCTCTGATCCACCATGGTGCTGAAGTGACCTTGCGGGACAACCGTGGTCGCACACCTCTCCACATGGCTGCCATGTGTGGCCACATTGGTCTCTTCAGCTCCATGATCATGGTGAGTCCATTGACATTCAGGTTGTAGCATCTTCAGTCTTTTTGGTGTGTGCATGCTTCATTCTCATATAAAATGTCTGCCCTGATATTTAAATTTTCTTTTCCAACACTGTCAAAGATGTGAGCAGACCTTAAACGTTTTGGCAAGATTAATTGGAGTAAAGGAGAACAAGAGGAGTGGAGGCACCAGCAAGCCAGGCCCACTCACCATCTTACACATGATATCAGAGAGACCCCTTCTTGCCCATGCAAGAGCTGGAAAAGGGGAAACCTGTTTCACTCCTATACTCCAGACAACATGTGCATACTTCTCAAGGTAGAATGGGTGACTCCACAAAGGGTTGACCTCAGGTCATCCTTCCGCGACGGGTCTATGGGCCCCAGGCCAAACCACCACTGGCCAACGGCCAACCAACTGGCACGCATCTGCCAGATGTCCTCCTAGCTCAGGGTCCCACAAACCTTGTCATGGCCATCATTGGAACCTCAGGTGTCTTCCCACTGGCCTCCCTAGCATCACATGCTGCTCCATCATCCAGGGCTTAAAACGTTCCACGTCTGGGGAATTCCGCGAATTCGGTTTGTAAAAAGAAAAAAAAGAGCAAGGCATCCGTGATCGGCTTGCAAGCGTTCATAGCAACGGCGCGCGCAAATTATGGCCCCTGATTTGCCCCCGGAGCCCCCTAGTTACAGTGGTTTTTTTCTCCTCCTGTTTTAAGCCCTGATTATCCCAATCTTTATTGGGCATTCTTCTATCTAGCATGGGCTTATGGACACAGCCCCTCCTTCCCAGGAAGCTTCCACCCACCAGGCCTTTGACACACCACACAGGCCAAAGTCGATCAGACCTTGCATCCAACTCACTCGCAGTCTCTCAACCTGGGGCCACATATACCTGGCTTCCCAGAGGTTTACGCCTGACAAAGCCCAGTCCATGCATCACCTGCCTGTCTGCAGTCCACCAAGACTCTCACTGCCCACCATCCCGTATGGTGGAAAACATTTTGGACGTGGAAGACGGAGTGGAGAATGCGCACAGATCCGCCGCTGGTGCACCATAATCCCTAAGAGTCTCAGGAGTGGACTCTCTCCCATAGTAATGGAGGATGCCATCGCTGCTTTCCGGTATATGTTACTGGACAGTGTGCTTGTTGATTCCCCCCTCCTCCTACAACTCAGCCCAGCAGCACAACCCCTTGTATTACATCCTCACACTACCAGATGGGCAGTCACAGACTCTACATTGTGGTAACTAATGCCTGGAGTTGAAAAGTGCAGGTGTTTTTTTGTTTGTTTTTTTGTTTTTTTTATTGTAAAGAACATTATATAGACAAGGTGCACTGAGCCGCTGCTGACCTTTATCCTTATACTGTTTTCCAAATTTCTTTCATGTACCAGTTTATGAGAAAAGTGATCCTTTGATGATGTTTGTGTATTCTGGAGATATATCTGAGAATGTGAAATCATAGAATGTGCTAGAAAGTAAATTCAGGTAAGTTAGGTGTTATTAATTTTTTTGTGACAGTTTTCTTTTTTGATTGTTTGTTTGAGTCCTTTTTTGTTTCACGTAATACTGTTTATGATGATTCAACTTGGTTGATTATAGTGTGTGTATTACTGCAGGCTGGTCCATCAGAGAGCATGGAAGACGTCAAAGGGTTCACTCCTATGCACTTTGCCTGTTATAATGGTTTGTACACAATTTTTTTTCTTGTATAGTCATACATATTACACATGCATGAAAGCATGGACATGCATACACACACATGCACACACACAGACACATACCCATACAGACACAGACACACGCAGACACACACACTCATGCAAGCACATACACACACACACTCTCTCTCTCTCTCTCTCTCTCTCTCTCTCTCTCTCTCTCTCTCTCTCTCTCTCTCTCTCTCTCTCTCTCTCTCTCTCTCTCTCTCTCTCAACTGTTTTCAGACCAAATCAGCACAACCTCCAAATCCTTTTCTGAGACCTTGAAAATGTAATAATGTGACAAGATAAAACTACAATAACAGTACTCTCAGTATGATCACAAGTACTGTGAAGTTGTGCATTCATTGATTTTAGTTTTAGGGATTCTAGCAATGAAAATGTTGAAAGATTATGTTGATTGTGATATATTATGTTGACTTATGTTGAATTGATATATCATGTTGATTTTTTTTTTTTAATTCATTGCTCTGGTTCTTGTAAAATGACAGAACACCTATCATCTTTGGTTAGTGCAGAGGACACCAGTCAACTTTGTAAAGTCATAAGCACAAATGAATACTGACTGGGAGGTTGTAGATTCAAACCCCCGTCAACCCAAAAATTGATCATGAGATTTTTCTGACCTGACTAGTTCCTGCTTGAGTTGAGCATGCTATGGGCTCATTGTTACAGATGCATAGTTTAAGGTGTTATTACCATTTTCTGATTGACAATACACGTATATGTATTTCTTGGCCCTGGTTGATGCCAGGATATATCACGAAAGTATGTGTAGAATACAATTCTGGTCACTGTCACACAGACTTGATCCTAAATAGAACTGGCAGTATCATCACTGTCATCCCCATTCTCATCATTGTAACTTTATGGAAATTGGCTTTTCATGCCATGCAGTCATGGTGACTTGTTTCATTGTGTTTGGAGGTGTGTTGGAGTCGAAATGAGCATTTGGGAAGTGCCATTGGAGCAATGCAGATCAGGCAGCCAAAAAACACTCACAAAAAGGGAGGGGGGATATCTTAAGATCTGGTTATAATAATAATAATAATTATAATAATAATTACAATATTTATATAGCGCAAAATCTTGATAAAATCAAATCTAAGTGCTGAAACAGACACACACATACGCACGCACGCACACAAACACACGCGCGCGCGCGCACACACACACACACACACGCACACGGCTATAAATGGGGAGAAAGAATAAAAGCAATGGAAAATTATAGAGAGCATATTATATACAATTATATATTACAATGTGATTCCCCTCCGAGTGGAGACAGGCTGCAGAGGGATTGAGTGAGGTCAGGATTTTATGCAGAGGAGAAAAGGTGAGTTTTGAGAGCGGACTTGAAGGAGACAAAAGTAGGTTGCTGACGGACTGAGAGAGGAAGTTTGTTCCAGGAGAGCGGACCAGAAACAGAGAAGGCTCGTGGACCATAGGTATTGAGCTTAGTGCGTGGAAAGCGAAAAGTCAGAGGATCGGAGGCAGAGCGGAGGGTACGTGAGGGAACATAGATCTCAAGTAGGCTTGACAGGTAATCGGGGGCTGCGTTATTGAGGCTTTTGTAGCACATGGTGTCTAGTTTGTACTGTATGCGCTTTGATACAGGGAGCCAGTGAAGTTGTGCCAGGAGAGGAGATATGTGGTCAGCTTTTTTCGTTTTGAGTACAAGGCGTGCAGCATTGTTTTGAATGCGCTGTAGGATGTGAATGGTGGAGGCAGGAAGACCGGACAGGAGTGAATTGCAATAGTCAATGCGAGACATTATGAAGGAGAAAACAAGTTTTGCAGTTGTTTCCACAGAGAGATACTTCCTGATCAGGCTTATACGATGGAGGTGATAGTTGCAAGATCTGGCAGTTTGAGAAACAAAGTTGTTCATGGAGAGGGTAGAGTCAATGCAGACACCAAGGTTTTTAGCTGAATCAGAAATTGGGACTGATGTGTTACATAATGGGAGAGAAAGAGGAGGCAGCTGAGAAAGTTTCTGACGGGTGCCAATGAGGATAGCTTCTGTCTTGTCATCATTTAGCTGAAGTTTGTTGTATGTCATCCAATTTTTAATGTCCGAGTAACACTGGTTGGCTTACAGGTAGTGTTTCCATCTTCCAATCTGTTCACATGGCTCAAGAAAATGTTTCACCCAGCAGTGAATGGGTACCAGATCCTCTTTAGTTACACCGGGTCTGGAAGACAAAGTATTAAAGAAGAGGAGGTGGGCATTATCGTAATGCTGGCCTTGGGAAAAGTAGAGGTCTCTATCACTTCTGCCCCCCTCCTTCTTGCAGCTTAACCCTTTCGCATTCGCACTGCTAGATGTAAAGTTAGCTCCTAGTATTCGCATTTTTCTGACATTTTTTCATCCGAGTACAGTCATGCTGACAAACATACTGCCATTCATTTGTTTGAAAGTACAGAAGAAAGATTTTTTGCACACATATACACGTGTCCATAGTTTGATTTGCATGTTGTTTTGTGTGTCCTGGGTCTAGTGTGCGTGTCCCTGTCACAAAGATGTCACAGACAGAGGTATTTTTATGTTGACAATACAATGGTTAGCATACAAACAAGCTCTATTGTCTAAAAACAACATTTGTTAGTTGTAAACACAACACCTGTCCTACCTGACGCTGTCTCTGCTCCTCCAGTATAGTATCCAATACATAGGCACAACACAAATGTCACAGAAAAGAATTGTCACGATGTCACCAAATGAACATAAACAGAAAGAAACAGAAGTGTTTTACAAAGATATTTTGTACATGGTCGTCTACAGATTTCATTCCCTATACACTATTTACACATATGTGCCTATACAGCAACTTTGCAGCTACTGTGATGATGGTGATATGTTGTTGTCATCGTCACTATGTTTGTCACTGTCATTGTCAGTGGCAGTGTCACCAGTGGTGTCACAAGCGCTGGTTGTAGCCTGTGTCGTGGTGTTTAGCGCATGATAGTCCCGGAAACAGTCCCGGACAGAAAGTTGATCAGTAGCACCATAGACGGGACTGATGTTTTAGCCCCATCATGATGAGAATAGCCAGGTAAGCCCTGATTTCATCAGCTGTCGTCTCTTTCCAAAGTGGGTCAGGTTGCCCCTTTGCCGCAATCTTTTGACCAGCGTAGTTGTTGGTCTCTTCAGCAGCACTGACAAAAATTCTAGTGGCAGAAACAAACAAAAAATAGTCTATTGGTTTCGCATCAGCGGGCAGCGAATGTTTAGACCCAACAACTTGTGAAAATTCCCTGACTTCACTGCCACGTGTCACCAGTGCAGCCAGCGGTACATCGTCGTCTTTGTCACTGTCATTTCCATTTTCACCATCACCACCTACTTCAACATCCAACTCTACATCTTCCTTTTCTTCATCTTCTTCTTCAATTTCTAAACGATCAATTTCTCTAAAAATTTCCTGCAACTCTGCTTCAGTGTAGTCCACAAATTTGTCTTGTTCGCTGAAACTCGCCATCTTTCCCACGCTCACAGTTGTGAATGAAAGCACGTAGCACATCATTAGTAACTAAGTTTTTCAGTAGTGAATGGAAAGTTCCTTCCATCCCAGAATGTTTGTACTATTTCTAGAACATTCAACGCGAGACTGACCAAGATTCTAACCACATGCGCGATAAGACAGCAAGGCCAGTAGTGATGGAAATTCCCCACACGTGTGCCTGAAAAGGTAGGGCGGTCTCAACCGTTATGAACGGATCGGCACATTTTTTTCGCAGGGCGGTTGCGGGCTTGTGAACAGCTAAGGGTTAAGGATTAGGGAATAAGTGAACATTTATACATTATATGCTTTTGTCACTTTGTAGATTATCTTGAATATGAGTCATCTTAGTATGTCCTTGTTTATTAACACGCCATGTTCTGCTAAAGTGATTTTTAACCCTTTCGCATTTGCAGATCTCGCAGAGAAACTTTCTGTAATATTTATGGTTTTTCAGCTTTTTTCAAGGAAAATATGGTTCATTTGCGCTATACAGCACTACTCAGCCGTCATTTGTGATAGAGCAAAACTTTTTGGCAGAAGTGTATATGAGTGAACTTATTTGGTATGCATGTCAAAATGTGTGTCTCACTTGTGGATGCCGTGTCGTTGCCCTCTATTGTCACATGTCCCAGGTGTTTTCGAGGTGACATCATGACGTTAGCAAACATACACAGTGTGACATGACATACAGACGTTTGTGAGT
The DNA here is from genome assembly GCA_030674185.1 of Monoplex corrugatus. Taxonomy (NCBI): domain Eukaryota; kingdom Metazoa; phylum Mollusca; class Gastropoda; order Littorinimorpha; family Ranellidae; genus Monoplex; species Monoplex corrugatus. The sequence continues at coordinate 16,588,085 of CM060307.1, forward strand.
TACAGACAATACAGAGGCCTACCTAAACTTGTGCCATCACTCCCATCACTATGGTAATCCATGTGAATTGTCACAGTGTCACCAAATCAATGTCACCAACTATACTTGTTTACAGTCAAAGAACAGGAAAAGCGCTACAAAATAACACTGCTACACAGTCTACTTTGTACACTTTATGGAGAAAAAAAATAGCTATATATATATATATATCATGACTTGAACAGTGGCTGGATAATATCAATGAAAGGCCTGATCTTGTACAGAGGGTCGTAGTGTGTTCAATGTGTCACGCAGGTGAAAATACTGATTGATTTTCAGAAACCTTGTTTAAGGCATAATACTGCTAATCCAAGGGTCTCTGAATTGTGGATCAGTCGACCAGTACAAATCAATCCGTGGTTTACGGTTGATCCCCATCATGATAAGGATCGACAGGTAGGCATGCATTTCAGCTGCTGATGTATCACTCCACAATGGATCACCGGCCAAGCCTTTAACTCTTCTGCAACAACCCCAGGCTCGAACGTTTTCTCCCTATGCACACCCTACTGAAAGGCCTATTATTCCCCGGGAACCACCTTTTTAGGGGCGATTGAATTAATTTTCATGGAAACCCAGAACGCTTCTCAAACATGTGTCTTATACCACAAGAAACAGCAATTCTTCATCTTTCCGATGATATGCATCCTTTTGTTGTAAAACGAATTTTGGGATGTATTATTTGGGCCACAATTGCATAACCAAACGGAAAGGAAAAGTGGACACTGATTTGATACACCAAACCAAAACAAAGCAAAACAAAGTACATAAAGAGCAAACAAACAATACTTAGAAAACAAAGAATAAAAGGGTAAGTTAGAGCATGCATTTAGTGTGTTAGTTGTTCAGCTAAACACAACAAATCAACAAATATAGATCAATAAACAAGATTATCTGACAGTGTCATCTTCCACTCAGCATAAAAAGAGCAAATCCCAAAGTTCATGTTTGTATGTTTGTTTTATTCACTAAGCAACCATTTGTGGTGTGCACAGTGAAACAACATCAATAAACAGGATTTAGAGGAAAGAGACAAACAAACTCAACATAAACAAACAAACACGTAACCGCGTCGTCTGCTTCACCGTCAGATCGGACCTCGATGTTTAGATCCCGATCTTCCGTCTCCTCTGCAGGTTCGGGATGTTTGTGACGATATCCTCATCTTCTTCACTTTCTTCGGAACTGTGGTAATGGTCCACTTCTTCTTCTTCTTCGGATCCAGTTTGAGTTGCGAGTTCGACAGTCTAAATCAAGCTTAGCCGTGGTTGAAAACGTTTCGACGCCATGAAAGTGCGCGGTCGAAGGTTGAAGGTTGATAGAGTCAAACACAAAGAGACTGAGGGTTGGTCCGAAAAATTCGCTCTAAACCAATGGAAACAGGTTTTATTGAGTCAGACACTGGCTCGAGTGACGTAGAAGATATTTCTGAATTGAAATCAAGTGTGCGTGGGAACATTGACAATGGAATAAGCCCATAGGAATTTTCCACAAGGCCACCACGAGTATACTCGCAGAGCGTAAAACAAAGCGGACAGTGCACTGCGAGCCGTCACGCGGGCTGGCTTCAGCGGTGCTTCTACACACCGCGTGAGGAATCGCAGTGCGTAGCGTAAACATTAACAACGATCTTCTGTTTTGTATATTTGTTCACCTTCTCTGCTGCTGTTTGAAAAAAAGATTCTGGTAGAAATAAAAAAAAATCTAGAGGTTTTGCATTCGCGGGTAACGTGTGTGAAGGGCCAGTTTTGAGATGGAATTCGTTCACTGGCTTGCTACAGCAGCGCATTGCCACGTCGTCTGCAATTCCACTAACGGCACATTGTCTTCAGGGTCACTTTTCTTCCTCGTCTTCCTTCTCCTCATCGTCTCCTTCACCAACATTAATTTCTACATCTGATTCTCCATCTTTTTCTCTTTCCATCTGCTCCATTTCTCTCAAAATACCTTCTAATTCCTCCTCTGTATAGTCCTCCCATTCTACTTCTTCATGCTGCATCACCATCTTTCTCATTCACACAAACACAAGAATGGAATGTGGTCATTTCCTTCTCTCTTGTGAATGATGCCAGTGGTGGCATCTTAATTTAGGGTTAATAGTTCATTGGTCCTTCTTGGACCTACCCGCCAATTTTCATTCATACAGAGTGAGCTAGCTCAAGGTTACAGTGTGATGGGAAAGTAATGGCCATGAGTGCAAAAATGCGGCCGGAGTGAACAGATAGGGAGAACTGTGTTTGGCCGGATGCAGCCGGAGTGAATGGGATAGGGTTAATTAAGGTGTTCATGAGATGGATCCTAGTTCCTTTGATTCTTAGTTTGTTTCTTTTGTTTCAGGTCATGATGGTTGTGTAGAAATTCTTCTGGAGCACGAGCATTTCAAAAAGTTTACAGGCAATCCTTTTTCGCCTCTACATTGTGCTGTGTAAGTACTAAGTAACTGGTACTTTGTCATGAATATTCAGGAGATAGTTGGAACAATCTGATTATGCCAGGCTTCCTGTTTAAATACAAACTCACAGCTTCATCTCCCCACAACACCTCCAGGTGCAAGTAGATAGAAAAAAATAGAGTAAAAGTGATGAGATTTCAACCATCCACCAGTGATGTATCAGTAGATTTGACTGTTGTAATCACAAAACTGGACTTGTTTTTCCTAGGTGATTTTAAATCTTAGAGAATTTCACCCAGTCTTTTATTTTGATCCTTCTGTAAGCAGCAGAGAAATCTTTTAGGATGCCTTATGTTATATACACACACACACACACACACACACACACACACACACACACTCCTCTCTCTCTCTCTCTCTCTTTCTTCTCTCTCTCTCTCTCTCTCCTCTCTCTCTCTCTCTCTCTCTCTCTCTCCTCCTCTCTCTCCTCTCTCTCTCTCTCTCTCTCTCTCTCTCTCTCTCCCTCCCCCCTGTCTCTTAGTTTGTTATGCTCACATAGAGATTCGGGCACAGAACTTTGCTACAGGTTGATTTTACTCTGTGTTTTAAGTAAGCATCTCTTGAGATTTACTTTTTTCCCCTGTGCAGGATAAATGGCAATGACAGTTGTACAGAGTTGCTGATCGACAGTTTAGGTGAAGACATTGTCAATAGTCAGGATACCAAAGGAAGGTAAGAAAGACCAGACAGCTTCAGCAAGAACTTAAAGCTGGGCACTGTTGGACTGTGAAATCTTAGGAGAATGTTGGAATTAAAAATTGACATGTTTGTAAATGTTTGTTCACCTTGTATCCATTAAGAAATTGTTTACTGTGACAGTTGCACAAGTTAATGGTGTCCCATATCAAACAATGCTCAGTGACACTTAATATTTGATTAAATGTGATTATAATTTGAATGATGTCAAAGTTTAGCTTCTCCCCTTTGAATTTAAATACATGTGATTATAATTAATTTTTGAATGATGTTAAAGTTTGGCTTCTGACCTTGTGAAATAACATTTTCAAAATTTCATTGATCAGTTTTGGTTTCTTCAGGAATGCAATACAACACTGGGGTGATTCCACATATTCTTAAACTGCAAGGGAAGGAACCAAAATAGTTATGGCATATGCCATAAGCCAGCACATAAACCATAGGCAGTGGTGAGTTTTTGAGGTTGTACATAACATAAGGTTCTGTGCTGTTTTTAAAGGGATTTCTGATTAAAGAAAAAAATACTGTTAATCAGTTGAATGATGTGGTCGATATGAAATGTGTTACAGTATTTGTATGTGGGGAATGTATCATTGTCTTCAACAGAAAATGCATTTGGTAGTTTCTCTCGTCTTTTCAGGAGCCCTATCCATGCGGCATCCTTTTCGGACCAAGGGGAATCGCTACAGTTGCTGCTGAGTCACCATGCCACAGTGAATGTGGCAGATAACCAGGGGAGGACACCTCTCATGTATGCTGCTGCCAATGGAAATGTCACTGCTGTGGGTTAGTACTAAAATTGTTAATTGCCCATACTGTACATTGTCTCAAAGATGCTGATCAGCAACAGTTAAACTAGGTCAGTTAGGCTAATCATTGCCTATCAGCATTCAAGAGACACAATGTGTAAGTTAAAAATACACACATCAGAGAGAAATCAAAGCATTTTTTTTTTCATAAAACATGGCACATCATGCCATGCCTGTGCAGTACATTTCCAGAACCTGTCAGCAGTGATGCCTAATGGGAATAGTAGTTTTGAGACTTGTTTTCAGTTAGTAATAACTTCTTGCCTTTTCACTGGCCTGTGGCTGTGCCAGTTTAGTTGGATGTGAGAAGTGAAATGAAAACGGATCCCCATCCCCCCCCCCCCCAAAAAAAAAACAACAACAAACAACAAAAAAACCACTTTCTTCTTAAGAAGTCCTGGGAGACTTAATAGCTGACATCTTGACAGTGATTATGAGCATAAACCATTCTATGCCTTCAGCAATTTGTTTGTGAGTTCAGTGGAGTGCAGATTTTTTAAGATCTGAGGCAGCTGCAACCAGAGTAACAAGAGGCACTGGCAGGTTCAACCCAAATTAGGTTGATGATGCACAACTATATAAGTTTAATGTTGAAAATGTTTAATTTTGCTCTCTGACGTGTTTGCTTGTTCTGTCACATGCCTCCAGCGTAATCAGAATTCTGCAGTCCGCCTTGTCCTTCATAAAAAGAGGCATGATCATGTCACTTGATAAATTCACCGTTTTCCACTGTTTGCTTGTTGCTCAGATCTTTTTTTTTTTCACAAAATCAGTACATTATGCTATCGGTGAGTTAATGTTATTGCATTTATTTATCTTCGTGATCACCTCCGGATATGCACTTCCGCCCAACCCCTCTGTTCTGTTTCTGATATTACTTGTATACAGATTCCTCAATATAGTTTAACGCAGTTGAGTACTGTTGAGTCACTGGTCCATACAACAGGAATAAGCTTACCCTGTTTCTTACATAGTCACATAGTCTGTCAGCCTTAGTGTCTTGCTTGAAAACAACATATCTTGTCTATCCAGCAGTGATTTTCCCCCTCTGTGTGCCCACTCTTTCATTCCACTCAACCCCTCCCCCCCCCCCGTGTCCATGTGCTTTGAACCCTTCAATTTTTTTGTCATTTTGAGTGAATATTTTAGTGAATGATGAGAATGTGCACTCTGATATGAATTTTGTATTAACATTTGGTGCGTTGAATATTTAGAAATATTCTTCTTTTTCTTAGTATTGTGTAAGTCTCAATTTCACAACATGTGTCAACTTGAGGTTGAGAAAAAAAACGTTTTAATGCCTGTCTTCCTGAAATAGTTTGATGTATACATGTGTTTCTGGGAAACTTTTTTTTTTAATCTTTCTATAAGTAGTTTCTTTGCATTAATAATATTTCCATAAAAATGTTGATAGCAAATTTTCTCATAGTCTGTGTTGGTCTTTCCTCTGTACGCAGAACTTTTGCTGGAAAATGGCAGTGACTTGACTGTCTCCGACAATAACAGAAATTCACCTCTTCATCATGCATGTTTACATGTAAGTGCAGCTTTTGAGATGGTGTCATGTATTTGAAGTGTGTTGTGTATCACTGATTAAGGCAGTCCTAGATGTAATCCCCAATTGCATAGAGAAAATATTGGAATTGTAGTGTATTTGCCTCTTTGGCTTGTTGGTTATGTAATATCTTGTGACAACCGTTACACATGTCAAGCAGGACAGCTTATTGCCTAACTGACTTTGAATGTGATGGCAAGGGACTTGCTTGATTATGCAGTTTTGTTTCTTTACATATTACTTCCAAGAGGGATTGATTTAAGTATTTTTGTATGGTGATGGTAGCACCAGACCTGTTTACCCTACGCATTATGCGTAGAAATCTACGCTTTTAGGCCCCTACTACGCAACTACACATTTCAAAACCTCACTACGCATTAAACTTTTTGCGACTACACATTTTCATCATGCGCTCATTTTCCCTTGCGCTCATCGTTTGACACACTTGAGGCGCCGCGCAGGCAGCTGTGTAAAGCTTACTGCATTCACTAGAGTTACCGCCCATAGAAGTTAGCGACCTAGTTTAGTTCACTGCCTGCGTGCGCCCGCGACTAGGCTTACTGTGCGTCTATCGTGTTGAACACAGTTTGGCCTCGTTATCGCCCTAGGCTATCAAAATGGCTGATTCTTCCAAGCATGAAGCTGTATCGTCGTCGGACTTACCGGCACAATCAAGAAGATGAAAAAAACTGCGAAGCAGACTTTCTTGCCATCATATCATCAATGATATCCTTGCCTTGTGGGATCAAGAAAAGGTGAAAATTATAAGAGGGATTTTTCCGTCAAACATGGATGGATGTTCGACTGCAAGAGGCACACACACACACACACACTCACACTCACACACACACACACACACACACACACACACACACACACACACACACACACACACACACACACACACACACACACACACACACACTGTGATCAGCAATTTCATTTAAATGGAATCACGTGTTTGTTTTGGTTTGTTTATCAATTTAACATCTGTTCATTAGATAAAAGAACATGAAATTTGTTTTCATTAATGTTGAAATTTGTGAAAAAGAAAACTACACATTTGCATCACTGACTACACATTTTAGTTATCTGACTACACATTGCTTCTGAGTGGGGTAAACAGGTCTGTAGCACATGTACGTATGTACATATTTGCAAATGTGTGTTCATGCAGCATATGCGTTTGAGTGTGTCAGTGGTTTTCTTTTTATTGTAATGGTATGTGGTTTGAAACTATGGTATCACGTGTCAAAAGATTCAAATTCATGGTTGGTTTTCTTATCACATCGATGGATTCCAGTTTTGTTAAAGGTATCATATCAAATGGTTAAAAGTTCATTTGGCTTTGTTTTCATTGTAATGTTGATGTACTGAATGTGTTTAAAAGTTGCCATGTTTGTGTTTTATGGTTTTATTTTCAGTGTAATAGTGATGTACTGAATGTGTTTTAATGATTGTCATGTTTGTTTTTATGGTTTGATTTTCAGTGTAATGTTGATGTGCTGAATGTGTTTTATGCATTGACGTGTTTGTTTTCAGAGTCGTGAAGATATAGCCTTGTTGTTACTGGACAAAATAGATGATAGTATAACGGTCAACTTGGCCAACACGCAGCTCAAAACGTGAGTTTTTGTTTTTATTTTTCAGATACTTAACATTATATTTGATACTGAATCTGTTGAATGCTAAATGTCTGGGACAGAAGTACAGATTTACTTTCAGTTATATGTCAGCAAGTGTTGGGTTGTCTCATCCACACTCTCCCTTTGGGGATGCCAGGGACTCTTTCGGTATAAATCTTATCCCTACCTTCTGGAAATTCTGTGCTAGAAATGTCCTCTTTTCTGTCACTCTCTTTGTTTCTGCCTTGTTCCTTTGCCTTCTGTCATTTCTACCAGTCATTTGCTGGTCCATTCACCTGTATCTGTTCGATAAAGTCTTACGTACTTTTTCTTAGGTTTGATAATTGGGTACATGCATATAGTGCATTTTTGGCTCTAGGGAGGTGAGATTGCAGAGCAATTTTAGGTAATTTAGGCCTGTTTTTATATATGTTTTGGTGTCCTTAGGTTTGCTTAAATTTGTATTCAGATGTGTTTTTTAAATCCCCTGTGCGATAAATTGGACGAGTGGTCAACACGAGGGGCATGTCCTTAGGTTGAGTGCATGAATGCATTGATATGCATACTTAATTTTGTTTTTGTTTTTTTGACCTGTTAAAGTTTTGTACGTTTTGAAGCGGTTATAGCCCTGATATGGCTCTACACAGTCAGCTGGGCTTTAAACAACAACAACGATAACGATCTCATCCACTTAAATAATAATAAGCAAATAGACAAATGAAGAAAGAAATTGGTTGAAGGTTAATGTTTTTTTCACTGCAGTCCTCTTCACATAGCGGCCAAGAATGGGCTGGTGCCAGTGGTCCAGGACCTCATTGGTAAAGGGGCAAGTGTCATCGCACTGGATGAAAATGGTATTGTATCTTATCCCTGGCTTCTTTTGTTTGTTTGTTGTTTTTGTCTTTCCCTTCTTCACAGCAAATTTAGAAAAAGAACTGATTTGTTGTAATCTTTGCAAAAAAAAAAAAAAAAAAAAAGGGGGGGGGGGCAAAAAAGTTGATATCATCACCCACCCTCCTGGTAGTTAGCCACTCTGCACTTGTAAAAATGGTTATGTACTATTAAACAAGGGGTTTTAAGTCCAATGCCCTTTAAATAAACACTTATCATATCTTAAAATTCATATCTTAAAATTAATATGCCCATCTGCCCCCTTCTCTACCTTGGGGTTGGCAACAGATATTCCTGTTCTAACCTACTCCACCAAAGAGGACAACAGTCACTCAGCCCAGAACAGGGTACTGGATAGGGGTGGGCATGGCAGTGACACCGGGCAGTGGATGTCTTTTTACTGAGTTCTTGATCACGTAGTTCAGTAGTTTTGCATTTGGAATGGTTTTCTGCATCAGCTGAGCTTATGCATATGTAAGTATGTTTATTAAAGAATATTCAAATTAACATCCCCCATTTAATGTCATTTTGTTTTTGTTAAGTGAACTGCGCAAAATAACATTTCTGTAGATGTTTATTCTTTTCAGGTGTCACAAATTTGTATCAAAATGAAGAAAATGATTGTATGAGATGTCTTTTGACCCCGGGGCTGTAGGACACCTGTTACTTTTAATTACAATGTATTACAGGTCACACTCCGGCTCTGTCCTGTGCCCCTACCATGCCAGTGGCTGACTGCCTGGCTATCATTCTAGCACACATGCCTTTCTCCGCCTCTCCAAACAACAACATTATTGTACGTGCTCGACAATCAGAAGCTCACATAGCAGGTTTCGGTGAGTAATCCTTGTTTCTCTCTCTCTCTCTCTCTCTCTCTCTCTCTTTGAACAATGACGTTAAGTATACATGCCTTTCTCCTCCACTCCGAGTGATGTGATGTGTGACATTAATTATTACTGAATGCTTTTTTGTAGAATACTTTTCCATCACACACTTACCTTAAGTTTCAGTGTCAGGATTATGCGCTAAATGATCAGGAAAAGAACAGAATTATTGTTCATATGAGTTGATAGGAAAACAAAGAGGAGATAGTTTCATTTCGGCTGGAAGAAGATAGGTGTGTGTGACAAAAATGTGTTTGCAAGATTTCCTTTGTTCATCAGTGGATCTTACCAGGTGTGGGACAGAGTTGTGAATCATTCAGGAATCATAAATGCATAAGTTTGGATGTCACAGCGCCAAGGTCAGGGTCACACACACTAAAAGAGTGCTTACCATGAACACTTTTGGAGGAAGATGTTCCCAAGAACATCTGAAAACATTTACGTTGTTTTCACTTTTGTGATAGTCTACCATTGTCCTTGCTTCACATCAAGTTTTATTTCATCTGATGCTTCTTCAGGGTAATGGTGACCTTGGGAAGTGAGAAGTACTAAATCTGGAATTTCTATCATTGTTTGTTTTTTTAAAGTGATCTGTTGTTCTCAGATGCATAATAGAAATTTGTTTTGCTCATACTGTGCAGACTATGTCTTTACATTGTCTGCATACTTCCGTCTTTGGTGGGCTTTCGGTGGGCATTTTTTGCATAAAAAGAGATCATTAAGATGGCTTGACCATCTCATTTTTGTTTTGAAATTCGTGTAAATTTGATAGAGTTACTGTCTTTTTTTTTCTGGTTTAGATGTATTTCAACTTGACAGATGTGATTATGATTCTTTGCTGTGTTAAAGTCACATTACTGGAGGAATTGAAGAACGGGAGCTTGGAATAAAATATTTTAGTAATAATAAGAGAAAATACACCTTGAACCAAAATTAAAAAGGGAAATGTTGAACTGAAAAAGAAAATAGAAATCCAGGAAGACTACATTGAAGCATTGCTGATCACAGAAAATTCTTCTTAAGGCATCACTGCAGACTGAACCAAAATACTCTAACCTAGAAATGATCACATTGAAATCCTCATTTAGCCATAACTATGTGACTGCTTTTGGGACAACCACTGTCAAATGAACATTTCAGTAATGTTTGAAAATACAGAACTGACATTGTTAATGGTTGTTTCTGATACAATATGATATGAATAAAAAGTGAATTGAGCGAGATGCATTATGGTGTTTGCGTTTTGTTTTATAGAAACTCATTTTTCTGTGTATTTTTGCAATGGCTTCTTTTATTTGTGTGTTTTATGTAAATTTGATTTAAGTTTAAGTATCTACTCCAGTTTAAATCATGATTTGTGTATGTGTATGTGTGTGTGTGTGTGTGTTGAAACAGGAGGAACACGCACACTGGAGGGGTCAGAACTAGTCATAGGCAGCCCTGCCAGCAGTTTACAAGACACGAAGGATCAGTCAGGATCCTACCAGAGCTCCGACTCAGAATTCTACTGACAGCAGCTGAACACATAGAAATACAACTATTTCAGTTTTTTTATATAATAGAAAGAAGCAGACATGCAGGATGTTCACCCTTTCACTCACTCACACTGTCCACGAGCTTCTCGGATAGAGTGAATATGTGAACTTATTTCGAGGACTGATCTGTAACATGGCTGCTGCCTTTTAGATGTAAATGTCTGTTCAGTTTTGGGGTACGATAATCAACCATCAGGGAATCTGGCCCGCTGTATCAACTTTCCTTGTCTTTGTCTCCTGCAATACTCAGAGCTGAAAGTTGTCAGTAGTAGTCCAGGTATATTGAAAACTGTGATTCTTTGTCAAGGAACTGAGGGAAACACATATGTGATGGAGACCAGAGGGTTTCTACCCTTTCATCGTTCACCAAGCAAGCACTTGCTATGCATTCACTGACGAGCGTGCTTCACAGTGATGGCCTTGATGCTTTTTCTCGTATAAAATGCACCATGAAATCAAATTTTGTTTACTCAACTGAGTATGGTGTGGAGAGAGTATCCCACATGTAGACATTGTCTTTTTTCTTTTGATATTCTCATGTCTTATCCCACATGCTTGCTGTAGACCGTAAGTCACTTGTTAGAAGATGACAACAACAACGCCAACCTGCTCCTTCCATTGGATCGACATGGACATGTGTCTTTCGTTTATGCAACCTGTATGGGAAACAGTGGCCAAGTCATTGGGTGTTTAAATACAATTATTTACTATATTTCGTCAAACCTTCCATGTCTTGCAGGTTCACAGAGGTGCCCATGAAAGCAGGAATGTTTTGCTAAAAAAAAAAAGTAATAATAATAATACTGATAATGAAGAACAGAAAGACAGTGTGTATGAACGTGTTGTGAACCCAGTCCTCTGGTCTCTTCATGGGAAAAAGGATGGTCTCTGCAACCTATGTCATGTGTACACACACAATACTCTAAATGAGAATTCCATGACCTATTGCTCACTGTGTACGCTGGGTTGGACTGTTTATTTCATGGACTTGTATTTCACAATGCGTGTGGAGATGGAATCATATTCAGACTAAATTTTATTACAATGACAGATTGTACGGAGAGTAATCTGAGTTAGTGATTGTGTTATTTTGTGTAAGTGTTGTTTTTTGTTTTTGGAGATTGTGTCTATTACGCTTATCAAGATTGTGATTTTGCTGTTTTAGTGTGGCTTATGTCAATCTCAGTTTGTATATTTGGGGTTTGTATATCTGCTGCTTAGTTTGTATGTTGATGTAAGATAGATATGGGGAGAAAATATCAGCTCTTGTTCATGGTTTTGGTGGGGGGGGTTTTCTTCAGCAGGGGTGGGAGCAGAATGATGAATCTATGTCATACTTTGTTTTATTCCAAACATTTTCTTAACCCACGTTTGGAAGATGTGTTAGCAAATATGTGAAAACTAGCTGATGTGATTTCATTTGATTTTGCTTATGTTGTGAATGTGGACAGACTAGTGCGATAAATATGATTATGTTGACTTGCAAATGTATAATACTACGTATAAATGATGCAAATGTTGTTGATTGATTCTCAGATGCACCTAGGCTTGCTGAAAGATTGATGATGTTAATGGTAGCTTTGTCTTGTGATAACAACTTTTCTGTGAGAAAGTGGAAAGGGATATGAAGCTGTCTGTATTTAATAATGACGTTGATCATGTACGAAGTGAAAAGTGCTTAAAACGGGTAACTATCTCCTTCATGTCCTCATTGAAAACAGGATATATTCATTCTCTCTCCCTCCTCTTTCATCCCCTCCTCTCACTTTCTCTCACCCCCCTCCCTGTTCCTGCTTTTTTTCTCTCTCTATTACACACACACACACACACTCAAGAGTTTCTCTCTCTCTCTCTCTCTCTCACACACACACACCACACACACACAAACACACACACACATACACACTTACATACACGCAAACATTATCTAAGAGTTCTTTGAAAATATTCCAGCCTTTTTCAGTATTGTGTACGCAATGTATCGGGCCAAAGTCCAGGCAATCTCTAGAATAACTGTTTTAAAACGTTAGCCTTGGGAGCTTCAAAGATGCTGAATCTCAAAGATCAAAATATATTGTGAATAAAGTTACTAAATAGCATTTTGTAGTATGTGTTTTGTACTTACTTGTCACATGTTAATGTTTTCGTCTTAATATGAAAATAGAGTATATTTGACGCATTCATAACCTATCTGCACCGTAATTGCAATTTCCATACAACTTACTACCTTTTGTGGGTGGTTCTGAGAGGGAACAAATCTGTTATTTGATTGAGGCCTTTACATAGATTCTACTCACATACACACACAAGAAAAGAAATGGATGGGAGTGATGGCCTATGAGTAATTCTTCTAAAAGTTCTTAGCAGCTGTTGATAAGTGACCACTTATTGGATTTAATCTATGCATCCAGATGAAGAAAGAACGGCAAATTGCGTTGTATCTCATGAGCAAGATCTGCTTTCCTTAACATGTTTGTCAACACTTGACCGTAAAATAACTATAAGTTCCTCACATAGGCTCAAACTCTTTTACTTTCCTTGTCCAATTCCAGTCATCTTGTCTTCTGTTACAATTGTCATGTTGATTATTTTAGTCATTTTAGAAAGAGGTCAAAACTAAAATACATACATTGTGCATGTTTGATGGAACCTGGAGATCCTTGACATGTAAATGCTGATGATTGTAGCCTCAAATGCTTTTTAAGTTTTCGGACCATTTATCTCAGTTTTTGATTTTGGCTGGAAGAGAAGTAGAGCTATTGTGTTTTACAGTATGCATATGGAAACTGCTGTTTATGGAATGGTTGTTTAGTGCTGGGCAGTCCAGAAATTGTGTGCTGTGAAATTCGGTATAGCCTATCTGTATTAGTCAATGTGCTGTTCTGTTTAAATAGATCCACTTGAGGTTTTGAGTTGAAACAGTGGCACTAGATGTTCTTCCATATCTTCACATGATAAATGGTAATGCTTAGCACTACTAGAGTAGAGCACAGGTAGATTTTGTAGGCCATTACTATGACCATACCAGAGCCGATCTCTAGCTTACTTTAATTTCTTATATTGAGTGTTGTTCATGTGCTCATTCCAGTTACATGCTTTTTGATATTAACATCTAGGGTTTTTCTTTCTTTTTCTTTTTTTTTTTTTTTTTTTTTTTACACTGCTGACAGTCTTCAGAGTTTGACCTCAAGTGTAGTTGATTCTGTTGCTTTTCCTACTACAAGTGAGTGGCAGCAAAACTGAAAGGTCATATCCCATCTCTTCTCACTCTCAGCAGGCGGGCTGAGACCTCTTAACACTATTGTGACTGAACTTCCTGTCAGCCTGAGCCTGCCTCCAATAAATTTCAAGAAAACCAGTAGTTGTAAAAAAAACAACCTCTCTAGCAGGCCTTAATGAAGTCCAATTGTCATCAAAATTTGTGTACTTAATGAAAAAGGAAACTGAGTTTAGCTGTGCTATTTATAAAGCTATTACTTAAATAGTTTTTAGCCGTCAGATTGAGTCTGAAAGGAGTGTCAAATCCCCCTGCCACCCTGATCAGTTTGTTGATTACTCTTTCTAGGAATCGCTGACGCTCGTCACACTGACACTGACAGAGTTCTGACACTTGTCACACTGACAGAGTTGCATCATTCTCTCCTTCACTCACGGACACAGTTTCAGCAGAATCTTCCTCACTGTCACTGTTATCATCATTTTCTTTGGGTGAAAAAGACTCATTTAGTTCAAGAATCTCTTCTTTCAATATATGTCTGTTTCTATCCATTTTTGGTTCAAAACTTGCGCACAAGCAATATACCGACAACGCACAACGACGGACGGAAGTGTCTACTATAAGGGAAGTAACTCGCATCTCTCCAAAAGTCTTGTAATTTAAAGCAATCATGAGTCCTGTACCATATATCATCAAAACGAATTTTAGCGCGACGCGACAGTAGGTAAAGCTCGGCGGTCACGACTATAGTCGCTTCTCGTCGCGTCGCGTATGAGTTAAAGGAGTTTGGTCATCAAGAGAAGTCAAAAGCTATGTACTGCTATGCCATCTGCAAACTTGGTTTATCTCATTCATATCAAGGTGGACATTGTTATCAATGAGAAACAAGCAAGGTCCCTAGACACATCTTTGTGGTATGGTAATGCACAACTTTCGTTTGCTTTCCTTTTTCATCCTCAGCCATTTAAGTTATGAAGCTCGACAATACCTGACTTTTTCTTAGATATTGATCCATCTGAGACCTTGATTCCCTCCAGTTCTTTTAACAGTAAAATGAGGTGTCTAGGCTCCTATTACTGCAGATTAATAAGGATTCCAGGGACCCTTAAATAGAAGCAGTCAAAAGGCCTCAGTATCTCTTTTGGAAGGTTCAGGTTAACAAAAAATAAACAGATTCAGACAGGGGAATTTTCAGTTCTTTTGTCAGAAAGGAGCTATTAGTACTGCTGCTTTTTATGATGGCAAGAAAGTTTGTTGGGTTTTTTTTTCTTCAGAGGGTGGGGGAATTGATATATAAGAAAAATTGTGCTGGTGATCTGAAGAGCATTGAGGAAATGAGGTTTCATCATTAAATGTCAGTACTTGCTACATAATGAAACATGTACACTCACTCAGTATTCAAGGTAGATTAAGAATGTTTCCCTTATGATTTATTGTGTACTGCTTCCTTTGTACATTCTTGATGCTGAAAACACATTGAAGATATTTTTTATATTTATGGGAACTCTGAGGGTCAAAAAAGATTCACCAGCCAGTATATGTGCTGTCTCCAGTTTCAGAAGTTGATTTCTAAAATGCAGGGGGGAGAATTGCTCTGGAGTCTTTGGTCCTGTTTTTTCCTCACCTGATATTTGCCTTTTGTCTCTGTAGTCCTGGGTCTATTCATATTGTTGTCGATAAGTGCTGTTTCTTTAGTTCTCTGCACCATGATGATTTGGTATTCTCGGCCAAGTGTCAGCTTGTCTAGTTGTCAGAATGTTATTCATTCATGTTCAGAGTAGTTTATTGGTGAAGCATCTATGTGTCAATTTTGTTTACGGTCATGTGCATGTGTGCATATTAGCTTAAGGATTAAATGTGTGTACATGAGCACATTATCTTCTGGACTTGGGGCGTGCATTGTAAGGTTGGGGGGGGGGGGGGATGTTCTTTTGTCATGGGTGAGACTGCAGACACAAGTGTACAAGTAGGTAATCTTGGCAGAGAAGAAGTACATTTTACATATGTGTGGTTTGTAACATATCGGCATAAGTTTTGGTCTTTTTCTTTATTTTTTTTGTTTACTGCGTTGGAAATATTTCATCTCGCATCATTGTAGCTAAAGAAACTCAGCAACCTTGAAGGTTTTTGTGATCACTGCCATAACTGATAACACTTTTTAAAGAGATTGATGCCCTGAATTTTCAATAAATGCATCACATGGAGAAAGTCACAGAATTGTTTACAAAATGCTAAAATTATCCATAAAGATGTCATGTTGCATTGGTCTTTCCTATGTTAGTAATTTACAGTAATTCCCTTGCATACCACTGATCACTGACACAAGGATTAGGGCTTTACCAGTTGTTTTGACTGTCTCTTAATTGTTGCATAGAACAAGCAGTGTGAATGTAAAGGTGACAGTTGTATAAAAGACTATAAATTGTATAGAAAATTGTATTTAAAGTTGTATTCATATTATTAAACAGTACTGAAAGAAAGCCTTCCCTTTTCATCATAATGATTTGTATATATGAGTGGATGAGAGAACATTATTTGTCATGCTTTGATGATAGTTCACCCTCAGATTCATCAGAGAAACCGGTGTATTATTATTTCATCACAGTCTAGTCTTCGTTTTGAAAGAATCAGCTCTTTGAGTTCTTTAATTCTAACAGCCTCATACTAGTAAAGGAAGATATTTCTTGAGGTGCTTACACGTTTCTTGGTTACTCCAAAGCTACCTCCCAAGTTATCAATACGAGTGCTTTTATCAAGAAGGGAATTCTGGATGCAGAATAAATTTGATTCAAACAGAATCATGATTAAAGTGAAGCATTTACATTGTTAAGATGGGGAGAGAACAAGGAAGATGAACTCAAAATCTTTTGGAATGTTTGATGCATGAATTTTATAATGGGGAGAAAAAGAAAGAAGAGCAACACAAAATTATTGGAGAATGTGTATCAGTTTCACAGCAGACTCAGATCTGGATTTGATTAGACTTGTTGAGCTGCATACTTTGTGAAAACTAGTTCATTTGAAAGTCATAATGCAACAATTCATTCTGCATTGTGGGGGCCTGTGAGTGTGGTGTGTTGGTGCTACAAAGAACAGGCCTTATCTTCTGCCCCTGCTCACTGCACACTTTGTCAACAATGTTCATTTTCTCTCTACACCTGTGTCTTACTACCCTAACTTATTGTTGGAATACTGTCATTGCTGTTTTCATTTCTTTTTTTTTTTTCTTTTTTTTTGTGTAAAGTTTCTTGTCCCCTTGATCAGTGGCTGATTGTTCATTGTTATAATTTTTTGTTTGGTCAATTTATCTTGTAAAATTTATGACCTGATGATGTGTTATTGTGTGGGAGGATAGTTGATTTTGTCAGTGCATTTATTGATCTGTGCCTGTCCAATTTATCCTTTAATTTTTTGTCGGTATTTGAATACAGAACATTTTTAGAAATGCAAGTTGACACTGCAAAGAGGATTTTATTATCATCTTAGCTAGATACTGGCTTTACAGCATGAAGATTTCACGGTATTGGTTTTTCCATCCTAGTTACAAAGATGCAATGTTGAGCAAATTAAAGCCCAAACTGTACAATAATTCAAATCAAAACAGAGTGGTGTAGAAACTTTTCTGTCATGTCTTTGCAGGGGAAGCAGTTTCTGATGTGGTTGAAGTGAACAGGGGAGATTCCTTTTCTTGATCAAAAATTCAGGGTGACAGTAAGGAATCTCTCTCTCTCTCTTTTCTCTCTCTCAGTCACTTCCTACCTCTTTGTTTCATGTTTGCGTAGGTGATGTACCATATTGTACTTTAAATGGGAAGCTTGAGGAAAGCTGAAGCAAATTATTCTTTTCCTTACATTTTTCATAAATGTTTATGTTACCATATATAGTTTTATCTAGTCATAAGAAATAGATTAAAAATCTTCAGCACTTTTGTTGACATGTTAAATTCTAGCAGTAACATACGTTCTTGGTTGTTTGTGTATTGTATTTTCATAATATGTTGATTTAGGAGCATGCAGAAGATGTCATAATTTGAGTTTAATCTTTTACGACTTAATTGTAACTGTGTTTTACTTGCATATGAATGTTGCTAAACAAATTGTTGCTTGCATATGTTGTATGCTATGTGTCCAAGAATAATATTGTGATCTCTTTCAAAATAAGCATAGTTGCACAATGTTTATGTCCTGGCTTTGCATGCTTTATAAATTTAGTAGATTGTAGAGGCTGTACTTACTTTTTCTTCAGTATGCACTATATAACATCTTGCCATAGAAAATGTGATACTCTAGCGTAATACCCACAAAGTCATTTTTAGCTGTCCTGTTTGAGTTCATTTGATGGATCCATTTTGCCTATCTGCTAGTGCCTCAGCCTGAAATCTAGATATGTTTCTATAATAAGCTGCCTTAGTGAAGAGTTACTAATCAGAACCAACAGGAGGCTATTGATGTATAATTTGAAATATGTGTGCCAGTGTGTGTGTTTGCCAGTACGTGTGTTTCATGCATTACTGCCAAAAGTGTGTTGATGAATAACACATGATATCATAAGATATTGTATAATCTAGAACCAGTCTCATTGCATCTTTACTGGAACCAGCATATGAACTTGTTCTGTTATCCCAGGCACTAAGGTTATGGTTTCACTGTTTGTTGGCTGGTATGGGTGGGGCCTGAGGGGTAGAAGGTTTCATGACAGAATATCACTTGGACTATCAGACTGGATTGCCTGTTGCTATAATTTACTTAATTATTTGATATTTTAAAGAACATCATCTCTTACTGTGCTTTGATAAACTAACACTAACATCTACCTATGTACATGTGTTTTGTGTGTATGTATGCGCGCGTTAAAGCGGCCATTTTCCAGTTTGTTATCGTCCGGTTTTATTAGCATCTGAAGCTTTTGTTTTGTGTATTGCTTGTTTAATTAAAAGATAGTAAAGTACCATTGAAAAGACGTTTAATCAGGAATGAAAATGCCATAGTGTCCCTGAATATATTTTAATCTGGTAGACATAATATCCCCTTCCCCTCTCCTTTGCCGCCAATTGATAATCAGATGGAACTGATCGGTGCCATTTTCTTCATGATTTCTGCTCAGAATACTTAAAACATAGGTTTGAAATAAGTGTCATAGTCCATGAAACTTTGAGAGTCTTTGCATATTTTGTTTCAACAATCACCCATAGGGCTCTTTCAGTGGAAATAGAACCCCCACTTTCTAGTAATTGTGTACTAGAAATGTCCTTCTTTTCTGTCACTGTCTTTCTGACTTGCTCCTTTGCTTTCTGTCATCTCTTCCTATCGTTTTCTGCTCTGCTGGTCCATTCATCTGTATGTGTTCTATAAGTCTTACATATTTTCTCTTATGATAAATGGGTACATGTATTGACTGCATTTTTGGTTCTTAGAAAATGTGATGTGCACAAACAGTTTCAGATAATTTAGGCCAGTTTTAATGTTTTAATGTTTTCAGTTATGGTTATACATTTCTATTCAGGTGTGTTTCTGAAAGCCACTGGCAATAAACTGCCCACAATGGTAAAAGCCAGGGGAATGTCCTTAGATTATCTGCATGAGTGCAGTTATATATTTATGTATTTGTACTTTATTTTATTTTCCAGATATTTTTCTTAGGGTTCAGTGAGTGGTGTTGTGTTTGTTGGTTGAGATGGTTGTTGAGGTGTGTGTTGGTTGGTGGTTGAGATGGTTATAGCCCTGATAATGCTCTACGCAGTGGGCTGGGCATTAAGCAAAAAGATGACAAAGGTTTCAACAAAGTCTTGTTCATAAATAAAGAGATAAAAGAATTTTGTTCATTAGAAATCAAGTGTCAGTTTCATTAGAAACTAAATGTTAGATAGACTTCCAGGATGACTTTGCATGGTTGTTTACTGGCTTTTCTGTTTGTGAATTTTGATTCTCTCTTGCCTTCATTGTATGATCTGACGTGTTGGATGTTTTTGCCCTGTAACATTGTTATAATCATGTTAGCGTTCGGTGTGCTAAATCTAATCAAAATCTGTTTTATGCGGAACAGCAGCTGGGTCACTAAAATAGATTGTCCATCTTATATAATTTTTTCTTTCAGTCTTTGTGGAACTTGTCAGTCTGAATGTTTTCCTACTTTTTTAACAGTTTTTGGCATTTTTGTATCAATTTGTGCCACCAGAAGATCAATAGTATGATTAATATTGTAGTATCATGAAACGGTAAACAACTGTGTGTCTGTTCTTTGTCAGAGCACCTCTGTTTTATTATGAGGTGATATGGTTTGAAGCCAGGAATTGTGGTGAGAATCACAGCAGGTCATATTGATGCGGAAGGTAAACATGAACAGGAATTGCATGTATTGCTTTGAACGGTACTATCTGTAAGACACAGGTCATAAGTATGTCTGCTCTATAATTGGCATAAACTGTTCATGTGATTCTCTACATTGTTTTACTACCTCTTTGCTCTAGCTTGGTCATGGCTGAAATGGTCAGTCCTTTGGCATGTATGAAATGTGTAGTCATTCCTGTTTAGCCAGTAGCATTGTGGTATGACCACCAAAAACAAAAAACAAAACAAAAATAAGCAAACAAAGGAAGCAGTCAGGGTCACGTTAGACTCAGAAAGGCAGATTTTTTTTTTCCTCCCTGACCTGAAGTTTTAGCAGGTGAGGTTGGTTTGTTAGCTGTTGATTTTGTTTAAGGGAGGGGGACTCTACTGTTGGTGTGGATGATGATGGTGGGTGTAACATTAGAATAATTAACATGATTTAAAATATGCAAGCCAAATAGACTGAGTAGCAGTGCTACTCTGAAAGTTATGTGTCAGATTGTGTATCATCCTTATCACTATGCATATTTTTCAGTTTCTCAGCCTTCCAGCAGTAATGTATTCTTAGCTTGGATAATGCAGGTTATTTGGAATGCAACTAGGCTTTAAAATTATTGCTAGTTTTCACACAAGTGGTGATGGTTTTCTGCAACAAAAGGGAAAAAAATCAGACTTTTTGCTTTGTTTCTCCAAACTGTTTGCTTTCATTTGTTCTTGTTCGAAACATGATCATCACGATGCACAAATTGTATGCAAGAAAGTTCCCAGAATTGTTCTTTTTTCTTTTCATTTTTCCTGATTGATTTCATAATGCTTAATGTAATGAAAGTAGATAAATCATTCATTGTTACTAGCTTATTGAAATTTGATAAAACCTTGCTTGATAATCATGTCTTACAATCTTAGTCTTACTTCTTCCTCTCTGCATATCTCTCTCGTATTCATAAGACAGATAGCTCAGTAAATGTGTTATAGAAATTGATATATGAAAACACTTGATTCTGTGGTCAAGTGTTCCCAGATTTCTTCCATTTATTCTTTGGTGTAACCTCCACCTGCCACCCGTATCTTTTTTGATATGCGTAGGAAATGAAACTTCTCCTGTTTGAAAAAAGAAAAAGAAAACTTAGAATAAAATACCGAGACCATGTTGTTCTTACTGTGCAACAGCTCATTACATGTTGTTTCTTGTTATGTTATAAAATGAAGTAATTTTTTTCTTAAAGAAGCGTGTGTTAGAATGAGTGGTCTAAAGACTGTGATACTTTGAATCATACTTCCTATGACTGTATTTTACAGGTTGATCATGATGAACTTATTGAGTTGGAATATGATGAGAACATTTTGGAAACTTCTGATGATTTGTTTTCTAAATTGTATCATGGGTGTTTTTCTTTGACGTGATGTTTTGATGGATTTATCCCAAAGGTCCCATTGTTGGAAAAGTTTGTTTTTTATTTATGTATTTTTAATACATTTAGCAAGTTTATGACCACTGCAATAAGTGCTTTCCATCATGCCAATGCAAATTCTGATGTAGAAAGACAAACCTGAAAAATGTCATCAGTTTTCCTCAGTCGATGAAATCGCTTTAATATGTAACACCTGTCGAGTTGATATGAAATCATACAGGGATTTCTTGTCTGTGTAATCCCAATTTATCTAGAAATGATGAACAAAAAGTGAAGTTGCTTAGATAGAAACAACTCACTTTACGGAACGATGGAGATGAATGATATTGCTACTTAAATGATGATATTTCAGAGTTGCTGCTTGATATTTGTGTGTGTTGTGGCAGAGGCAGAAATTAGTCACTGCAGGAAGATTTATGCGAATATGTTAGTTGTAGCCATTCATGGCGAAATCAGTTGCGAAGAAAGTTACAGAAGGATCTTGTTTTTTCATGATGCAGTAAAAGCAACATCTTAAAATCTTGGCAATGTGCCACTTCTGTGATTGCGTGATATATCTGCCATACAAGTTAAAAGATATGCATTATGTGAAGAACTTGTTTTTGTTAAAGTTTGTGCACTGTCAACCTCGAAAAGAAGAGAAACTACCAGTGCCAGTAAGTTGACAGACTAAATTTAGGACTTACCACACCAAGATGTGTAGGAAGACATGAACACGGTGCTTTGCTGTACTTACAACGTCAGGTTGGCTCTGTTTCAAGATTATTGCTTTGAGAATGGGGTCAGAACTGACCAAAACACGTTGCAGTTTTCTTCTAACATCCCTAATCAAATACTTTGATCCTGCCCGTTTTCTTGGCAACGAGTTGATTGCTGCCATGATGGGAACGATTTGTGGGTACATATGTACTTTATGAAATGAGTGTATTTATTTATGTATGTAGTTTATCTTTTTTCTACATTTTTTTAAGTGAAATAGAGTAATTGTGTCTTTTTTTCCAATGAAATAGAATGATTCTTCACTTCAACCATCATGTAAACTAATTTCAGATTCCCATTTTATTTTCTTAAACAGATCTTTTTGTTTCATATTTTAGATAGGATTTTTTTAAATCTGTTTGACGTTCGTGTTAACCATGCATTTTTCTTCCAAGTGAGAGGTGCATTAAAGAGACTTGCAAAGAGTCAGGTATTATTATCTCAACATTCTTCCCTAGCCTCAGATTCTTGACTGGGCTTACTTTGATGCTTGTAACAAGGAACAAATTGTTTTGTATTGCTTCCGGACCAATGAAGAAGAAAAAACGTTTTATCTTTATTCACTGTGATCTTTGTCCACACACACACTGTTCATCATGAATGATGATGTGCCGCTGTTTTTGATTCACGTCTCTCTTTTTTATATTTGAAAGAATGAATTGAGCGTGCTGCCTAGGTGTGTTGTTATTTTATTGGGAGTGCAAGTTGACTGTGGTTAGGTGTATATCCTTGGCTAATTGAAACCACATTTTGCAGAAGTGTTGAATTGTGAAAGTCTCATGTATATAGTCCATATTATTAATCAAATAAACGCAGTAGGAATGGTTTATGAGTTTGTCAGGTTTTTTGTTTGGTTGGTGTTTGGTTTTGGGTGCGTGTTTGTTTTTGGGTTGCATGGTTTTCGGGTGTGCATGATTGTGACTTGACTGTGTTTTAGTATGGATAGATTGAGTTGTATTTGTATCTATGTGAAGGACTTGGTGTATTTTCTGTAAAAATGCATGTTTAGCCTGTCTCTCTCACATACACACATATGTGCACATGCACGCACACACTTGCACATACACACATATGCTGTACCACAGTCTATACTGTCCACCATTATCGTTCTGTGGGTAATTTGTTGCTTGCCCTTTTAATTCTTAGATTCTGTCTTAGAGAAACAGCACCAGCAACACAGAGCCCGATAAACATATAAACCATGGGAATGACACAGATGTCTCCACATACATAACAAATTTGGCAAGTACAGACGTATGCCCATGTCTTTTCAAATTTTGTAGTTCTCAAGGTTCTTGTGACTTTAGAAATAAAACTATGACATGGTCACAATTGTAGACTGACTCTCCAAAGTGAAAGCATGAGTGTAAATAATGTCAGTAAACCCAGGGAAGCGCTGTTCACACACTAAGACTTCTTCAGAGGTACTTTGGTTTTAGACACTTTTATAGGTCCATGATCTTGACATGGCACCATGATTTCCAAATTGTGCATTTGCAACTTCTAGATAGTCCACACCTCTGACCCAGATTTGGTAAAGATCCGTCCACAAACGGTAGGTTTTGTCACAGGGGGAGATTATCAAGAAACGCCCGAGAGCACTGGGTGGGACTCGGAGCAATATTATTTAACCACAGGCCAAACAATCACCTGACCAGTCACCCAGAAAACTCACTATAAATATGATAAATTTGCTGACCACAGACGCCACACACCAAGCGGTTGCCATTTCATAGAGCAAAGGGGGCCGTCCACGCACTGCAAGAAGAATACGAGGAACAAACAAGCCCTAAACAAAGTAGAAACGAGTAAGGACAAAGATGCAGAAACAAACGCAAAAGCAACAACGAAAAGTACTGTACAAAAAGAAGCAAACAGAATCGGAGGCAGAAACAAAAAATGAAGTAGAAGCAAAGACTCGAACATAAAAGAAATTGCGAACAAGGACAGACGAAAATCAACAGGATAAAACAAAATAATTATAGACAAAGGGACATGGCAGTAGAAACGGAAGAAACAGGAAGAGTAGTGCAGAGGCAGAGCATTTGTCAAATGAAATACATGTACCGTATAGGCCTATACGCCGCACTGCAGTAAACAAAGAGTGCGTAGGTATTTCTTGAAAAAATAATTCTTGCTGTCTATAGACCATTTTTTTAAACAAAAGTGAATAAATTGTCATGTTACAAATTATCTGCTATTGTCTAACATTGTTTCCTATTGTTTCTTTTTTTAAATGTACGACTCTATGTTTCAGTGATTTAGAAAAATGGCCAGATCACTCGCTGGATACAGCATCATTTTATGTAATATTTCTTGCTTGCTTCTGGATAAAAACTTTGCAAGGGTGGGCAGAATTAGACAAGTATTGTGTGATTTAAATAAGAGGGTTATATCTGAAAAAAGGAATGAGAGTGTGATCCAGACTTTGGCATTCACAACTTCCCAATGGGTCGAAACTGATAAAGTTGTATAACATCTGTCCATAAACAGACGATAAATTCACATTGGTGCATTTTACATCCACACTTGCATGTGCACACGGACACTAAAACAAACATGTACGCGCTCGCGCGTGTTAACGCACATGGACACACACTGACACGCATGCGTAAGCATACACATGTACAAACATACACATGGACACCCACTGACATGCACGCGTAAGTGTACACATGCACAAACACGCAAAGACACTGAAAATGGGGATTTCGTTTATTGGCTTACGAGCTCGATTACGAGTGGTATCATAAACAGCAGTAAAGAGCAAGAACCGTAAGACAGAGAAGACCATGTCCCCAAGCGCAGTCGTCCTAATAATGTGGTGACATTACCAGCTATAAACTTGTCAGTGTGTTCCCTCAGTCCACAATGTGTACTGTCAAGACTCTCAGCACTTACTTAACAAAGACGTTGTCCAAACACTCTCCTCACTGGTTTACTGACTGATCAAGCGAACACCAAACTCAAGAGAAGTCTAGAGGGGCTGAAACGTTCGTTTAGTTCTCTGTCCTTGTGATACTTTATCCGGCCACGAACAGTGAACAGTCGTTCTAAATCGTAAATGCTGTTTGTAATCGCTAAAGTTGGTCACGATACATAGGATTAACTGATAAATAACACACGATTAGAGTTGACTGATAATTAACCATCTAGCCAAGAGATTATACGTTATGGGAAACCAAGAAGTTTGATGCAGTGTTGTTGTTTTTTTTCCTGTTGAGAAGGCACCCACAGTACCGATTGTACGAATTTCACCCTATAGGAATTAAATTTGAAATAAAATTTGTTGAAGAGAAAATTATCACACTCGAGTTGAAATAAAATTTGTTGAAGAGGGATTTATCGCACTCGGGACAATTTCCTATGTGCTGAACCCAAATCTGCCACTGATGATCTGGCAGACTGACCCTGCGCAAAACCTTTTGCGCCAGCAATTTTGTCTTAAATTGAGGGGGTAGTAGGATACCTATGAAACACTAAGTTGACACTACCAGAGTCGTTGGAGCATTATGATGGGCTAAGGACAGGTAAATACGCCTTAAAATGGGCTGTGAAAAGGTAAATATTTATACGGCTTGTTCAGATACCATTCTTTATCGGATCATGGATATTCAGCCCTACCAAAGAGCCAATCAGATCAAAAACAATAACAAACTACCAGTTTAGACTTCAGACTTCAGATCATTTAATCATTTAAATAAGCCATAACCCTTCATAAAGCAGTGTGAATTTTTTTTTTTTTTTGGCAATTGACATTGTTAGCCACAGTTATCCTTCTTGAGTCCATTTACAGACGACATTTTGGTAGGTAGGCTTAGTGGCTCTGTTTTGGTAAAAGTAATTACTTTTTCTTCAGTTTCAGAATGGGAAGCCGCAAGTTAATGTCATGTCGACGCTTGGACTGGTGTCATCTAAAGATGATTCCATTCAGTCGAATACGGTACTTAGCTAAAGAATTGACAGCATAGATACTAAGGTAGAAATAGGGTGACAGAGAAAACCGAAACGTTTGTACTCAATTGTAGAGAATTTTGCTGTACGGGAAATATGAGTGGGACTTTTTTTTTTCTTTTTTATGTAATCTCCCTCGAGAGAGGATGGTGAGCGTGTCTATGTCTGTCTGTGAGACAAAAGTCTGTTAACTAAAATTTCTCAACAGTTTATGGATGGATCTTTGTCAATTTTAAGTCAGAAATGTAGATTGTTGAGGAGTCGCGACTACGCGAGTTTGAAAATCACGCCACCAGTCAAGGTCATCATCATTACCATCATCATGTGCCATGGCGTTAGCGATCATGGCCCTCCATACGAATTTATCCCTTGTCACTGCAAGTACATCTCCCATCCTCTCTGTCCTCAACTACTCTGCAAGTCCGTCCAGTATTTTTCTCTGGGTCTACCTGGTGCTCTTTTCCCCTCCAGCTTTCTTGTGCTGAGGTCACACGGGCAAAACCAGAACAGAACTTTTCCAGGAATTCTTACCGTTGTTAACAGTTTACCGTTGTCCTCGTTTCATATCGTTTTTGTCAGATTCTTTTCACGGTCACAGTGGTCTTGAAGTATGATGTCGGATTGTTCTCTAAGGACTTTGAAGTTTGACATTGAATTTTCTAAGCTAAGCACTTATGACTTGATCATGTTGATTTTTGGCAGAAGCGGTCAAGCTGTGTAGATAAACCAACAGATTTCAACTTGTACAATGAACGTTTATGCCAAAATAGACTGTAAGCTTTTCTTTTTCATGCAAGACAAAGTAGTTAAAATACTTTTTTCTGCGGACGAACTGTTGTCTGATATTAGTTGTGAATTAAACTATGTATTCTACTGTGGACCTCTCTTTCGTAAAATCTGCATGGTATCTGGAACTATTCTTTTCACAGAACGTTATAACTCTGTTTAATACTAATCTTTTTATTAGTTTTTCACAGTACGTTATAACTCTGTTTAATACTAATCTTTGTATTAGTTTTTCACAGTACGTTATAACTGTTTAATACTAATCTTTGTATTAGTTTTTCACAGTACGTTATAACTGTTTAATACTAATCTTTGTATTAGTTTTTCACAGTACGTTATAACTGTTTAATACTAATCTTTGCATTAGTTTTTCACAGTACGTTATAACTGTTTAATACTAATCTTTGCATTAGTTTTTCACAGTACGTTATAACTGTTTAATACTAATCTTTGCATTAGTTTTTCACAGTACGTTATAACTGTTTAATACTAATCTTTGCGTTTGTTTGCTTGAATGGGGCGTCAGAGCAATATTCTGTAACTGTACTTATTGTTTTAAAGTTTTCCTGCTTTTCAATTTAGAACAACAGACTTTTTCCTAATTTGTGGCTGCTTTCTGCAAACCCAGTATTCCTGAAAAATGTTGCGTAGGATAATAAAATAATTTTCTGAGAGATGTTTGATCGTTTCCTTTGAAACTGTATCGACGCCTGCTGACCTCCTTTCGTTATCGAGATACACGTATGTGTGTGGTGGTGTGTGTGTGTGTGTGTGTGTGTGTGGTGTGTGTGTGTGTGTATGTGTGTGTGTGTATTGTGTGTGTGTTGTGTTGTGTGTGTGTGTTGTCTGTGTGTGTGTGTGTGTGTTCTGTGTGTGTGTGTGTGTTGTCTGTGCGTGTGTGTGTGTGTGTTCTGTGTGTGTGTTTTGTGTGTGTGTGTGTGTATGTGTGTGTGTGTGTATGTGTGTGTGTGTATGTGTGTGTGTGTATTTGTGTGTGTGTATGTGTGTGTTTTGTCTTGTGTGTGTGTATGTATGTGTGTGTGTTGTCTTGTGTGTGTGTATGTATGTGTGTGTGTGTATGTGTGTGTGTGTGTGTGTGGACGGAGTAGTCAACACCAGGAGCATGGCATATCCTTAGATTAAATACGCAAATGCATTGATATTTGTACTGAATTTTCTTTTCCAGCTTTTTTTCCTCATTGAGGTGTGGTGTACTCTTTGAGATGATTATAGCCCTGCTATTGTTCTGTGCAGTTGGCTGGGCTTTCAACAACAATAACAGTAACAATACTTATTGATCTTTCAGCCTTTCCACGTACGTTTTGGTCTCACTTTGTTTCAGTTTACCTATAAAGTCGTTACAACTCGCGAGGATACAAGCAAACCCGCTCCTCCACATAAATGCAGCAGCAGCAGCAAGAACAACAAGAACAAACAAGCCTTTCATTAAATTGTTGGTGAAAAAAACAAACAAAAAGAAAAAGTATTTAAAAACCCAAAGAGAAAAGAAATAAAGGAAAGAGGGGAGAAGGTCACTTGAAGAAAAGATAACGGAACAAGAACAAAATCGAGAGAACAGCGACAAAGAACAACGAGAAAAATAACAAGAAGAAAAGAAGAACGACGGGAAGAGCAGGAACAAGAAAATTGGAACAAGAAAAAGACCATTGGAACAAGAAAAAGAGGAGCAATGAGCAAATAAACAAAAAGTCACCATACGCTATGGGGTAAAAACAAAATCAAATCTTAATTCAACAATCAGGCCAGGGCGCGCACTCTCATCATTAATTAACCAAAGAAATCACCAACAACGACGAAACCTTCCGCATCAGCGTACGAAAAAGAACAAGAAAACAACATATATACAAAAAAAAAGAAGAAAATGTTAACAACAATGTAGAAGTATAAGAAAAACAACAGCAACAGTGGCAAAGAAGAACAACAACAAAAAGAAAAAAGCAACAACAACAACGAAAAAACCTCAGTAAAAATCAAAAATGCAACAACAGTAAAAATGAAAAAAAAAGAACAGCTACAAATATCAAAACGAACACCACCAAAATAATTAACAAAAATAGCAACATAACAACAACGAAGAAGAAAACGAAGAAGAACAACAACAATAAAGACGAAGACCAGCAACAATGAAAAAGAATAGCAACAACAATGAAGAAGAAGAGCAGTAACGATGAACAAAAAGAAAATAAACTGTAAGAACAGTGTAGAAATAAGAAGACTATTAACAATGAATAAGGACAACAACAAAAATGATGAATGAAAAGTGCAAGAACAGTAAAGAACAAAAACAGCAGCAACAACAATATAAAAAAAAGGACAGCAGCAACAATGAAGAAGAAGAACGGCAACAAGAACGAAGAAGGCACAGAACAGCAACAACAATGAAAACAAGCAGAAGGAAAACAGGAACATCAATGAAGAAGAAGGATTAGCAACAACAATCAAGAAGAAAAACAAGAACAGCCACAGCAATGAAGATAAAAGAGGAAGAGGAACTGCTACAACAAAGACAAAAGAGTAACGGCAACAACAACGAAAAAGAAGAACAACAACAATGGGAAAAAACAGCAAAGAAAAACAAAACCCAAGACAACAATAGTACACCCAACCGCTTTTTGATGTGATCAGAAAACATTCGGTCAATCATCACGCTTTTGCTGATGATAATCAGCTTTACAAAGAAACGCATCCTCGTGACATCGATTCTTGTACTGATTCTATCCAAAACTGTACTGAAGATGTAAAGATATGGATGAATGAAAACAAACTGCAGTTAAACGACAGTAAAACAGAAGCTATTATCATTTCTTCTGGCAGACAATCTGTAAACAGCACTTTACCTTCTTCTCTTCGCATTGGACAATCTGATGTCAATTTCATTTCCTCAGTGAAAAATCTAGGTGTCACTCTTGATTGCAATCTTTCCATGAAGCAGCATGTAAATAATATTTGCAAAGCCGCATATCTCCAACTCCGGAAAATCAGTTCCATTCGGCATCTTCTCACTACTCAGGCAGCACAAACCCTGGTTTGTTCTTTGGTACTGTCAAGACTTGATTACTGTAATTCCCTCCTTGTTGGCTGTCCACACTACTTGATCCAAAAACTACAGAAAGTCCAAAATGCGGCAGCTAGACTGGTCTGTAGGGCTAAAAGGAGAGATCATATTACACCACTTCTGCAGTCTCTTCACTGGTTACCAGTATCTGCACGGATACAATACAAAATAGCTACTCTGACTTTCTCGTCTCTTACAGGCACAGCTCCCCCTTATGTTTCAGAAATGATTTCAACATACCTGCCATCACGACAGCTCCGATCAAGTTCTGACACCCGTTTGCTAATTGTACCTCGTGTAAAAACTCAGTCGTTTGGTGAACGCTCTTTCTCTTTCTCAGCTCCTCTCTTTTGGAACAGTCTCCCATATGACCTTCGCCATGCTCCTTCTCTCACATCTTTCAAAACCGGTCTCAAGACCTACCTGTTCAAAAATGCTTTTGAGACAACACTCCATATTCACTCTTGATTCAATCATTCCTCCTTATCCCATTGTTGAAGAGGGTGCATGCTGTGTGTGTGTGTGTGTGTGTGTGTGTGTGTGTGTGTGTGTGTGTGTGTGTGTGTGTGTGTGTGTGTGTGTGTGTGTGTGTGTGTGTGTGTGTGTGTGTGTGTGTGTGTGTTTTGTTGTCATGCATAGTTCTGTTTTCCTTTCCATATTTGTGTGTAGTGATGTGGTATGAGATGTGTTATGTTATTATGTGGTATTATGCGGTATGATGTGTTTTGTAGTATGAAGTGTGACATATCTGTCCATATGTCTTATGTTATATGTGTACACTATTTGTGGCTGTTCTGTGCGTCTATTATGTGAAGCGCCTTGTGCTCCCTCCTTGTGAGGGAGGAAGGCGCTCAACAAATGTCCAATATTATTATTATTATTATAAAAAGCAGAAGAAAAGCAACAACAATAAAAAGAAAAATGCGACAGCAATGAAAAAAGAAGAGAAGAACAGCTACGACAGTAAGAGAGCGGGACAGCAGCAATAATAAAAAGGAAGAAAAAGAACAGCAACAACAATGACAGAAGAATAACAGCAACGATAATAACCACAAAAAAATAAAGGAACAGCAACAACAATGAAAAAGGACAGCAACAACAAAGAAGTAAATCAGCAACAACAATGAGAAAAAACAGAAGAACAGCGAGAACAAATTAAAAAGAAGAAGAAGAAGAGCAACCACAATTAAAAAAAACAAAAAAACAGCAAGAATAACGGAGGAAGAAAAACGGCAATAACAACGAAGAAAAAGAAATAGCAGCAACAGTGAAAAAGAAGAACAACAACACTGAAAAAAGAACAGCAACAACGATGAAAGAACAAAAATAACAGCAACAACGAATTACAAACAACAGTAACAATGAAACAAGAACAGCTACAACGGTGAAAGAAGAACAGCAACAACAACAAAGAAGGAGAAACCAACAACAACGAAAAACAAGAGAAAGAAGAACAACAATAAAAAACAACAACAATAACAATGAAAAGAAGGAGACGAACAGCAACATCAATGAAAAAGAACAGCAAAAACAATGAGAAAAAGAACAGCAACAACAATGAAAAAAAGCAATAACAATGAAAAAGAACAGCAACAACAATGAAAAAGCAATAACAAGAAAAAGAACAGCAACAACAATGAAAAAAGCAATAACAAGAAAAAGAACAGCAACAACAATGAAAAAAAGCAATAACAATGAAAAAGAACAGCAACAACAATGAAAAAAGCAATAACAATGAAAAAGAACAGCAACAACCATGAAAACAAGCAATAACAATGAAAAAGAACAGCAACAACCATGAAAACAAGCAATAACAATGAAAAAGAACAGCAACAACAATGAAAACAAGCAATAACAATGAAAAAGAACAGCAACAACAATGAAAACAAGCAATAACAATGAAAAAGAACAGCAACAACAATGAAAACAAGCAATAACAATGAAAAAGAACAGCAACAACAATGAAAACAAGCAATAACAATGAAAAAGAACAGCAACAACAATGAAAACAAGCAATAACAATGAAAAAGAACAGCAACAACAATGAAAACAAGCAATAACAATGAAAAAGAACAGCAACAACACCGAAGACACAGAACATCAACAACAGTGAAAAAGAGCAGAAGTAAAACAGCAACAACAATGAAGAACAAGAACAGCCACAGCAATAAAAAAAAAAAAAAAGAGAGGAAGATCTGCTACAACAATGATAGACGATTAACAGCAACAACAACGAAAAAGAAGAATAACAACAACAATGAAAGACCAGCAACAAGAAAGACAACAACAACAAAAAGGCAACAATAATGATAAAAAGCAGAACGAAAGCAACAACCATAAAAAAATGGCAACTGCAATGAAAAAAGAAGAGAAGAACAGCTACGACAATAATGGAGCGGGACAGCAGCAATAATGAAAAGGAAGAAGAAGAAGAGCAACAACAATGACAGAAGAATAGCAGGAACAATAACAGCAACAACAAATTAAAAAGGAAAATCAAAAAGGAGAACAACAACCAAAATGAAAAAGGACAGCAACAACAAAGAAGTAACTCAGCAACAACAATGAGAAAAATCAGAACAGCGAGAACAATTAAAAAGAAGAGCAACCATAATAAAAATAAGAACAGCAAAAACAACGAAGGAAGAAAAACGGCAATAACAATGAAGAAGAAGACGTAGCAGCAACAGTGAAAAAGAATAGCAACAAAACGGAAAAAGAACAGGAACAACGAAGAAAGAAACAAAAATAACAGCAACAATGAATTACGAACAACAATAACAATGAAACAAGAACAGCTATAACGATGACAGAAGAAGAAGAACAACAACAAAGAAGGAAAACAGCAACAACAACGAAAAAACAAGAGAACAATGAAGAACAACAAAAATAAAGCAACAACAACAACAATGAAAAGAGGGAGACGAACATCAACATCAACGAAGAAGAACAGCAAAAACAATGAGAAAAAAAGCAGCAACAATATTGAAAAAGCATCAACTACAATGAAAAAGAATAGCACAACAACGAAGACACAGAATAGCAACAACAACGAAAAAGAGCAGAAGGAAAACAGGAATATCATTGAAGAAGAAAGAATAACAAGAAGAATGAAGAAGAATAACAAGAACAGCCACAGCAATGAAAAAAAGAGGAAGAAGAACTGCTACAACAATGACAGACGAATGACAGCGACAACAACGAAAAAGGAGAAGAACAACAACAGCAATGAAAGAAACAGCAACAGCAAAGAAAAACAAACAACCCAAGGCAACAATAATAATAAAAAGCAGAAGAAAAGCAACATCTATAAAAAGAAAAATGCGACAGCAATGAAAAAAGAAGAGAAAAACAGCTACGACAGTAAGAGAGCGGGACAGCAGCAATAATGAAAAGGAAGAAAAAGAACACCAACAATAATGACAGAAGAATAACAGCAACAATGATAACCACAAAAAAATTTTAAAGGAAAAATCAAAAAGGAGAACAACAATAACAATGAAAAAGGAGAGCAACACAAAGAAATAACTTAGCAACAACAATGAGAAAAAACAGAAGAACAGCGAGAAAAAATTTTTAAAAAAGAAGAGCAACCACAACAAAAAAGAAAAACAGCAAAAACAACGGACGAAGAACAAAAAGAAGTCTGAAGCATAGAATAACAGCAGGAATAAAGCAGAGGAGCAGAAACAACAACGAAGCAAAGGAACGACAGGAATGACGCAGAGGGACAAGAACGAAGCAAAGGAACAACAAAAATGACGCCGAGGGACAAGAATGAACCAAAGGAACAACAAGAATAACGCAGAGGGACAAGAACGAACCAAAGGAACAACAAGAATAACGCAGAGGGACAAGAACGAAGCAAAGGAACAACAAGAATGACGCAGAGGGACAAGAACGAAGCAAAGGAACAACAAGAATAACGCAGAGGGACAAGAACGTAGCAAAGGAACAACAAGAATGACGCAGAGGGACAACAACAAAGCAAAGGAACAACAAGAATGACGCAGAGGGACAAGAACGAAGCAAAGGAACGACAAGAATGACGCAGAGGGACAAGAACGTAGCAAAGGAACAACAAGAATAACGCAGAGGGACAAGAACATAGCAAAGGAACAACAAGAATGACGCAGAGGGACAAGAACGTAGCAAAGGAACAACAAGAATGACGCAGAGGGACAAGAACATAGCAAAGGAACAACAAGAATGACGCAGAGGGACAAGAACATAGCAAAGGAACAACAAGAATAACGCAGAGGGACAAGAACGTAGCAAAGGAACAACAAGAATGACGCAGAGGGACAAGAACGTAGCAAAGGAACAACAAGAATGACGCAGAGGGACAAGAACGAAGCAAAGAAACAACAAGAATGACGCAGAGGGACAAGAACGTAGCAAAGGAACAACAAGAATGACGCAGAGGGACAAGAACGTAGCAAAGGAACAACAAGAATGACGCAGAGGGACAAGAACGTAGCAAACGAACAACAAGAATGACGCAGAGGGACAAGAACGTAGCAAAGGAACAACAAGAATGACGCAGAGGGACAAGAACGTAGCAAACGAACAACAAGAATGACGCAGAGGGACAAGAACGTAGCAAAGGAACAACAACAATGAAGCAGCAGAACAGCAACAAATGAAATGGGAACAACAAGAATTAAGCTTTGAAACAACAAGAACAAAACAGAGGAACAACCAAGGTGAAACAGAAACAACAAGAATGAAGCATGGAAAACAGGACTGAAACAGCGGAACAATAAAAAATAAAGCTGAAGAACAACAAGATGACACAGAGAAACAAAAAGATGACACAGGGAAACAACAAGAATGACATAGAGAAACAACACGGATAACACAGAGAGACAACAAGATGACACAGAGGAACAACAAAAATGACACAGAGAAACAACAAGAATGACACAGAGGAACAACAAGATGACACAGAGGAACACCAAGAATGACACAGAGGAACAAGATGATACAGAGGAACAACATGGATGACACAAAAGAATAAAAAGAATGGCACAGAGGAACATCAAGAATGACACAGAGGAACACCAAGAATGGCACAAAGGAACAACGAGAATGACACAGAGGAACATCAAGAATGACACAGAGGAACAACGAGAATGACACAGAGGAACAACGAGAATGACACAGAGGAACATCAAGAATGACACAGAGGAACATCAAGAATGACACAGAGGAACAACGAGAATGACACAGAGGAACATCAAGAATGACACAGAGGAACATCAAGAATGACACAGAGGAACAACGAGAATGACACAGAGGAACAACGAGAATGACACAGAGGAACAACGAGAATGACACAGAGGAACAACAAGAATGGCACGGAGGAACAACAAGAATGAAGCAGAAGACCAACAACAAGAACGAAATAGAGGAAGAATAACCAAAAGAAAGCTGAGGAAAAACATTAGAACTTGCCCCGTGCCTCCGAAAAAGTTTTATGTGCGAGAGGCTAGGAGAACAAAACTGCTCCTGCTGAGTCCTCCTACACGTGGCAGCCACTGCGCCTGTGGAACAACGACCGTCAGTTTGTGAGAGAGTGGGAAGAGGATTGCACATCCCCTCCAGTTTTAGAAATTTGTGCTGGTCAGGGGTACAGCCAAGCCGGAACGAGGCATTCAACCACCAGCTACGACAGAGCCCTGCGGTGGTGGAGAAGTGGTGACGGGGACAGACAGAGCTGGAAGTGTGTTGTGTCACCCAGACCTCTATTGCCAACATGAACAGTTTTGGAGAAAATGCACAGCCCATTACTATGCCGGCTTTGAAATGAATCCAGTCTGACGTGTATTCCTTTGTGGAAACCACAATGAGAAGCCATGAAAGTGCTTCTTCAGCATTTCTTGGATGTTCTTGAGACATGATAAATCTCGAGAGCCAGTTGCATCATCTTGTGTGGAACTGATCCATACGTGTTTATCACCTCGAGGCCCCTGTTCTGTGTAATAACTCCTTGGATTGCCTCCCGATTCGTCGTGGCTTGCTCTACACAGTCAAACATTTCTGGGATGCCTTCTTTCTGGCTTGACATATCCAGATACCCGGTACTCATTTTCTGTTAAGGTACTTAATCATCCTTGCAACCATGACATTATTTTCCCTGCGACGTTCAGAATTGATATTGGTCAGAATTGGTTGATATTAGTCCAATTCAGTTCTTATGCAATTTACCTGTTCATACTGATCTTTTCAGCTACACCCGTGGGAGGCAGGGGCTCTTTGGGTGGAAATAGTATCCCCAGAAAGTTTCTATTTTCTCCGTCATTCACTTTGTTCCTGCATTGCTCTATTGCTGTCTGTCATCTATTCCTATCATTTATTGCTTTGCTGGTCCTGTACGCGTTTTAGACACTCTCTCATATATTTTCTATCAGGATTGATAATTGGGTACATGTATTAAGTGCATTGCTGACTCTAAGGACAAAATGTGATAAATGTGATGTGCAGAAGCAAAGTAATTTAGGCCCGTTTTATACACGCTATAGTGTTCAAATTTGTACTATGGTTTGTTTTCTTTTAAACCTCCTGGTGATAAATTGGAAAGAGAGGTCAAGGTCAGGGGCTTATCATTAAATTATGTGTGTGAATGCACTGATATGCGTACTTAATTTTCTTTTCTCTTTTTTACTTCATCTAGTGATAGTGGCTTACTGTGTCTCGTTTTCAGGTCTTTCCATATGCTCTCTAACTCTTGCTTCTTAAATCCGACGCATAGTTCATGTTTCTTGAATTTCTTTTTTTTTTCTTACGGATATCCATCATCAGACGCTGAAGCCTGGATTTCTGAGGAGTTGTTTTTCATCTTTGGCTGTTTTACTCTACAGACACCTCGACATATTGCATTGATATACAAATCTCTGAATGTGTCTAGTTTGTATTCCAGAGTGCGCCTCCTTATCAGCGCATTTAGTTTGTTGACTATTTCTTCGCCCAGCCTGTCTCATTCTCTTTTGCTCGTGTTGGCAGCAAATTGAGTTTCTGGTGCTTGGCATCAAGAACCTGTACAAAATTCCTCATCTGAACATCAGCATGGACGACCTTGACACTATGGTTTGATTCCTAGCCTTGGTTTTCCGACGTCTTATCTGCTCTCTCTCTCTCTCTCTCTCTCTCTCTCTCTCTCTCTCTCTCTCTCTCTCTCTCTCTCTCTCTCTCTCTCTCTCCATCTGTCCCCATGGCAAGGATTAGTTGCAAGACAGGTCCCAGGTCCAGTGTGACCTAGAGCCACTACTGAACAATTAATGTGCTTGTATATTATGACAACAAAACAGAACCTTTGGGGATTTAGGCTAGACGGTGATCTTGTAACACGCAACTGAAGAACTCGTGATTTTAAGCGATGGCTTCAAATTGAAAACGTCAGTGCATACCATAGTCTGGCCAAACTTTTTTCCCAATCTTATTTACTTATGGACTTTTTTAAAAGGTAAAACTAGTCCCGTTATTTTATTCTTATTTTTATTATTTTATTATTATTATTATTAGTGATCTTTTTTTGTTTTGTTTTGGGTTTTCTTGTAAAATTAATCCCGTTGATTTTTTTAGAAACACGTGTAACTCTTCTCCATTGCTTAATCTCCCAAACCCTGATCGGGTCAGATGCTTGTTCACAGTTGGGCAGACAAGTGGCCAAGTTGTCACTTGACTCTGTTAGGAACATTTGGTCATACTTCTATGCAGATCTGACGGTTTGTTGTCTCTTTCTTTGTTCCGGTCATTTTAGTGGAGATCCATAACTTAAAAACTGGACTCTGATTTTTCAGATCTGAGTGGAAAATGAATAACATACACGATCCGCCACATCTTGGCCAGTCGGTCAACGTTCTTGTTGTATTGTAAAATGACATGGCCAGGGATCCACGTTAGAACAACATATTACATATCATTTTCCAAAGTATACTGCACGTCGTCGAATTCGTGCAGTACCGAATGGTTTTAAGATTTCGGCCAAAGTTGGCTGTTTTCTGTCTCTCTCTGTCTCTGTCTCTGTCTCTGTCTGTCTGTCTGTCTGTCTCTCTCTCTCTCTCTCTCTCTCTCTCTAATAGCAAGGATTAGCTGCAAGACAAGACCAATGGGGCCTAGAGCTACTATCCTTGAGCCATACAGTATTTTAGCCTCTCTCCCTCTCTCTGGAACGCACATACACACACTCTACATGAATGTTCAGCCCGTGCCAGAGATAGAGAACTATTGACCAACATTCGTTTCATTAAAAGAAAAGCAAACTGAGCCCTAGCCTAAGTCAGTCTGAACTTGTACTGTATACAACCACTCAGTCTCTCAACCTTTGTTTTATGGTGTGGACGGCGCAGCGAACCAACCGACAGACTGAAGTGTAACTAGACCCGTGCCCGTGTCGACACAGCTCCACCGTTAATTGGATCCCATCTTATTCTATAAGGACCCAAGGAAAAGGATAGAGGAAGGTGGTGAGACTAGAGCCTCTGGGCTCTGCCTACGTAGGAAGTAGGGGACGGAGAGGCGACAGAGGAAAAGGAGATAGGGGGGTGACCCTTTTAGGGCGATGTGGGGGTTAAGGAGCGAGAGAGGAAGGGCTCGTCACATCGGAACCTCTACAAGTAAAACCACTCCCTCCGACAGAGCTAGTTTGTCGGTGTCAGTAAGGTTAGATGTAATCATCTTGTGTGTTCTCTTCCTCTGAAACAATCAGAACGTTGGTATTTGTAGTTGTGGTCATTTTTGTGTATCGTTTATCAACTTCCAAAGCTTTGCTAGTTTTGTTTGTTTGTTTGTTGTTGTTTTTTGCCCCTGGTTAGTCTGACCTAGTGGTATCATCTGTGCGTATGTGCGTGTGTGAGGTGTTTTGACAGCAGCTTGACAGCCTTTTAAGTCATATTGTTTCTCGTTGGGTTGACATCGTGAGTGATGGTGTTATCTATACACACACATGATGGAAACCCGACTTGCTATTTCACAGTTTTGATAAACAGTGCCCGGTGTTTATACGCGCCAAAATGAAAACAATAGGCCCATGTAGACTAAACGTGAATGGGCAAGTGAAAGAAGGTTAGAACAAAGAAATTACACATTGTTCAAACTTTATTTCTCACTTCCGGTCTAGTGTTCAAGGATGTGAACATTCTACTGGAACCAAAAATGTGGACACAATGTTAATAAACAAGCTGCGGAAAAGGTTAAAACGAAGAACGAAAAGAATAAAATAGACAAGTGGGAGTCACTTAGTAGAATAAGAAAACAATGATACAAACTAAAGACTTATAGACTAAGCTGGATACTACAAAAAGAAATATACAAAACAAAATAAAGACTCGCAAGTCAGATACTAAGTAAAGAAAAGAAGACACAAAATAGAGACGTGCCAGACGGATACAAGAAGAGAATGAAACAATGTAAGACACATTCAGATACTCACCAAGAAAAGAACAGAACGAAACCAAATAGAAACACAAATCGTTAAGAAAAAGAACAAAATGAATCAAACGAAGCGACAGAAAGCCTCAAGAAAAAGGAAAGAAACAAAAGAACATTTGGATAATCTCTGACTAGGAAAAGAACAGAATGAAAATAAACTGAGAAATACTGAAACAATTCAGTTGTAAAAGAAAAGAATGACAAACGAAATTGAGAAATATAAGTCAGACACTGCTCGAAAAAGAAAACCGTGAGGTAAATAGGGAACGAAATACAAGCCAGACTCCCTGTGATTATTTTAGTCGGTCATGGTGGAGATTGCCAGCCAAGCACGCGTCATAAGAGGGGGCTCGTGACGGCTGGCGTTTGGAGACATTTCACGTAGACCTTGTTCGTTCGCCAGCGTCACACAGACAGCGCTGCGCTACGTCGTGGTCACTGCTGACATGATTCAGTGCCTGTGTGCAGGCCACGAAATGTGAGTAAAAACTGTGAGGGTTACATTGTAAACTGAAGTCAAACTATATTTCCAAACATTTGTGTTGGTATGATAGTGATGATAGAAACATATCAACTAAAATTTTAGTAAAACGCAGGAAACTTCATAATGACGCTTTTTCACATATTTACGTTGATTTCAAACGTTTCCGTGAATTTCATTCAAAATTACAGAAACTAGAAACACACGAAGAGATAATGAGAACCCATATTAATTTGAAACAAGACTGATGCATTCAGCAGAACCGTTTGAAAACGTTATTGTTTCCTGCATTGTATATTGTTTCAACAATTAGATAACGCGTTCTTCTTGTTTGTTTCTTTGTTTGTTGTATTTCATGCCATATATTTTTGGTTCATATTTACACTTTGATTTTGATGAAGTAATGATACACCTAGTTGTCATGACGTTCATGAGGCAATAATATTCCTACGGGTGTTGTGGTTGTCGTTCTTGTCTTCTTTCCTATAGTTTTGTTCTCTAAATCAAAGTGGCTTCCAGCGTTCAACCAAAGAAGAACTAGAAATACACAAAAATTAGAATCAGAATGCATATTTGATATAACACAAGAAACGGGCGCAAATATTAGGCAACTGGCCTTTGCCAAGCGTATACAAAAATTATTCCTTGTAATCTTTTGTGTAGGCTTGATGAAGGTCCGTTGACTGCAAATGTATGCTTGTTTTGTGTTGTTATGTTACATACGCGTTCTGATGTTTTTTTCTAGTTCCTATGGTATTGTTGCTGTTCTAATTCTTCTTTTCCTGAGTTGGTCTTATGGGCGTTTCTGTAAGCGGTTTTTGTTCGTTTACTCTGTCGTTCTAGTCGGTAGTTTAGTCTGTGTCATGTTTGTTTTAGTAGTTTAGATAGTATGTGTCTGTGGCTTTTCTATTTTACATATATTTATCTATTTATTCATTTATCTATTTATTCATCTGTCCTTATTTATTTGTTTTTGTATCTATCATCTATCAATCTGTCTATCTATCAATTTATTTATTTATTTGTTCATTTATTTATTTATTCCTCTTATATGAGAAACAGTTTGAGGATAAGGAGTGTTATTTGTTTGCTTTTCTGTTGTTAAAATGATAAACGCTTTTTGTGAATCCGACTCTGTTATCGAGACTGGATCAAGCCACGAATGGCTTAGACAGATTATCATGAATGGGCTTGCTCAGTAGCAGTCTAATTCTAGTGTTAGCAGAACTAATGAAGATGGTGCTGGCAGAACAGTAGTCTTCATTTTGTCGGGAAAAAAATGTCCTGGTAATCTCCACCATCTTACTAACGCTGTGCCTGCATTTGAGTTGCAATATGTTGGTCAGCTAACGTAGGCTACGTGTGTACGAGGCCAGGATGCGTTTCCACACGATAAAATAGTGCTTGCTATATCCTGTTGAAGGAAGCATTTCTTCTGTTGCCAATTATAGATGTGATGTGCCAACAACTGCTGCCTCTGTTCGTAAAATGATGTGAAGAATTGTCGTATTGTTTACACGCTCGTTTTTTTTTTCAAGCCTAGGACCAACATTGCGTGCCGGTGGTTTTATTGTGATCCGTTTCAGTTCAGATCACGCAGGAGATACACACATTATTCATGATAAATCCAAAGAACCGGGACCAGCGAAAAGCCAGATTAAAATTTTGTTGGTAAGTTTGAGTGAAGTCACAGAGTCGAATCTCGTGCACTTTACGGATACATGATTAAGTGTGTTGCTCAAATCGCCTGACCCACACCCCAGGTGTCTGTA
Organism: Monoplex corrugatus; assembly: GCA_030674185.1. Classification (NCBI taxonomy): domain Eukaryota; kingdom Metazoa; phylum Mollusca; class Gastropoda; order Littorinimorpha; family Ranellidae; genus Monoplex; species Monoplex corrugatus. The sequence continues at coordinate 16,629,786 of CM060307.1, forward strand.
TTTCTCGGCCCTGGATGTCTCATGAAAGTAATCGTAGAGTACAGCCCTATCACGCGGTCTTAATCTAGAATACAACTCAACAGCTTCATGATTATCATCCCCCATCGTCATCGTAACAATGTAAAAAAAATATTGTCTTGGTTTTTTAGGCCATTGATGTGGCGTTTGAAATGTAGACCTACTCGTTAAGACATTTGTGGGGGGGGGGGGGGGGTGTATTGGTTGGACCAAACATGCTTATAGCATGTTACAATCATACGTGGCTAGTTTTGAATAGTGATGGGGCAGCAAAGGGGACCGTTTTAAAACACATCTTTCATCCATACCACCGGACTAATTGAGGCGGACCTCACCCGAACGTAGAAGATAGAGCGTGTATGGAATCCACATTCCTGCGCGGTAATGTGTTTTTTGTATAAACCGAAAGTGAAAAGACAGTGACCATGAACCAGCGTGGCACAGCACTAAACAGGCAGCCGTGGCACAAAGAAAGGTGGGGCGCATAACTGAGATGTCGGGGCAGACGTGGTGATAAGCCAGCTATTGTTTTCACATGCCAGTATCGGATTCACAGACAGTCGGTGGTTGCAGAGCGCCCCATCTCTAATCACCACAAAACCGTACAGCGCATGACTTCGCTCCAGCACTCTGATAAACAGACCTACGTCAGGGCAGTATGCTTTGGCAGTTCCACTCGGTATTTCGACAGTCGCCAGCAAGTTAGTTAAACATATACAGCTCCGACTGTTCGCTCCAACAGTCTGATCCATATATACGTTCGGTTAGGTGACAAGATTTTTCTACAAGAGGATTTGACACTTCCTCTCGGTATTGCAGTTTCCACTGACAAAACTATGCAGCATTATGTCTTCGTTCCAGCAACTGAGAAGTACAGCCGTGTGAGCACAATTCCGGCCATGGGAATTGGCGGTTTCGCTTAGTATTTCGACAACCTTTGGATCCTTGGTTCCAGCGGTTGCTGTTGCATTGAATTTTTCGATTTTTGACGTTTGAACAGGAACTGTTCTTGTATGTGTATTTTGGTAGGTGTGGAAATTTTTTTCGAACTATGGTGTTATGTATCATGTTTTATTTGTGTTGTTTTAGTTGACTGTTATCGTATTCATTTGTAAGCTACCTTTCTGGGTGAGACTCAGAGAAGATGATAGGATAATAGATGGGAGGATAGTAATTAAGATAATACTCGTTTTCGTGCGTTGAAGTTTTGATGATTAGGTCTTCAAGGTATTTGATTCGATCTTCGTCTACTCTATTTACCTTAGGATGACGAATATGACACACGGCTTGTCTGTCCTAGCTATAAAACAATCATTTTGCGTAAAAAAAACACGTTTTTTTCCCAGAACGAGTGGAACATCTTCATTTGGTATGTGTTGCCAAATTTCAAAATTGGGTGATCGGATAATGCCAGAGCACTTCGATGGTATAAATTACAGACTGGTGTATGCTTACAAGCCGTAAGGAAAAAAAATATGAGACACTGAAAGCAGTTTGCTAAAACCTAGTTTGAAATTCGAGATGATCACAGAATTTCAGATTACTGACAATGTGTGTGTGTGTATATATGTGTGTATGTATGTATGTATGTATGTGTGTGTGTGTGTGTGTATGTGTGTGTGTGTGTGTGTATGTGTGTGTGTGTGTGTGTATGTATGTGTGTGTGTTTATGTGTGTGTTAGATCCAGTAGGCGCTCACTGTGAAAACAAACCACAACAGAGGGTTTTTATCCCTTTTCAAAACCAGTGGAAATACAATCTTAAACATTTATTGATAAGACAAGTTTTTAGAGAAAACTGGTAAATGCTTGTTTTTAACCTAAAACATTTTTAACATTTCGAACAGGAAGCAGAAGTGGATGTATACATAACACCGACCAGTAAAGATGGACGTATCCGAAGCCCAGTCATGAATGGGTGTTCGGTCCAGATATAACCCTGGTAACACAAGGATTGACGTTGTTTCTTCAGAATCCAGAATAATGAGTAGAGTGCCTTTGGTCATCGTTTGACTTTCTCTGGACCCCCAAGGCAGTCACTTATATTGAACTAGATATATGTTTCTAATCTCGAACAAAGTAATTATTGAAGGACTTTGTGTCAGCACAGAAGTGATTTCAACAGACAAAACATCCCGACAGACGGCGCTGTTCTGTGGTGCTAGCGCCGAACTTCCTGTATGACACTTAGGAGTGGGTGTCCTCGATTTCCTTTCTAGGCAGGGAAGTGAACTAGTCCCCTATCAAAAGCTGTGAAAAATCTGACTGGTACATAACCACAAGAATGGCCACAGGGTGGTCCAGTAAACAGAAACGGAGGTGGGCATCTCTGAGTGTGGACGAAACCCCAGGCACGTTTCGCCGCCTGGGTGAAGACGAAGCCAGACGCGCAGAATGGCCGGCAGCAACTCTACCGTCGTCGGCGTTGAACGGCAAAGACACGGCGACCCAGCAAGGTCATGGAAAGGCTACAGAGACGCATCAAGGTCATGGAAAGGCTACAGAGACGAAGCAAGGTCACGAAAAAGACACTGGGACTCAGCAAGGGCGTGGCAAGGACACAGTGACTCAGCAAGTGGAAGAGAAGCCAGTCTTGTCGGCCAGTCTGCCACGCGCTAAACGTGAAGACAAAAAACCTTCCCTCTTCACGGCTTTCACCTGGAGCATGGGCAAAAAGTCCAGACCCAAGCTGAAGGAACCTGAAGGGACACATGACGATGAGGGAACTGAGGCTGAAGTCTCTGACTCGGCACCAGCCAGCCACGACTACTCAGAAAGAGCCGTGGATGTTCCCAATGAGCAACTGAGCACTCACAAACCGATGCGTCTGAGTTCAAACTCCAGCTCCTCAAGCAGCTCCAGCTCATCCTCCAACAGGAGCAACAATCAGGCATTTGTTGATCCACACGACGAGACAGCCAAAAATACCCGGAGCAAGAGAAAGATGAAAACTGAAACACTTCCTGCGACGGCCCCCGAATTAGAAATAACTACAGAGTCGCTAAAAACAAACGGCGGGAAGGAAAGCCACCAGGCTACAGAAGCAGCCAGAAGCGAGGACACTGGTCAAAATGACACAGACGAAGCCAGTGCACGTGAAACGGAGCGCGGGGAAAGCAAGTTCGATACAGGTCGCCGGTTCCGCCTGGAGGCCATGGTGATGGTGGATGACGAACGCCCGGCCGAGCGGCGTGTGACGTACTTAGGTCCTGTGCTGTTATCACCGCTGGATCAACAACAACGTCAAGGGCAGTATGTGCACGTCACGGTGGCGCCGGGCTCTGGCGGCGAGGCTGCTGAAGGCAGTTCCCTGATGGTGCGGCCTGCACAGCCTGTTTTCATTAAGAGCAACAATGGTGAGTTGTTCTACTTGTTTTCTGTCTGTCTGCTGTCTGTCTGTTCTGTTTGTTTTCATCTGGTTGGGTCGTGTTGTGAAGTGTCGTGTATGTATTAGCAAATTGTCATAATTTTCCTGTCTTCGTGTTGATTTTACATTTTGATGAAGAAATACCGAATGTTTTTGCTTAACTATCTGTAGAAAATAATAATATAAGTTAATCCATTCCATGTGGACTTGTATCAGTTTGAACGAGTATATCCAATGGTGTCGAAACTTGACATGTGTCAACTGTCTGTCTTTTTGTTGATATGTTAACAAAAACGACTTTGAATTCAGCCAGTATGTCTTGTTCCTTTGACTTAATTTTGCCGAATATTTGCGCTTATCTTGTGTTGTAAATAAGCGTTCTCTTTCTCATTTTTGTTCAAAATTGTGAAATAAACATTCATAGGTCTGAGGCAAAACCGCCCAGAGCGATTTATATTTGAATACGATTGACGAGAACGAAATTCCAAGAGTTGTTTTGAGTTTCTAAAACATGTTGAACAGTCCTAATTCAAACAAGCCTGATAGTTATGTGTATTTTGATAATTAGCGATCCAGATGTGTATTTCAGGATTTAGCATCCAGAAAATTTATTGTCGAATTTTTTTTCTTGTCTTTTTGGGCTTCAACTTCTTTGTGCTCTTGTGTATACGAGCATGTTTTTATATGTATAGATGTAGGTACTGGTGGTCGTACTCCGTTTTTGAGGGTATGCTATACTACGTATTGTGTTCCATAAGTCATTGAACATTAACATGGCTTGCAGGGTCTTTCAGGTGAGTATTTGGTGTTCAGCACTGCCTATGTAAACGAAGCATGTGCAAGCACTGGCAGATCCCCGTGGGGATACTGAGGGCCCTTTCACTTGAAATAGTATCTCTACCTTCTGGAAATTCTGTGCTAGAAATGTCCTCTTTACTATCAATTTCTTGTTTCTGTGATTTCTGCCTATCATTTTCTGTCTTGCTGGTCCATTCACCTGTATGTGTTCTATAAAGCCGTATCAGCTTTTTCTTAGGATTGATAATTGGGTACATGTCTCAACTGCGGTTTTTTCTTTTTTTTTTTTTTTTTTTTTTTTTTTTGACTGTAAGGAAATGTGATGTGCACAAGCAGTTTTGGGTGATTTAAATCAGTTCTATATATGTTTAAGTGTCCTTGGTGATATCTACATTTGTATTCAGATTTATTTTTTTAAGACCCTAGTGATAAATTGGGCAGAATGGTCAACGCCAGGAAAACATCATCAGGTGATGTGCCTGCATGCAATGATACGTGTACTTAATTTTCTTTTCCGGGTGATTTTTTTTTTCGAAGAGGTGTGTGCATTTTGAGATGCTTATAGCCCTGATATGGCTCTGCGCAGTCGGCTGGGTTTAAACAATAATAATAATAGTACTAATAAGCACTTGCAACTCTGCACGTTATGTTGTCTTGGGAGTTCAGAAAACTCCACCCTTTACACACTGGGCACTACCAGACAGGATCGAACTCAGACCTTCCACATTGTCGAGTTTAAGGAAGCTTATCTCAGGCTTGCCCAAGCTGGGGTAACATGGTATATGAGCGATTTTATGCAATGTTCTCGCTAACTTGTCCTTGTTATGTTCTCAGCAGATAACCAGCAAAATCATGTGCACAAACCGTATGTGCTGGTGAGGTCTATAAGGGGGGGGGGGGGGGGGAGAGAGAGAGAGAGACAGACAGACAGACAGACAGACGGACAGACAGACAGAGAGATTTATTCCAGTAAAGGACATAGCGCCTTATGGATAAAGGGGTGCAAACACACAGACACACACACACACACACACACACACACACACACACACACACACACACACACACACACACACACACACACACACACCACACACAGAGGGGAATGAACGCATGTACAATAAATGCATTAAATACTGCACATTATGAAGCGGCTGTAGAACTCAGCTTGAATGCTTTAAGTATTATAAACGTATAGCTTTTTTTCCCATTTTTTGTTTGTTTTGATTTTTCAACATTCTCATTTTTCTCAGATGTCAGAAACAAAAAAGCGAAACTTCCAAAAACACAAACTTTCAACGGAATATATTATTCCCATGGACCATTTACAGCAGGATAACACATGACGAAACGTACTCTTTCCCTGTTTTGCAAGAGAGAAAGAGAAGTACAGAAAAAAAAGTCCGTTGCAAACGTTAACTGCAGGAACTGGCTGGCACGAACCCCACGCAGTTTTGAGAGGCTGCATCCGTTCTGTCAAGGGGGTACTCGTTCGTAACCAAAGCATGCGACAGAAAAACGGAAACTACATCTGCTTGAATACATTATCCTGTTTTTCTCTGTGTTCGGGGAAAAATCGAGAACATCCAAAAAATGTAGAGGGGAGGAGATGGCTTGAGGGAGTTACAGTACCATTATTTGTATCGATGTCTGACATTACCATTATTTGTACCGATGTCTGACAGATAAGTAACAGCAATAGTAGTTTATTGAACAAATAGGCCACGGAACTCGGATGAAGGAGAAGATTAAAGACTGAGGAGACAGAGTTGTCCAGACTGCCACAATCTGTATGCCATCAAACGGCACGATTAGAATTGTCGTATTAGTCAAAACTCTGGATGAAGATGTGAAGTACCTAATACACAGAACACAACCAAAACTAAAACTAAAAGAATCATCTTTTGCCTTGAAAACTGTCTCTTCAACCCAGAATCTGGACATGTGCAATTGAAACTTTCAATCACAGCCACGCTTAACACAGACAATTAGAGCCAATAATACAAGATGGAGATGTATTACCACAGACAATTAGAGCCAACAGTACAAGAGAGAGATGTATTACCACAGACACTTACAGCCAACAGTACAAGTGGGAAATGTATCACCACAAACTTTTAGAGCCAACAGTACAAGACAGATGCATTACTACAGACATATAGAACCAACAGTACAAGAGAGATGTATTACTACAGACATATAGAGCAAACAGTTCAAGAGAGAGATGTATTACTACAGACATACAGAACCAACAGTACAAGAGAGATGTATTACTACAGACATAGAACCAACAGTACAAGAGAGATGTATTACTACAGACATTTAGAGCCAACAGTACAAGAGAGAGATGTATTACTACAGACATATAGAACCAACAGTACAAGAGAGATGTATTACTACAGACATATAGAGCCAACAGTACAAGAGAGATGTATTACTACAGACATTTAGAGCCAACAGTACAAGAGAGATATATTACTACAGACATATAGAGCCAACAGTACAAGAGAGAGATGTATTACTACAGACATATAGAGCCAACAGTACAAGAGAGATGTATTACTACAGACATATAGAGCCAACAGTACAAGAGAGAGATGTATTACTACAGACATATAGAGCCAACAGTACAAGAGAGAGATGTATTACTACAGACATATAGAGCCAAGAGTACAAGAGAGATGTATTACTACAGACATATAGAGCCAACAGTACAAGAGAGAGAGATGTATTACTACAGACATATAGAGCCAACAGTACAAGAGAGATGTATTACTACAGACATATAGAACCAAAGAGTACAAGAGAGAGATGTACTACTACAGACATATAGAGCCAACAGTACAAGAGAGAGATGTATTATTACAGACATATAGAGCCAACAGTACAAGACAGATGCATTACCACAGACATATAGAACCAAAGAGTGCAAGAGAGAGATGTATTACTACAGACATATAGAGCCAACAGTACAAGAGAGATGCATTACCACAGACATTTAGAGCCAACAGTACAAGAGAGAGATGTATTACTACAGACATATAGAACCAAAGAGTACAAGAGAGAGATGTATTACTACAGACATATAGAACCAAAGAGTACAAGAGAGATGTATTACTACAGACATATAGAGCCAACAGTACAAGACAGATGCATTACCACAGACATTTAGAGCCAACAGTACAAGAGAGAGATGTATTACTACAGACATTTAGAGCCACCAGTACAAGAGAGAGATGTATTACTACAGACATTTAGAGCCACCAGTACAAGAGAGAGATGTATTACTACAGACATTTAGAGCCACCAGTACAAGAGAGAGATGTATTACTACAGACATATAGAGCCAACAGTACAAGACAGAGATTTATTACTACAGACATTTAGAGCCACCAGTACAAGAGAGAGATGTATTACTACAGACATTTAGAGCCAACAGTACAAGAGAGAGATGTATTACTACAGACATTAATTTTAGAGCCAACAGTACAAGAGAGAGAGATGTATTACTACAGACATTTAGAGCCAACAGTACAAGACAGATGTATTACTACAGACATATAGAGCCAACAGTACAAGAGAGAGATGTATTACTACAGACATTTAGAGCCAACAGTACAAGACAGATGTATTACTACAGACATATAGAGCCAACAGTACAAGAGAGAGATGTATTACTACAGACATATAGAGCCAACAGTATAAGAGAGATGTATTACTACAGACATTTAGAGCCAACAGTACAAGAGAGAGATGTATTACTACAGACATTTAGAGCAAACAGTACAAGAGAGAGATGTATTACTACAGACATATAGAGCCACCAGTACAAGAGAGAGATGTATTACTACAGACATATAGAGCCAACAGTACAAGAGAGAGATGTATTACTACAGACATATAGAGCAAACAGTACAAGAGAGAGATGTATTACTACAGACATTTAGAGCCAACAGTACAAGAGAGAGATGTATTACTACAGACATTTAGAGCCAACAGTACAAGAGAGAGATGTATTATTACAGACATATAGAGCCACCAGTACAAGAGAGAGATGTATTACTACAGACATATAGAGCAAACAGTACAAGAGAGAGATGTATTACTACAGATTATAGAGCCAACAGTACAAGACAGATGTATTACTACAGACATTTAGAGCCAACAATACAAGAGAGAGATATGTATTACTACAGACAGAGCCAACAGTACAAGACAGATGTATTACTACAGACATTTAGAGCCAACAGTACAAGAGAGAGATGTATTACTACAGACATTTAGAGCCAACAGTACAAGAGAGAGATGTATTACTACAGACATATAGAGCCAACAGTACAAGAGAGAGATGTATTACTACAGACATTTAGAGCCAACAGTACAAGAGAGAGATGTATTACCACAGACATTTAGAGCCAACAGTACAAGAGAGAGATGTATTACTACAGACATATAGAGCCAACAGTACAAGAGAGATGTATTACTACAGACATTTAGAGCCAACAGTACAAGAGAGAGATGTATTACCACAGACATATAGAGCCAACAGTACAAGAGAGATGTATTACCACAGACATATAGAGCCAACAGTACAAGAGAGAGATGTATTACTACAGACATATAGAGCCAACAGTACAAGAGAGAGATGTATTACTACAGACATATAGAGCCAATGGTACAAGAGAGATGTATTACCACAGACATATAGAGCCAACAGTACAAGAGAGAGATGTATTACTACAGACATATAGAGCCAACGGTACAAGAGAGATGTATTACCACAGACATATAGAGCCAACAGTACAAGAGAGAGATGTATTACTACAGACATATAGAGCCAACAGTACAAGAGAGATGTATTACTACAGACATATAGAGCCAACAGTACAAGAGAGATGTATTACTACAGACATATAGAACCAACAGTACAAGAGAGAGATGTATTACTACAGACATATAGAGCCAACAGTACAAGAGAGATGTATTACTACAGACATTTAGAGCCAACAGTACAAGAGAGAGATGTATTACTACAGACATTTAGAGCCAACAGTACAACAGAGAGATGTATTACTACAGACATATAGAGCCAACAATACAAGAGAGCGATGTATTACTACAGACATATAGAGCCAACAGTACAAGACAGATGTATTACCACAGATATATAGAGCCAACAATACAAGAGGGAGATGTATTACTACAGACATATAGAGCCAACAATACAAGAGGGAGATGTATTACCACAGACATTATAGAGCCAACAGTACAAGAGAGATGTATTACTACAGACATTTAGAGCCAACAGTACAAGAGAGAGATGTATTACTACAGACATTTAGAGCCAACAATACAAGAGAGATATGTATTACTACAGACATATAGAGCCAACAGTACAAGACAGATGTATTACCACAGACATATAGAGCCAACAATACAAGAGGGAGATGTATTACTACAGACATATAGAGCCAACAATACAAGAGGGAGATGTATTACTACAGACATATAGAGCCATCAGTACAAGAGAGAGATGTATTACTAACAGACATGAGAGAGATGTATTACTACAGACATATAGAGCCAACAGTACAAGAGAGAGATGTATTACTACAGACATTTAGAGCAAACAGTACAAGAGAGAGATGTATATCACATAAGCAAAGACAGAGAGATGTATTAGACATTTAGAGCAAACAGTACAAGAGAGAGATGTATTACTACAGACATATAGAGCCACCAGTACAAGAGAGAGATGTATTACTACAGACATATAGAGCCAACAGTACAAGAGAGAGATGTATTACTACAGACATATAGAGCAAACAGTAACAAGAGAGAGATGTATTACTACAGACATTTAGAGCCAACAGTACAAGAGAGAGATGTATTACTACAGACATTTAGAGCCAACAGTACAAGAGAGAGATGTATTATTACAGACATATAGAGCCACCAGTACAAGAGAGAGATGTATTACTACAGACATATAGAGCAAACAGTACAAGAGAGAGATGTATTACTACAGATTATAGAGCCAACAGTACAAGACAGATGTATTACTACAGACATTTAGAGCACAACATACAAGGAGAGATATGTATTACTACAGACAGAGCCAACAGTACAAGACAGATGTATTACTACAGACATTTAGAGCCAACAGTACAAGAGAGGATGTATTACTACAGACATTTAGAGCCAACAGTACAAGAGAGAGATGTATTACTACAGACATATAGAGCCAACAGTACAAGAGAGAGATGTATTACTACAGACATTTAGAGCCAACAGTACAAGAGAGAGATGTATTACCACAGACATTTAGAGCCAACAGTACAAAGAGAGATGTATTACTACAGACATATAGAGCCAACAGTACAAGAGAGATGTATTACTACAGACATTTAGAGCCAACAGTACAAGAGAGAGATGTATTACCACAGACATATAGAGCCAACAGTACAAGAGAGATGTATTACCACAGACATATAGAGCCAACAGTACAAGAGAGAGATGTATTACTACAGACATATAGAGCCAACAGTACAAGAGAGAGATGTATTACTACAGACATATAGAGCCAATGGTACAAGAGAGATGTATTACCACAGACATATAGAGCCAACAGTACAAGAGAGAGATGTATTACTACAGACATATAGAGCCAACGGTACAAGAGAGATGTATTACCACAGACATATAGAGCCAACAGTACAAGAGAGAGATGTATTACTACAGACATATGAGGCCAACAGTACAAGAGAGATGTATTACTACAGACATATAGAGCCAACAGTACAAGAGAGATGTATTACTACAGACATATAGAACCAACAGTACAAGAGAGAGATGTATTACTACAGACATATAGAGCCAACAGTACAAGAGAGATGTATTACTACAGACATTTAGAGCCAACAGTACAAGAGAGAGATGTATTACTACAGACATTTAGAGCCAACAGTACAACAGAGAGATGTATTACTACAGACATATAGAGCCAACATACAAGAGAGCGATGTATTACTACAGACATATAGAGCCAACAGTACAAGACAGATGTATTACCACAGATATATAGAGCCAACAATACAAGAGGGAGATGTATTACTACAGACATATAGAGCCAACAATACAAGAGGGGAGATGTATTACCACAGACATATAGAGCCAACAGTACAAGAGAGATGTATTACTACAGACATTTAGAGCCAACAGTACAAGAGAGAGATGTATTACTACAGACATTTAGAGCCAACAATACAAGAGAGATATGTATTACTACAGACATATAGAGCCAACAGTACAAGACAGATGTATTTACCACAGACATATAGAGCCAACAATACAAGAGGGAGATGTATTACTACAGACATATAGAGCCAACAATACAAGAGGGAGATGTATTATCTACAGACATATAGAGCCATCAGTACAAGAGAGAGATGTATTACTACAGACATGAGAGGAGATGTATTACTACAGACATATAGAGCCAACAGTACAAGAGAGAGATGTATTACTACAGACATTTAGAGCAAACAGTACAAGAGAGAGATGTATTACTACAGACATTATAGAGCAAAGAGTACAAGAGAGAGATGTATTACTGCAGACATTTAGAGCAAACAGTACAAGAGAGAGATGTATTACTACAGACATATAGAGCCACCAGTACAAGAGAGAGATGTATTACTACAGACATATAGAGCCAACAGTACAAGAGAGAGATGTATTACTACAGACATATAGAGCAAACAGTACAAGAGAGAGATGTATTACTACAGACATTTAGAGCCAACAGTACAAGAGAGAGATGTATTACTACAGACATTTAGAGCCAACAGTTCAAGAGAGAGATGTATTACTACAGACATATAGAGCCACCAGTACAAGAGAGAGATGTATTACTACAGACATATAGAGCAAACAGTACAAGAGAGAGATGTATTACTACAGACATATAGAGCAAACAGTATAAGAGAGAGATGTATTACTACAGACATATAGAACCAACAGTACAAAAGAGAGATGTATTACTACAGACATATAGAACCAACAGTACAAAAGAGAGATGTATTACTACAGACATATAGAGCCAACAGTACAAGAGAGAGATGTATTACTACAGACATATAGAACCAACAGTACAAGAGAGAGATGTATTACTACAGACATATAGAGCAAACAGTACAAAAGAGAGATGTATTACTACAGACATATAGAACCAACAGTACAAAAGAGAGATGTATTACTACAGACATATAGAACCAACAGTACAAAAGAGAGATGTATTACTACAGACATATAGAACCAACAGTACAAAAGAGAGATGTATTACTACAGACATATAGAGCCACCAGTACAAGAGAGAGATGTATTACTACAGACATTTAGAGCCAACAGTACAAGAGAGAGATGTATTACCACAGACATTTAGAGCCAACAGTACAAGAGAGAGATGTATTACTACAGACATTTAGAGCCAACAGTACAAGAGAGAGATGTATTACCAGAGACATATAGAGCCAACAATACAAGAGAGAGATGTATTACTACAGACATTTAGAGCCAACAGTACAAGAGAGAGATGTATTACTACAGACATATAGAGCCACCAGTACAAGAGAGAGATGTATTACTACAGACATTTAGAGCCAACAGTACAAGAGAGAGATGTATTACCAGAGACATATAGAGCCAACAGTACAAGAGAGATGTATTACCACAGACATATAGAGCCAACAGTACAAGAGAGAGATGTATTACTACAGACATATAGAGCCAACAGTACAAGAGAGAGATGTATTACTACAGACATTTAGAGCCAACAGTACAAGAGAGAGATGTATTACCACAGACATTTAGAGCCAACAGTACAAGAGAGAGATGTATTACTACAGACATTTAGAGCCAACAGTACAAGAGAGAGATGTATTACCAGAGACATATAGAGCCAACAGTACAAGAGAGATGTATTACCACAGACATATAGAGCCAACAGTACAAGAGAGAGATGTATTACTACAGACATATAGAGCCAACAGTACAAGAGAGAGATGTATTACTACAGACATATAGAGCCAATGGTACAAGAGAGATGTATTACCACAGACATATAGAGCCAACAATACAAGAGAGAGATGTATTACTACAGACATATAGAGCCAACGGTACAAGAGAGATGTATTAGCACAGACATATAGAGCCAACAGTACAAGAGAGAGATGTATTACTACAGACATATAGAGCCAACAGTACAAGAGAGATGTATTACTACAGACATATAGAGCCAACAGTACAAGAGAAATGTATTACTACAGACATATAGAACCAACAGTACAAGAGAGAGATGCATTACTACAGACATATAGAGCCAACAGTACAAGAGAGATGTATTACTACAGACATTTAGAGCCAACAGTACAAGAGAGAGATGTATTACTACAGACATTTAGAGCCAACAGTACAAGAGAGAGATGTATTACTACAGACATATAGAGCCAACAATACAAGAGAGAGATGTATTACTACAGACATATAGAGCCAACAGTACAAGACAGATGTATTACCACAGATATATAGAGCCAACAATACAAGAGGGAGATGTATTACTACAGACATATAGAGCCAACAATACAAGAGGGAGATGTATTACCACAGACATATAGAGCCAACAGTACAAGAGAGATGTATTACTACAGACATTTAGAGCCAACAGTACAAGAGAGAGATGTATTACTACAGACATTTAGAGCCAACAATACAAGAGAGATATGTATTACTACAGACATTTAGAGCCAACAGTACAAGAGAGAGATGTATTACTACAGACATATAGAGCCAACAGTACAAGACAGATGTATTACCACAGACATATAGAGCCAACAATACAACAGGGAGATGTATTACTACAGACATATAGAGCCAACAATACAAGAGGGAGATGTATTACTACAGACATATAGAGCCAACAGTACAAGACAGATGTATTACCACAGACATATAGAGCCAACAGTACAAGAGGGAGATGTATTACTACAGACATATAGAGCCAACAATACAAGAGGGAGATGTATTACCACAGACATATAGAGCCAACAGTACAAGAGAGATGTATTACTACAGACATATAGAGCCAACAGTACAAGAGAGATGTATTACTACAGACATTTAGAGCCAACAATACAAGAGAGAGATGTATTACCACAGACATTTAGAGCCACCAGTACAAGAGAGAGATGTATTACTACAGACATATAGAGCCAACAGTACAAGAGAGATGTATTACTACAGACATTTAGAGCCAACAGTACAAGAGAGAGATGTATTACTACAGACATTTAGAGCCAACAGTACAAGAGAGAGATGTATTACTACAGACATATAGAGCCAACAGTACAAGAGAGAGATGTATTACCACAGATATATAGAGCCAACAATACAAGAGAGATGTATTACTACAGACATTTAGAGCCAACAGTACAAGAGAGAGATGTATTACTACAGACATATAGAGCCAATGGTACAAGAGAGATGTATTACTACAGACATATAGAGCCAACAATACAAGAGAGAGATGTATTACTACAGACATATAGAGCCAACAGTACAAGAGAGATGTATTACCACAGACATTCAGAACCAACAGTACAGTAGGGAGATGTACTACCACAGACATTCAGAGCCAACAATACAAGAGGGAGATGTATTACCACATACATTAAAGCCAACAGTACAGAGAAAGAGAGATACGTCACAAGAAACCAGCTATCGGAATAAGAGAGAGAGAGAGAGATGCATGACCCACACTTAACAATGGTGATAATGGGGACCGGGGGGCGACTATTGCCCTTTCAGACCTATTAGAAAGCTACGTAGCAGTGAACCACACATCTTGTTTTACACAGGCCTGTGACTGTGCCCACTCGTTTCCGCCATCAGATGCCATGACTTGTTCAAGCCCTCTTCTAGATCGGTCCTGTACACTTGGCATTTATAAGCCCGCTGCAGAACATTGATAAGATTTCAAGTACTGAATGGAAACTGTACATGTACATCGTTATAACGATTACTTTTTATTCTACGCATATCCGCATTTCGTGAAAAAAATGAAAAAAATGTTATTTTGAAATTTGGAAACACTAGCAGCAACAACAGCAATCGCAGCAACCATAACAATGATGATATAGAAAGTAAGTTACAAACGATAAATCCGGTAAACTGTCAAAATGTCATTGCTGTAACAAAAGCTGGATATCTTTTTATTTGATAAAAGAAAACAAATAGAGATATGAGTAAGCAGTCAGTTAAAGGTTTAAACAAACAAACGAAAACCATGTCTTAATTCTCAAATGTGACATAGCACCGCTTGTAACAAGTCTTCATCATTTTCCAAGTGATATTTACATTTGTACATTTTTTTAAAAAAAATTTTTAATTAATTTTTCTTACTTTTATTCTACCATGAAGAAGTGGATGGCAGGCTTGGGAGGGAATTGTTTTACTTTTTGTTTAGTTGGTTATTCGTTCTGTCAATCAAACTTTGCGAAAATACGTGCTAACTTTGTGTTTGTCCATGCCAGCGGCTCTCTCTCTCTCTCTCTCTCTCTCTCTCTCTCTCTCTCTCTCTCTCTCTCTCTCTCTCTCTCTCTCTCTCTCTCTCTGTGTCTCTCTGTGTCTCTCTGTCTCTCTCTGTCTCATACATATGGATGTAAAGATACATATATATTGTATGTCTACATACATTACGAACATGTATTTGTATGATGTTCATGTTTAAATAATATTCACACCTCATTAAGGGGCTTGGGAAAATTTGAAATAGAAAGCACAGCTTCTCTGTGTCTTTCACACTCACACACACACACATACACATACACATACACACACACACACACACACACACACACACACACACACACACACACACACCACACACACACACACACACACTCACACATATGTATATATATGTATACATGTATACATACACACATACTTACATACGCCCGCGCACAGAAAGAGAGAGAGAGAGAGTGTGTGTGTGTGTGTGTGTGTGTGTGTGTGTGTGTGTGTGTGTGTGTGTGTGTGTGTGTGTATGTGTGTGTGTGTATGTGTGTGTGTCTCCATGTAAGCAAAGAACAATGATTCACCTTTTCCGCGTGCGCGACATGTAGCGTGGGGGTGTGAGTGAGTTCAGCAATTTTTTGCTGGCTATCCTCCCTCTCTCTGGACTTATTTGCCTCTCCCTCTTCTCTTCCCCCAAAGAAATGAGAAAACTGTTCAAGTAAAAATAAAAAACCCAAACAAACAAACTAAAAAGAAGCCGCCAGTATTTTCTAATCAAAAACCAGTTTCTGCGCGGTGGTGTTGGCTTTAAACAATAACAAACAAGAACGACAACAAAAACGAAGAAAAGAAAAAATGTTTCGGTCGCCTGCCTCTTAAAGTCATACATTAATTTCAGATCGGTGTATGTAGCTTCTGCATAGCTGTAAGTTTTTCTTTCTGTACACAATAATTGAACAGTAACAACAAATACAGAAATTGGCTTCACACGAATAGAAGGCAAGGATGCCGACATGGTCTTGGTCATTTGTTACACCAATATTAATAATACAGTAGAACTTAATACAATACGAATGTAGTGTGAAATGGGAACAAGAAACATCTTCAAAGACCTTCGTGGAGACCTCTGTCAGTCGTTTAGGTCTTCTACGTGGAAAGTCCAGGTGAAGTTCCAACATGGACCTTAGAATTGAAAGGGCACCTTAAAGAAGCCACTAAGATCTTTGTGTGTTTCATGCTTTCTAATTGTATTGGTATATTGTCTGGCTACGGGGCACTTGCCAGTCATTTTTATGTTTTTTATTAGTATGTTGTTATATTAAGGCATGCATTGTCCAAAGTCAGTTGTCCGTTTCATTCTGTGGCTGGTTTGTTTGATAGACATATTTTGGTTGGGACTGTATTCAGTGATTGATTGTGATTCTATTGTATTTTGCGTAGTTTGTCACAGGCACTTTTTGTGTTATGTCTCGAAAGGGATAACACTGTGGCAGGGACAGCGCTTTACATGTACACTCTTCTGCAGTGACAAACGTATGTTTTGACACGGTTCGACCCTGGGTCTGGAAACTGTATGTGGAGCCTCCAGCCTCCCCAGCTGGAGTGGGTATTATCATTTCGTCAAAATTAGGGAAGGTGAAACAACGAGAGAGAACTCGGAGGAACACTCCCTCACAAAGCCGACTTCAGAGTAGTGAAGTTTCTGCCTTTCACTCCCTTCCATAGGTTGAGGGTTATGAGACTACCTGTACTTGTTTTTTCACTCAAAGGAAAAAAGTGTGTGTGTAAAGGAAAAGGGGAGGGGGCGGGGAGCGACACAGGATGTGAATTACTTGCTGGAACTGATTTAGAATCGCAACAAGTTCAGGTCAGGGTGTGAGAAAGTGCAAAACGGATGTGACTGTTAGTGTGTGGTGTTAGTAAAGTAACACAGCCGGACTGCTCTTTATATACAAATTTATGTACATAACTTTTAAAGAAGTTACAGGTCAATTAACGGTGCCGTCGGTCAGTTTCAGGAATGTGCCATTCATCACGTACACACACATACACACATACACACACAGGCGCACACACACATACACACATACACATGCACACACACACACACACACACACACACACTCACACACACTCACACACACACACCAAGAGAGATTTAAACATGTATTTTCATTGTGAATTTGCAAGCTTTGAAATGATTACCGTCGTTTTCATTGTCACTGTTTAAATTTTTGTGGGAATGATTTTAGGCCTATAGGGTATAAATTGCGGTTTCCATTGTTAAGGTGGTAGATTTGGTTTAGGCCTATTTTCATTGTGACAAACATGCAAAAAGTGCATGGTGAAGTCAGACAATGGGCTGCACGGTACAACCTCTTGTTTATGTGCAGGATTATAAACTTACTGGAAATCAAATATTTACAACAGTTTAAGATAAATAATGTCTACATGAATAATAAGGAGGCAAGGGGTAAGAGCGACTTAACCCTCCCCGGAATCTGTTATTCGAATAGCCTTGGTTTACTTTCAAAATCTTCGACTTTTCGAAACAATGTAAAGAAAGAGGAATGTTGATATGGCTTGACCATGATATTTTTACTTGTGTATAATCTGCATATTTCGCAACGCTTCATTCTTGTGTCCACGATGCGACATGCATGCCTTTGATTCTCTAAATTTGCCTTGTTATGTGCTGTAACATTTAACCCTTTCACTCCCGCATCCTATCCACCAACTGCAAAAACTTAACCCTTTCACTCCCTCACCCTATCCACCAGCTTCCTGCAGGAAGCTGGTGGATAGGGTGAGGGAATCAAAAAGGTTAAGTTTTTGCTTTGCTAGCATGGTTGACATTGCAGGATGTAGGTGGACAAGGTGCGGGAGTCAAAAGGTTAAATTAACCTGTACCAGGGGCATAGCCAACAGCATTAAACAGCATCAAGGAATCGTCATGGTGAACGTAGTTGATCAAAATGGATGGTCACAGTGAACCAACGTGGCTCTCTTCTCTCTTTGATGGCTAAATTTCACCCTCCCTCTCTCATACCCGCACACACCACACCCGCCGCTCCTTGGACAAGCATTATTTATGGATCTGTCCACCTTTGAACCTCCTCCCTCTCCGATACTCTCTCTCCACTCCCTTCTGTGGATGACCAGGGACTTGCCGCTATCGGGTTAACTTGATTGGACACGCCTGACCAACCATCTCTTCTGTACGTGGGGTCCTGTAGTTTGTTGTAAACACTGGCTTTTACATTGTGCACATCTGCAGCTTCAAGCTACATGTACACCTGTGTACATTTTTTACGCCAGTGCGTGCGTGCGTGCGTGCGTGTCTGTGTGTGTGCGCGTGTGAAAGCGAATGTCGTGCTGAGTAATTCCAGCTTTTTTCTGTATTTCATGCAAAATATGTTCAAATATTTCTTAGATAAAAAGGTGGAGCTTTTCTTCAGATTTGTTACTGGTTTAGTATGCTTTAGTGTTGGGAAAAATTCGGCCGAGGGCATCGAAACATTAATTTCTATTATTACACCTCTTTCTAAAGGATTAGAGGAGTTAGTTACGTTTCGTTTTAATTTTGTTATATATATTATATATATATATATATATAATTTATGTGGTGTGTTGTGTGTGTGTGTGTGTGTGTGTGTGTGTGTGTGTGTGTGTGTGTGTGTTATCTATATATATGTATACATGTATCTATATCTCTATCTCTCTATATATATGTATATATAACAAAGTCATTCCCCAAATCCATTGCCAACCACCACGTTTTCTTCTTAAATCATTTTATTTAACCTATGATAATACGCAGGTCAGTATGCAGCGGGTTGAGCTTGTGCTCAGTGAAATTGGACCATTTATTATTATCATTATTATTATCATTATTATTGTTATTACTATTATTCATCTAGTTTTGTCACAGTGGATTTGGCCCACATAAAACCCGGGATATTCTCCTGTTTGAGAGCGCGTCGCTGCAGTGCAGCGCCACCCACTTACATTTTACTAAAACTACAGAAAGGCAAGAATAATTGGCCTGCAAGGAGAGGGACTTGGGAGATCAACCTATCTCGACAATGTTTTTATATCAGGGCAGCCGGGCGATTGCCCTGCTCTTTTCGATTTTCAACTGCCGTGGGATTTTGGGGAATCATAATAGATCACAGTGGCAAAGTTGTATACTTCATACTTTTCAGCAGATAATGTATGGGGTTTATTCGAGAGAGATTCGTCACTTTCGAAAATATCTATATGCGCTCCACCCAATCTGCCATATCTTATCAGGCAGATTCCTTGAGCCTGCGCAGAACTTGTGCGCTGACAAGGTCTTGAATATGAAATGGGGTAGGGGACAGACATATGAAACACTAAGCTGACAGCACCAGAATGATTGAAGCCTTCAACGAGCTTTGACGAGGTCAATTTTTTATGTTGCGGACTGAGATTGAACTCGGAGATATCGAATCTTGAAGCTTCAACTTTACAGCACAGGACAGATAAATTCATGTCCCCCCTCCACCCTTCAAGAACATGGCTTAGTTGGAAAGAGACAATAACCTCCTCCAGGACCTCACTCAGTGACCGTGACGTATTGCCGCTTTTACTTCGCTTACATCAGGAAACCTGAAGTTCAACTGTGGCAGCTGAAGCACCGCAATATGGCCTTTTTGTTTGTTTGTTTGTTTGCTTGCTTGCTTGTTTGTTTGTTTATTTGTTTTGCTTGCTACAATTGTTTAGTTGGGCATCGGATTGACATGCCAGTGTCTGTGTGTACGAACCGGGAATGCGCTGCATTAAAGTGGTCTTCTGTTTGTCCATCATACATAATTGTTGTTCTGATGATGTCACTGTATAACTAGAAAAAAAAACCTTTACCTCATTTCCTTGATGCTGATTGGCTGGGTTTTGATAGAATTGTTGACTCAAGTTTTAATGTCTCAATTTAAACCCAGGTGGCCTGTTTGCTGCCCATCTTAATGTTCCAGTTATTCTAGAAGGTGGTGTCAGCTTAGTGTTTCATGGGTCCCGTTCTGGCGACTGTTGTTGATTCTTTTCTCGCCGTAGTAATACGAGAAGGGCCAGCGCGTGCGCGGTTGGGTTTCTCTTGACCTTTTTGATGAAAACAATCACCACCGGGGGCACAGCAGGGTCGAAATGCCCAGTAAGGGACAAATGCATCTTGTGGTACTGAGGCAACTGAAATGTGGTTTCTAGAGGAATGTTAAAGGATTTCCAGGAACAGCAAAGAAAACAAACGAGACAGTCTTTAAGTAGGCAGACACAAGAAGAACATTAATGAAGATTAGGAAAAGATAAACAAATTAATGAGGAAAAAATTAAAGCACCTAGTCACAACAGGAAAGCTGGAGGAAAAGAGCACAAGGCAGACCCAGGGAGAAAATATTGGATGAAGACAGAGGGTGAGGTGTACTTGCAGCGACAAAGGATAGATTCACATGGAGGGCAATGATCGCCAACGCCATGCGGCAGGCGAGCACATCATGATGATGATATTGGTGATGTATTTAAAGTGCCCATGTCCCGATCACACCTTCAAGAATAGGATGAGTAGAGCTGTTGCACCACATTGGAAATGTTGCTGTCGAATTATCATGTAGTGATGCAACTTTATTGTTGGAGAGGGCTTAAATTGTAAAGATAGCTTCTGTTCTGTAAGTCTGAAGCCGTGTTGTCTTCTGCCTCGAGTTACTTAAGAAAACATTGCAGCGAAACAATGTGCCTGATCAAAACGACTTGCAAACGAATCCCACACTGGATTGCTCGTTCGTTGATTGATGCTTAATGTCCTTAAACACGTAAGTGTATGCGAGGACTAGCAAGTAAAAACTTTTTTATTAAAATATCTGAAGATAGTGTAGCCACTTCACTAAAAGGCTGAGCCCAAGGAATTGAGGTAACGGAAGATGACCTGCTGGATCCATACCTTCAGACGCTCGAAGGCACAGTCTGTTTATAAACACCTGCTGGTGCTTTAACTGACTCAATACAATGATGCTGCTCAGAAATGCGCTGTTTCTACATGGACATGGACAACACAGTGAATTATGGTCTGTCGAACAGAAATGGATGATGACCTAATCGCCACGGTCCTATGTGCTCCGAACATTTTTAACGTACGTAAGACCACATGGCAGTCAAGGTCTAGCTAAATGTTGAGACAACGGCAGAGAAAGAGGGTAAGAGTCGAAAATTAAGCTCCAAAGCCTACTATGATAAAATACAGTATGGTGGCGCTGTTTTGTGACGGCGCATTCTTCCAGAAACTATATGTCTAATTTCTTGTAAGAAAATCTGGTGTGAAAAAACAACAACAACACATTAGTAGTACAATAAAGCAATATATTTCCTCACACCATACCATACCATACCATACCATACCATACCATACCATACCATACCATACATACCATACCATACCATACCATACCATGCCATGCCATGCCATACCA
>CM060307.1:16657020-16847020 GCA_030674185.1 Monoplex corrugatus
ACGTTCCTAAGAGCAGTACTAAATAAAGGAATCAGTTGTATAAGAATGAATCACTAAGCCCGCCAAGACGGCACATGATGTCCCTGAACGATTTCACCAGTGACGGTGACGACCATGTTTGGTTGTTGCCTTGTGACTGTCTTGTTTTGACAAGTGATGGAGACTGTGGGCGCACGGTTACTCTCGACAGTATCATTGTCATTTTCCTTCCAGTGTATGTGTGTGTGTGTGTGTGTGTGTGTGTGTGTGTGTGTGTGTGTGTGTGTGTGTGTATGTGTGTGTGTGGTGTGTGTGTGTGTGTAAGTGTGCGTGCGTGTGTGTGTGCGTGCGTGCGTGCGTCTGTGTGTGTGTGTGTGTGTTGTGTGTGTGTGTGTGTGTGGTGTTGTGCTTGCTTGCTTCTGCGCGCATGTGTGTTTCGTGAAAAGACAATCAGATCCCATAGGTATAAACGTGACTGAGAAGGATTTTGATAGTCTAGGAACGAGAGAACAGGCCAAGACCTTTGGTGAAGTTTGTTCTTTTCTAAAAGGGGTTGGTTCGTTCGTGTCACTGTTTGTCTTGGTATAGTGGTGGTTTTAAAGAGTACCGTGATGACCTGCCCCCTTTCCCACCACTACCATGTCAAAACTGATTATCTTCCCTTTCAAGGATAGTTAAATTTAGCTAGTTGTTTATTTACTCGGCATTGGTATTTGTTGCCGCCACCAGCTTACTATTATCAATACCAACAGGCAGATATTCTGGCATTGGAAGCTAGTGAAGTAGATTCTTTCACTGAAAATCACAGAAGGTCCTTAATTTAAGGAGAGAGGATGAGAGTGTCCATTCCGTTCGTGCGCATATGATGCGTCTATACACACGTGTATAGGAGCCTACATGTATATGCACTCACATATGCATACATGCAACCATATACAGCTCTACTCGTTTCTGTTTTACATACATGCGTGCACGCACATATGTATGCATCCACTCATCCATCCAACCATACATACATCCATACTTATTAATGAATTATATTTCCCTGCTTTAGGCTACGTAAACATGCATGTAGAGAATGACTACAGGGTACAAACATTTCTTAGCACAAAACCCTACCTCCACCAGCACACAAACAACAAACATTCTTCGGATTCTTCGTGTTGTTGAAGTGCATTGTATTTTCTGTTTGTTTGTTTGTTTTTTGTTTGTTTGTTTGTTTGTTTCGTTTTGTTGTTGTTGTTGTTGTTTTCTTGTTTTTTTTGTGTGTGTGTGTTTTTTTTAGTGGCCTGTAAACTTGGAGACTTGCGCAGAGAATACGTCGAGATTACCGAATGACACACGTTGTTTACTCATAGTCCATGACGACATATGTTCGCAGTAAGATGAAAAGGTTGATCTCTATTTCATTGGTGATTTGAAAGCCCAGTAGGGAAGCAATGAAAAAAATATACGGGATAAACATTTCATTCATACATACAGGCATGCATACATAGTATGCATACATGAGGGGGCAATTTGGTCTTGGTAGACAGGGGTTTCTAAGAAATCTAGGGGGCGCGGGGGCATGCGCTCCTGTGAAATGTATTTCTCCAGAGTTGATGAAATTATGTGATGTGCTTCTTCTTCTTCTTCTTAACACGAGCAGCTAGAACTCTTGTGAGCACTCCCTGCCTAAGCTTTTAGATTGATACAAACCTACCTATCTATCAGAGGGAGCAGGTTTTTGTGTGCACGACTGCTCTTTTTCCCGCCTTATAGGTAGTCATACTCCGTGTTTAGGGAGTTCAAGACAGATGTGGAAGAAATAAGGTGACTGGTCTCCGAAGCAGAAACAAGTAAAAGTTTTGTGGGGAAAAGAGAGAGAGAGCATGACAGGAAAGAGGAACCCCTAATTACCTTGAAGCGAATACATAATTTGTGTGGTTTCCATCAAACAGGAGGGGGCCTTAGTTTCTGCATCTGTAGTATCCCACTGCAGAAAATGTAATGTGCCTAAACTTAAAATAATCTATCATATTAACTTGCTTGTTTCCTCAACAGCAGTTCGACTCTCAGACATGGGCTCTCTTCCCTCCCCAGCTCATTCCCACTGAAGAAGAAAGGTGTGGTTGAAATGTGAACCTGGTTAAGTTCAGTACTTAGTCACGGTGCAGACCCGATCAACAACGGCAGAGACAATCACTGCCAAATTGCTGTGAATTTTTTTAAGGATCACTGCACTTAGGGAGGTTACCTTTGTGCTCACCTTTTTTTTTTCGTCCTATTTTTCTACGCCACCTTAATGGCCACAGAAGCTGGCACAGTTTGTTTGTTTGTTGTTGTTATTGTTTTTGTACAATGCGATGAAGATGGTGTCGATGAGGATGATAATCATGATGCTATGGGGTTCCATCTAGGATAGAGACTGCGTGACAGGGCTGTACTCTACACTTACTATCATCATATACCCTGGCGTCAACCAAGCCCGAGAGATACAGATAACTGCGATGCTGTTCAGAAGATTTGAGCAATACCCTAAATGAAGCATACGTGAAGTGGATGAGACTCGAATGTATGGTCCCAGTCTTCCCAATGACCCCATAGCACACCCAAGTCTGGGTAGGAACCGGTTAGAGCCGAAATAAACCCCACAATGTTCTATTTTTGAAGGGACTGATGGGGATTCGAACCCACAACCTTCCAGTCGGTATTCCGATGCGTTAGCCACTACACCACGGCGACTGGTTTGCTGTGAATCTTCATCAGAACAAGTCCATTCAACCTTGTTTCTTCCATTGTTGATCTCAGGTGTTCTTTGACATTGTGCTGTAGGCAACGTGCAAAGCAGCATCAAGACACAACACAGACATGGGGGAAAGAGTCGTCCCTGCTGCGCTGCAGGGACTCTGCAAGTGTTGTTGGAACAGGATCTCTGTTGTTGTTGGCTGCCTCTCTCTCTCTCTCTCTCTCTCCTGTCTGTCTGTCTGTCTGTCTCTGCTCTCTCTCTCTTCTCTGTCCTCCTCTCTCTCTCTCTGTCGCTCTCCTCTCTCTCTCTCTCTCTCTCTCTCTCTCTCGTTCTCTCTGTCTGTCTCTCTCTCTCTCTCTCTCTTTCTCTTTCTTCTGTCTGTCTCTCTCTCTCACTCTCTCTTTCTCACTCTCTCTTTCTCTCTTCTCTCTCTTCTCTTCTTCTCTCTCTCTCTCTCTCTCTCTTTCTTTCTCTCTCTCTC
This sequence comes from Monoplex corrugatus, assembly GCA_030674185.1. NCBI lineage: Eukaryota > Metazoa > Mollusca > Gastropoda > Littorinimorpha > Ranellidae > Monoplex > Monoplex corrugatus. The sequence goes on from CM060307.1 coordinate 16,660,209, forward strand.
TCTCTCTCTCTCTCTCTCTCTTCTCTGTCTGTCTCTCTCTTTCTCTTTCTCTCTCTCTCTGTCGCTCTCTCTCTCTCTCTCTCTCTCTCTCTGTCTGTCTGTCTGTCTCTGTCTCTCTCACTCACTCTCTCTCTCTCTCTTTCTCTGTCTGTCTGTCTCTCTGTCTCTCTCTCTTTTTCTCTTTCTCTCTTTCTTTCTCTCTCCTCTCTCTCTCTTTCTTTGTCTGTCTGTCTGTCTGTCTCTCTCTCTCTCTCTCTCTCTCTCTCCTCTCTCTCCTCTCTCTCTCTCTCTCTCTCTGTCTGTCTTCCTTGTACTCCACACACCATCTGTGGAACTCAGCTTGCAGTAGCAAGTCGTTTAATAAGTCCTACTTTCCACGCTTTTTGAAATGTGGCGGGTGTTGACCATGTTGGCAGAATTGTCGGCCATTATCATCACCCACCATGAACCAGTTCTGCATTTTTTAGATCGAGCAAAGAATTCAGACAGGAGATGGCGGTCCACAACGGATGTTGATTTATTTAGGTGTGGGTGGGTGGGGGTGAGGGTGGAAATGGAGGTGGGAAAGTGGTCTGTTTATTTGTTTGTTTTAAGGAGATGGGGGATTGATAAAGTTGTCTACATATAGATATTCGCTCCGTTTTCAGGCATCGTACACTGAACAAAGATCATAAAGATTATATTTTTTTGATAGCTCAGCAGTTTCTGGAAGCTCAGGACCACCCTCCCACCCTCCCACCCTCCCACCCTCCCCTTAAGATCCGCCATGTACATGCATACCTTCACGTATACCTATGTACCATCTATCTAACCATCCACATACATACATACATACCCATGTAATTTTTCTTGGTTACTTATTCACACGTTTCTGCTGTCACCGATACCATTATTGCCAATTACTTTTGATGATAATGATAATAATAAGCATAATAATAACAACAATATCACAGCTTTTTGAAGCCCAAAGTACACACGCACTCAGAACTGTGTGATGTTATAAATCTTACGCGAACTTCTAGAACCGTATAGTGGGAGACTAGGTAGGGCGCATGCTCCAGCCTGCGTGTCTTTGCATTCGCTCCATGCGTCTCATGTTAATTAGCGCGAACTGATTAAAGTTAAGGGTCAAACCCAATTGTGTACACACAGCGCGAGGAACACGAGACTGAGCAAGGATAAAGGAAGAGAGAGGGATAAGAGAGAGAGAGAGAGAGAGAGAGAGAGAGAGAGAGAGAGAGAGAGAGAGAGAGAGAGAGAGAGAGAGAGAAGAGGAAACTATCATCAGAATGGAAAAAGAGATTAAGGCAAAATGACAGAAACTGAAAGACAAACTGAGACTCTGAGACCGACAGAGAAACAAAGAGCAGACAGCATCTTCATCTTTGTTACTTGCAACATATTTTCAATATAGGGATAGACAATAAGCAACATATATTTGATATAGGGATAGACAATAAGCAACATTTTTGATATACGGATAGACAATAGCGAAAAGTTATCTAGAACCTCGAGACCTTGCTTTTGTGTAAGGTTTATGATAAGCAGCCTTTTAGCATTTGCCATCATTATTTTGGATTTTGGATTTCTTTTTCAGACGCATAATAATATGTGAAAGCCATAAGTTATTTGGAACCTCAAGACCATGCCAGCGCGTATGGTTTAAGTGCAGGCTCTTGGCACATGCTAAGATTATTTTGTATTTCCCTTTTCTGTCACACGCCATTTGCAATGTTAGTACATGTGAAACGATTCCGAGCGTGGCGACACTGTCTAGAGAAAACTCAAACACTTCAAACAGGTAGATACCCTGAAACTTTTTTCCAGCTGTAATGTGTATGTTGTGCGCGCGCGCGCGCGCGTGTGTGTGTGTGAATGAGTGAGTGAGTGAGTGAGTGAGTGAGTGTGTATGTGTGTGTGCATGTGTGTGTGTGTGCGTGTGTGTGTGTGTGTGTGTGTGTGTCTGTGTGTGTGTGTGTGTGTGTGTGTGTGTGTGTGTATATGTGTGTGTGTGTGTGTTTGGGAATGTGTGGATATATACACATGCATGCTCATTAACTGAGCCTTAAGAGACTCCGCAGCTATTCCCCCCTGACACACTGTATCAGGTTCAGTAAACCTGAAAAACATATTTCAAAAGAAGAAGAGTGGTGGACCAACAGTTGAGTAATGTTAACGGAAAATGCCAAGGACGACACTTACAACACCGTTCACTGAAAGGAAAACCGGAAGTTCCTCTTCCTCGCACTTGTAAAAAATATCGTCAGTAGCCTGAACTGACTTTTAAAGGCATACGACTTAGTGCATTTTTTCAATCGTTTACCGTCGTCGTTGTAGTAGCGATTGACATATGGTGGTAGGTACTTTATGTATACTACACGTGTACCAGCCTCTTGTCACTTAAGGCTTTTGTGAAGAGCTTAGGGTTCTTGCAAGATGAGGGGCCTTACATGTATTATCATTGTTCAGTGTATGCCGTTTCCCCATGGACATAGGAAGTTTACCATCAATTATCAGAATGATTATGAAACATGAACAGTATAAGCAGTACACTGTTATGTTCATTTTTTGTCATTACAAAGTACGCGCATGCATATTTGCACACAATCACTTTCAAATACAAATTCATCACGTACACATACATATGCAATCACACACGCGTGCACTCATACACACAGTCACACACAAACGTGCACCATGTCATCACAGAGAGAGTGGGAGTAAATCGTTGAGAATTGTCAAGGATACAGAACGGAAATTCGGCCTCTCGCCCACTTACAGGTCTGCATGCTAAGAATAAACCAGCTGGGTGTGTCTACAGTATGTTGTAGACCATAGTTATAGACGAAATAGATTTTTAGAAAGCCACATAACTGCAGCTAGAACATTTAAATGAGCTTGATTCATTTCATTTATTTATTTGTTTGTATAGGAGGGGTTCAGAACGAAAAGCTAAGACCAGACTTAACTATAAACACACGCACACGCGCTGTGGCACTTATGCACGAACAATACCTATACAAGTGCGTGCTTACGTACAAACATACTATACATACAGACACACAAGGCATGTACAAGTGAGTTCGCGCACGCACACATACACATGCACGCACACACCCTTTCCCTCTCTGTCTTCTCTCTTTCCCCCTCTCTCTCTCTTTCCCCCTCCCTTCCTCCCTGTCTCTCTCTCCCCCTCTCTCTCCCCGTCTCTCTCATCATCATCATCATTATCAAGAGCCTTGCCACATGGCGTTGGCGATCATGGCCCTCCATATGCATCTGTCCCTTGTTGCCGCAAACACATCTTCCACCCTGTCTGTCTTCAGCCACTGTACAAGTCCGTCCAATATTTGTTCCCTGGGTCTACCTGTTGCTCTTTTTCCATCCAGCTTTCCTGTTGTGACCAGGTGCTCCAACTCCCCTTTCCTCATAAAATGTCCTATAAATGTTGCCTGTCTTTTTCCTAATCTTCCGTAGGAATGATCTTCTTGTGTCTGCCTCCATCAAGACTGTCTCGTTTGTTTACTTTGCTGTCCATGGAACTCTCAGCATTCTTCTTAGAAACTCTCTCTCTAAGAGATTGAAAATAATGGTTTCTCTTATCCTTTGTAATCTTTATTTTTTGTCTTCTGTGTTGTTTTGAATTATCACACTGTTGGTTGTTTTAGTGTTGCGCTGTTCTGAAATACTGATGCTGGTGATGGTTTGGTGTTGTATTATTTCAAACATTGATGTTATTGATGTTGATGCTGCTGATGTTGATGTTATTGATGTCTTATTGTTTAAAGTTTTGACCTTTCTTGGGAAAGGGATGGACACAAAACATCTTGTATGGACACTGGTGTGACTTACAGAATCTTTAACATGCATAGTTGATGTTCTGCATGCATATACACAGGAATGGGCAAGGCACTGGCTGGTTTGCACACCTGTTGACCTGGATGTCAGAAAAAAAAACAGTTCCCTTTACTAATCAAATAGGAGGTACCCAGGCAGGATCAAACCCCAGACCTTCCGACTAAAAGTATGACCGCTGTGTCCGTCAGAAATAATAATTGCTGCTGCTGCTGTGCTTGCTCTCTCTCTCTCTCTCTCTCTCTCTCCTCTCTCTCTCTCTCTCTCTCTCTGTGTCTGTGTGTGTGTGTTTTCCCTCCCCCTACACCCCCCCCCCCAAAAAAAAAGAACTTCGAAGCCATCGTAATTTAAACTCAACCAACTGGTACCGAAAATCCGATCTTTACCAGCTTGTACCAAAACTCATGAGAAGTCGGATATGGCACGACTGCTTTGAAAATTGTATGGCGAGACGAAAGCGTCGGAAATGTTAATGGGTCTCAGTGGAATTCATTACTTACTAAGATGGTTGACACTTTCCACATTAAAACTCTTCCCAAATCCACAATCACACATGCAGCGATAGGGTTTCAGACGGAACAAACTGCATCAGTCACAGGTGAAAGAGCGGTACAGAAACTGGCGTGAAGCTTTCTTGGGATTTCCTGCAAGAGAACAGTCGTTGATTATGTAGGTTGTCTTGTCAGATTTTCCATTCTGAAATTGACGATTTCAATCCTTGTACATTGGATAGTATGGTTGTTGAATGTGTGTGAATTAATTGATCTGAGGATCTGAGGAAAGTGATATGTTATCCAGGTTGTCTTTGGAGATGTGCGTTAATGATTATTTTGATTCAACGATTTTAGTCATTAACGGTTTCGGTAGTTTGGTCATTAATCATGTAAACGTCGACGGATTTTGGTGGTTCCATACGTTCTGTGAAAGGACTGCGGTTGCTTATTGACGTGGTTTTCCAATTCTGTTTCTGAAACTGGTTGTGTACCTTGGTGGTGTACTTTTAACGTGATAATTGGCGCCTTTCCCTCTGATATTTAGATATGTTAAGTATTACTTTTGTCTTTGTTTCTTTTTATGTGGTTGGTGTAAAGTTTTCTAAGCTACAGGAGTTTTTATTATTTTCATTGTTATTGTTAGTATCATCATCATCATCATTCTCTTCGAAATCATCATCATCCTCTTCGAAATCGTTTTTCGGTAACAGTGGTGGGCGGGAGTTTAAAAATTCACGCAGGCAGGTCCTCAAACCGTTAAGTAGATCACCACGCCACTGCATACATTATTACAAGCAATGTTGTTGTTTTTTACTACAGTTGTTTTTACGCCTTTTGCCTTTTATACGCTTAAATTGATAAGACAGCTGGATTATAGAGAAACATTAATCTATTTGTGAACATCTGTATTTGATTTCAATCCATCCCTCCGTCTGTGATTACGCATTTGTGGTGTATAAATATCCTTACCCCTCGCATCAACTTTTGTGAGTTTGGGTGTAACCGCTTCTTTCCTTCGCTTGTTTTAAAATTAATTATTATACTTGTAGATGTTCTTTTGTGAGGAAAGAGGAATTAGAGCACCTGGTCACAACAGGAAAGCTGGAGGGAAAGAGAACACCAGGTAGACCTGATCTGTTATTTTCGGTGAACTACGAGGGTGAGTCAAAAACTAATGCCTTTTTATTTATATCAGACGAAGTTTTTGATAAAATTACCTGAAATGTTGCTCAGGTACAAATGATTATAACCTGCGAACATTGCTATAATCTAATATCACTCGTCGGAGTCTTGCTTTGAGGCTCGTCAGGGTCTTAGTGTATGCCTCAGAGTTTATTGTTTCTCCTCTTGGCAAGAAATCAACCAGATACATATCGGTGTCATGATGCATGTAGAAAGAAACTCTAGGGAGAGCTAGACAACAGAAGGTCTTCAGAGAAGTAACCCCCTTTAGACAAGTGTTTCGGCCCTGAATTCCTTACACTCTCGGGGGGCCGGGCCACATCCAGGTCATGACTCCTGGATGCCCTTCTGCTGTTGTCTATTTTTTTTTTTTTTTTCCCACGCCGGGGATCGAACCTGGGCGATTCTGCGCTTCAGAACTGCGGTACGCGGTTTTACCAATGTGCTAACGGGGCACACATCATCTGTAGGGAATTTAATCCTTATGAAGTTCACTTTTTTGGTTCCTCCTTGCCCAGATCCAGCTTGAGCTCCTTTCTGCTGCCTCTGCCATCGCTTTAAGGGCTCTAGTCCTCTTCTTCCCAGAAATGGCGAGTTGTTTCATGAGATCATAAGCGGAGGTGCCCACAAACCCTCTTGCCCCGACCTCTATGGCGAAGATTTTGACCCGCAGACCTGCTTTCTTCAGGGTGCTGGCAAGACCGGCGTATTTTTCGGTCTTGTAGATATGTGCTTCTTCCATTCTGCTTTCGTATGGCACAGTGAGTTCTATCAGAATCACTTGTTTCGAGGAGTCAGAGTGGAGAGCGATGTCTGGTCTCATGCCTGTCTTGCTGATGACATCTGGGTAATTTCTCCACTCTGGGAGGTCTGCTGTACACTCCCAGTCGACTGCTCCATCCAGAAGACCCTTTGGCAATGTGCTGGTTGTCATAGCCCTTTCGGGCCAGACCTGTTTCCCTCCTGCTTTGTAGAACGTTGTCATAGCAATTGGTGCGTTTGGGGTCATGGTTTTTTCGCTAACCACATCTGTGATCACTTTCAGAACTTGGTTGTGCCTCCATGTATACCTTCCTTGGGCTAGCGCTACTTTGCAAGAGCTTAGGACATGTTCCACTGTTTGTTTCTTCTGACAGAGCGGACATGCTGGGTCGTCTGCTTTCCCCCATTTCACTAAGTTTGCATTCGAGGGGAGCAGGTCATATACAGATCTGAGGAGGAAGCTTATCCTTAGAGGAGCCATGTGCCACATATCGTTCCAGCTGAGACTTCTTTGGAGTGCACTGTCCCATGTTGTCCATTGCCCCTGTTGACCTTGCTGGACTGCCTTCTGCACTCTTTTGACATCTTCTTCTTCCTTCAACTCCTGTATGATCATGTCTCTTTTTTCCTTCCCTTTGGCTTTGGACCACCACTGCATTTTTGTTGCTCCCAGTCCCTGTCTGTTGGTTTGCGTGTGTCCAATTATTTCTTTGATGCTGAGGTTTCTCTTGGCATTGTTTACAGCCTCTTGGACTTTCCACTTTCTGCCAGTTCTCAGCTTTGGATGAACTGCTCTCACGATATTGTCCTCCGATTCCTCCAGCATGCTCAACAGTCTTGCTTTTCCAACTTTGTATTCCTCCACTATGGATTTCAGAGGTAGCTTCAGCATTGCTTGACGACAGTAGAATGCAACATCAGTGAGACCAGGTGGGACACCGAGCCATTTTCTTGTGTATTTGTTGATTTTGGCTTCCATTGCTTCCACTGTGCTGGTGCAAATGTCATAGATTAGCAGTGGCCACAGCAGCTTTGGTATCAGCATGAACTGTAGACACCAGACTTTGTATTTGCCTGGCAGTCCGCAGTTATCTATTTTCTTCAGGCCTTCTTCTGCTGTTTGCTTGGTTTCACATCCCCTTTGTGTGTCTTTCAGGGAGTCATCATACCATCTTCCGAGACTTTTTACTGGCTCTTCTGTGACTGTGGGGATGGCTTGGTTGGCTACCATGAATTTGACTGAATCTGCCACTTTTCCTTTTCGCAGTGAGAGACTTCGGGATTTCTTAGGTTTGAACCTCATTCTTGAAGAGGCCACCAGCTCATCCAGCTGCTTTAAGATTTGGTGTGTCTCTTCCTCATCCGTGGACAAGACTGTTGTGTCATCCATGAAAGCTTTCAGAGGAGGCATCTGGTATCCATCTCCCAGATTCACTGGACCTGAACTCTTCATTGCAGCTTTCAAGATGACTTCCATTGCCAACACGAACAGTATGGGAGAGATTGCACAGCCCATTGCAATGCCCACCTCTAGGTCTATCCAGTCCGTGGTGTATTCTTTGGTAGAGAACCGCATTGAGAACCCTTGGAAATACTTCCTCAGCATTGTTCGGATGTTTTCTGGGATGTGATACATTTCAAGAGCCAGCTGGATCATATCGTGTGGAACTGATCCATATGCATTCGCCAGATCAAGCCAAACTACGTCAATGTCTCTCTTCTCTGTTCTTGCTTTTTGGATGGCATCCCAAATCAACGTGGCATGTTCCAAGCATCCAGGCATTCCTGGTATGCCTCCCTTTTGGACTGACATATCCAGATACTTGTTTTCAGTCAGGTATTTTGTCAATCTTGCTGCCATAACAGAGAAGAAGATTTTCCCCTCGACGTTCAGAAGTGATATTGGCCTGAACTGATTGATGCTGCTGGAGTTCTGCTCCTTCGGAATGTACACTCCTTCAGCTCTCATCCATTGGTCGCTGATCTTCTGGTTCCTCCATTCTGATCGAATCATCTTGTGGAGCCACTCGAGCACTTTTGGGCATTTCTTGTAGAGCAGGTATGGTATTTCGTTTGGTCCAGGTGCTGTCTTGGCTCTGGCTTTCTTTACTACGTTCTTCACTTCATCCAGTGTTGGTGGTTTGTTATTGAATTTTCCTTCTGGCGCTGCAGGCCAAACCAGATTTTGGATTTCAAGTGGTGCCTCGCGCTGAGAATCGGAATATGTTTCCCTGAGATGCTGCTCTAGGGTTTCCTTGCCCACTGTGAGAGTCCCTGATTTGGGTTGTTCAAACAGCTTTCTTGCAAAGTCAAAGGGATCTTTGAAGAAACGATCTTGAGTCTTCTTCTTTTTGCTCTTTCTTCGCCTTGCTGATTCCACTTTGCTGAGAGCATTGTGTTTGGCCTTCAGATCTTTCCAGAGTTCCAGGAGCCCTTGCTTCTCGAATTCTGAGGCAGTTTTCATTCGCTTTTTAAGCTTCCTTTTCTCCCTCCGGATGCTCTCCATCTGTTGCTGTCTTCTGGATTTCTGGGGAGGCGTTTTTGTCTTTGGCTGCTTCACTCCATAAGTGTCCCTGCAGATAGAGTATATGATGTCTCCGTATGTGTCAAGTTTGTGTTCCAGCGTACTGTTCCCTATTAGCGCATTCAGCTTAAGGACAAGTTCCTCATCTAATTTCTCCCATTGTTCTTTTGCACCGGCAGGCGGCAAATTGAGTTTTCCACGTTTGGCGTTAAGAGCTTGTGCAAAATCCGCATCAGAACCGTCAGCGTGGATGTCCTTGGCACTATGGTTTAATTCCTGGCCTTGGTCATCCAACGTCTCACCTGCTGTCGCAGTGCGCTGCTGCTGGTTCGTATGTGTCTTCAAACAGCCCATTTTTGTCCTGTGGATCTTCATGCCGCGTTTGGTGGTGAATCTCCTTCCACACGCACACGGAAATTCCAACTGGTCATCAATCATGGTCCGTTGTGCGTTTCCAGTCGTGATGGAGTCAGTGCCGATGGATTCATCATTCTCTCCCCCTTTCGGTGAATCCTGGGAGCATCTTTCATTTGGAAAACTCGTGGCATGTTATCAAAGGCAAGGTGGGAAGCCAACCCACAAAGCCCGCAGATCTAGTCTTTCCCAGTGTCCTTCGGTCTTTCCCGAATGTCCTCCGAACTATTCCCGGAAGTCAATGGACTGACCATGTGCAGGTAGAAAGAAACTCTAGGGAGAGCTAGACAACAGAAGGTCTTCAGAGAAGTAACCCCCTTTAGACAAGTGTTTCGGCCCTGAATTCCTTACACTCTCGGGGGGCCGGGCCACATCCAGGTCATGACTCCTGGATGCCCTTCTGCTGTTGTCTATTTTTTTTTTTTTTTTTTCCCACGCCGGGGATCGAACCTGGGCGATTCTGCGCTTCAGAACTGCGGTACGCGGTTTTACCAATGTGCTAACGGGGCACACATCATCTGTAGGGAATTTAATCCTTATGAAGTTCACTTTTTTGGTTCCTCCTTGCCCAGATCCAGCTTGAGCTCCTTTCTGCTGCCTCTGCCATCGCTTTAAGGGCTCTAGTCCTCTTCTTCCCAGAAATGGCGAGTTGTTTCATGAGATCATAAGCGGAGGTGCCCACAAACCCTCTTGCCCCGACCTCTATGGCGAAGATTTTGACCCGCAGACCTGCTTTCTTCAGGGTGCTGGCAAGACCGGCGTATTTTTCGGTCTTGTAGATATGTGCTTCTTCCATTCTGCTTTCGTATGGCACAGTGAGTTCTATCAGAATCACTTGTTTCGAGGAGTCAGAGTGGAGAGCGATGTCTGGTCTCATGCCTGTCTTGCTGATGACATCTGGGTAATTTCTCCACTCTGGGAGGTCTGCTGTACACTCCCAGTCGACTGCTCCATCCAGAAGACCCTTTGGCAATGTGCTGGTTGTCATAGCCCTTTCGGGCCAGACCTGTTTCCCTCCTGCTTTGTAGAACGTTGTCATAGCAATTGGTGCGTTTGGGGTCATGGTTTTTTCGCTAACCACATCTGTGATACACTTTTCAGAACCTTGGTGTTGCCTCTCATGTTATACCTTCCTTGGCTCTAGCGTACTTGCAAGAGTTGACTGTTCCACGTTGTTTCTTGACAGAGCGGACATGCTGGGTCTCTGCTTTCCCCATTTCACTAAGTTTGCATTCGAGGGGAGCAGGTCATATACAGATCTGAGGAGGAAGCTTATCCTTAGAGGAGCCATGTGCCACATATCGTTCCAGCTGAGACTTCTTTGGAGTGCACTGTCCCATGTTGTCCATTGCCCCTGTTGACCTTGCTGGACTGCCTTCTGCACTCTTTTGACATCTTCTTCTGCATGTACTAAATACGCAAACTCTGAAGGGAAAAAAAGAGAACGTTTAACTGTCAACATATACAAATAAAATCAATTGATAAATGAAAACAGAAAACTGTTTAAACAAAATAGAACTTGCCACGGTATGTCATGAGGCACACAAAGTACGCAGCTACGCGAAAGGGAGGGAGGAAAAGAAACATACTTAAATTTACTCGACATGTTAACAAAGAAACCGACAAACCATGATGGTCAAGCCATTTGAAATTTTTTTTTTAAAGTTTTCCATATACTTTTTTTCTAGAAACAGATAAGTGTGAAAAGATGTGTGTGAGTATGGAACCACGGCTAAGGCTTGCCTACATCAGAGTAAATAATAGTAATAATGGTAAAGCTATATGGCACAACGTCCTGGGAAGCAAGCTCCTAAGAGCTGTGCGCTTTACAGAAAATGTATACATTAAGATGTAAATCAACGGTAAATCGGTGATCTAAGCACAATATTAGACATACAACAACAAAAGAGGACAACAGTGTCGCACGGGTATGACATGAGAAAAAAAATTCATATGACCGAATAATCATACACTTATACACAGACACGTACGCACGCCTGTAAACAGACACGTAGACAGACAAGGACCTACACAGGGATTGGTGTTCGTAAACTCGCATACACTGACGTAGGCTAACAAACAAATCAAAGAAACATACACAAACAGCATTGCCTCACACAACCAATCATAGTACAAAAGGACCGTAAGACTAACAATAGTAATGGTGCTTTTTGAAAAGACACGTTTTCAGACCTGTCTTTAAAAAAAGGACAGATTGTTAATGACGAATATCTGAGGTAAGCGCGTTCCTCTGATCCATCCATAAAGAACTGAGAAACTCGTGTCCACATATTTTTATCTCACACACACGCGCGCGCACGCTCAGACGCATACACACATCTCTGGTCAGTATAAAGTAATGTCCCTTTTTTTTAAAGATGAAAAAAGGACTCTCTCAACACATGCGTAGGTTGACTGGTCACCCCAGCGCACTAATTTGTGCTGCCCATCCCACAGAGCAAGACGCAGGCGTATCTGGTTACCTGCCATAACTCCTCTGAAGAGACTAGTGCACTACTCTCTACCCTTGGTCAGAACACATTTCACTCTGTCTTGGCCTTCTGTCTTTACTCCCCCGAACAGCATTCTCTTTTCATCACCCTCTGTTCTCTTTCCGTTTGTTTCAGCGTTTGATGCAAAGGGCGGCAGCGGTGGCGAGGATGGGAAAGAAATAACACACACACCCAAGGTGCAGAGCCAGGCGGAGGGAACGAAACAACACCTTGAGTCTCCTTTGGATAGAACACACATGGACAGTACAGCTTGGACCAAAATGGAACAAGACGAACAAAACAGTAGCCGTGAATTGAGCGAGCTAGCAGCCGGAATTGAAGTGGACGTGATGGAAGTGGTACAGAGCTACCAGATCACCTCACAGGCTGCACCAGCAGCACCACGGACATCTCGGGCTGTCAACAACATGGATATGGATGATGACCAAGATATGAAACGAAGGGGTGACAATAATAAATGTGGTGGAGATGCTTTGGATTCGAGTCTAGTGGTGATGACAGAGAACATTGAGATAGCGCTGGAGCCTGCACCCTCTCCCATCCCTGTGGATCAGAGTGTCTATGGGCATTCAAATCCATCACAGTACCAGTCCCCAGAGCCTGACAGCATGGTGTGTCCACCTAACGAAAAGGACAGAGGCATTGTGATGCCAGAATCGGCCCCTCGTGCCCCTCCCAGACGTTATCGACTGTCTAGTTCGTCGTCATCGTCAACATCGTCTTTGTCGTACTCATCGACGTCGTCCAGTGACTGCAAGTCGAAGCAGAAGTCATACGACTTTGGAAAACCAGTAGAGAAGCTTTGTGAAGATTCAGAAATCCATAAAGCGGCTGATATGAAAAGAGATATCGTGGAGCCTAATCTGTGGACAGGTACAACGAAGGATTTGCACGGAGGGGGTGTGACCATTTTACAAAAGCCCAGTGCTACGGATATTGAAATTGGTTGCACAAACAGTCCACACAAGATGACGTCCCTGGGTCGTTCTCATCCTGAGCTACTGGATCCTCACGTGTTGCTTGCTGGTGATGGTGGAAAACTGAAAGGGTCCAGAGATACCTCACCTGCTGTTGAGACACGCTGCAGCTTCCAAATGCCGACTGTGCCACAGTCTGACATTGTACACACTTCAGAGCAAGAAGCCCAGGAAGACCACCAGGCCGTAGTAAAACCAACTGGCATCCAGGTTACTAAAGAAACACGTAGCACAGTTTCGCATGAAATCATCAGCAACACTACCACAGATCCTCAAACACATGTATACAAAGGATGTGAAAAAAGCAACGACAAATCTGTAGATCAGACCTTGCTTGTAAAAGCAAATCAAGATGAAAGCCCTTCTGAAAATTTAAATGACGAACCAGTAATGAGACAGTCTGTAAATCGGCCTCAGAAACCTGCTCGTACTAGTCTTGTAAAGGAGGAGATAATACTAGTAAGTTCAGCACCTTTAAGCTCTGAAATAGATCGACCTTTGCTTCCATTGAAAAGAACTCCCAGGACATCATCATCTTCTTCATCTTCAGAGTCTGAAGACGGTGCCTCTGGAGGCAAACCTGCATACGGTCTCAACGAGAATACAAATGTTGAAGACGTGTGTCCCACAGCAAGTGTCACTACGTCACAAGTTCTTGCCAGTAAGCCTAAAAAGAAAACAGACAGCAAAAATGTCGAGAAACCGTCTGTAGCTCACGATGAAAAAACAGACAGTTCTGAAAATGAGTGGCATGATCCCCAAACAGATTTTGAAGGAAGCACGAGTATGAATTCCTCACAGTTTGTCACAGACACGTCTTTGATAGAGCAAGTAGATTTGCCTGACGTTAGCGAACCAGAGATACGCGTCACAAATGAAGTTATGACTGAAGTTGCCTCAAGTTTAAGTGCTCATGGTCACACAGTAATGCCTCAGGGTGATGACCAACGTCTTTGTAGTTCACAGTTTTCTTCTGATAGCTCTCATTCTCAGAAACACGACTCTGATTCGGAAAGAAGCAGAAGCTCCTCCACGTCTGGGAAAAGGGATGGTCGTAAACCTCCAGTGTTCGTGACACCGCCGCCTCCGCCAGTGAAGTCAGTTCGTTCATGTGGATCACAATCAGATCTGTCTGAACGGTCAGACATGGAACTGGATTTGAGTCGTACACCACCGAAACCTGCCAGGTCTATGGACAGATTGTCGCCAAACATGTTCTCTACCTCCGATCGAGAAAAGAACAAAGGAAATTCAAGTATTTCGACATCATCAGCACCATCTTCAAGTGAAACAGAACACGAAAATGAACCACCTGTTGTGCCACCACGACGAGACAAGCCCAGAATGAATGGTGCTGATCACACTGGATCAAATGACCGTGGAGATCCTTCAATGCATGCTAGCTTCTCAAGCCCAGGTGACAGTAAGTTGGTTAATCTTTCAGATCAAGATAATGTTGACATTGCTACATTAAACATCACTGAACTCAATGTTGATCAACTGAAACCACAAACCAATACAGTTCAGCTTTTGAATGAAACATCTGACCGGTCAGGGACATCTAAATTTGTTCCTTATGAAGAAAGTGGGATTTATTATATGGACTCGACATCACCTCAAAAAGACAAAACTGAACAGAACGTTAATTCATCTCAAGTTTCTGGCAGTTCAGAACAAATCAATAAAGGATCTTCACCAAAAGACAAAAGTCGCAAATTTGACAAATCTAGCACTTTATCTGACGAATCACAAGAAGCAGCAGAGTACAACCCACCCCCAGTACCACCAAGACAAAAAATGAGCAACAAAAAGGCCACAGAAAGCACGTCTGACTTGAATAGCTCAACATCATCTTCCATGTCCCAGGAATCCAAAGGATATAATGATCATCCTTCCCATCACGCGAAACTTTCACGTTTACCGGGGCCAGTTTTGAAAGGTATTTCTGGAAGCGTGCAACCTGTAATTGTGTTAAATTCTGGTGCTGACAGAGATTCGCAGATCGAGGCATCCTCGTCTCCCAATCATGGTCAGTTGCCGGAGACACATGACAAGAGAAACAGCAGTTTTGAATTGGAGGTACCATGGCAAATAGAGAGTTCTGTTCCAGAATCCTCAACTCACCAGATCTACCAAAGTGACGTAAAGCTCCCTTTAAAGCCAATAAGAACACCTTCACCCAAAGTCGCCAAAGCCCGCACACCTTCGCCGAAGGTGGGTCCACCTCAAACACCTTCACCTGAAATGTCCCCAAGACCCAGCAAGCCAACCTTTCGACCAATCAGCCCTCCAAGTACTTTTTAATGTCACGGCTGACTCGGTGCAACACACTGACGAAGACACATCAGAAGCTGACATCAAGAGCCCTAGACGTCGTTCCGTTTCCATGAGTTCCACTACATCTGCCACGTCACACGAGGACGACAAAGGCAAAAAGGGCAGCAGGTCCAAGCTGCGTAAATATTGGCCTTTCCGACGTAAGAAGGGAGACAAAAAGGACAAACAGAGAAAGGCCAAAGACGCAGACACTGAGAGGAGCGTGTCATCTCCACATCTGGCTTCGCTCCCTTTACATCAGTCTACACCAACTCTTGAACGACATGCTTCGGACCCCCATGCTCCTGCTAATTCTACCCCCGACCGCTTGGACAAACATGCTCAGAGCAAACCTGGAGACAGTGACACTTCAACACTATCCGAAAGTGCTGATGTACGGGATAGAGAAAGAAATGCCAAAAGCTCTGATGATAAAAAGGAAAATGTGTCTGTGTCAACAAGCAGCACTGATCAGGAAAAGAAGAAAAAAACCAAAGAAAACGATAAAAAGGAAGATCGGTCTGTGTCAGCAAGCAGCACTGACCAGGACAAAAAGAAGAAAACAAAAAGCAAGGAAAGTGATAAAAGGGAAGGTCAATCTGTGTCAAACAAGCAGCACTGACCAGGACAAAAAGAAGAAAACAAAAAGCAAGGAAAGTGATAAAAGGGAAGGTCAATCTGTGTCAACAAGCAGCACTGACCAGGACAAAAAAAAGAAAACAAAAAGCAAGGAAAGTGATAAAAGGGAAGGTCAATCTGTGTCAGACAAGCAGCACTGACCAGGACAAAAAAAAGAAAACAAAAAGCAAGGAAAGTGATAAAAGGGAAGGTCAATCTGTGTCAACAAGCAGCACTGACCAGGACAAAAAGAAGAAAACAAAAAACAAAGAAAAAGATAAAAATGAAGATCAGTCAGTGTCAGCAAGCAGCACCAACCAGGACAAAAAGAAAAATAAAGACAAAGAAAGTGATAAAAAAGAAATTCTGTCTTTGTCAGCAAGCAGCACTGAAAAAGACAAAAAGAAGAAAGCAAAGGACAAAGAAAAGGACAGCAACAAAACAGTTACCAAGCCGAAAGAGAAGACAGACCCCTCAGGAAATCGTTCCACTGGAAACTCACCAAGTATTACTCCTACTCCAGAAAGAAAATCTGATGTTACAAGGAAAACAGAACCAAAGACAGACGCAAAACTCGGCAGTGACAAGCTTCGTGACAAAAGCAAAGAGCATGAAAAGTCTACCTCCTCGTTTTCTTCTTCCTCTTCCAAAAGCAGCAAGGACACGAAAACAACAAAGGACAAAGAAGACGCTGAAGATAAAAATTTCGAAGACCTACCACTCACACCACCACGTGTGGCAACGCCCATACGAGAACATACACCAATGTTTTACCCTGCGGTAGCCCATCAGCCTCAAGTGGACATGCAACAACAGCGTTTTGACGGAGAGTTTCAGCATTTGGATGAAGATCTTCAAGCCGATGCTGATGCAGCCACAGCTTTGGCAGAGCGACGTCCTCCGATGGTAGTGGTGGCTGTGGATCTTGGAACGACCCACAGCGGCTATGCCTTCAGTTTCAGCCGAGATCCTAGCAGCGTGTATGTGATGAGTCGGTGGGCAGGTCAAGAACCCGGCCTGCTGAACCACAAGACATTGTCCGCCCTCTTGCTGACCCCTGACGAACGTTTTCACAGCTTTGGCTTGGCTGCACGTAATCATTATCACAACCTGCTGCCCATTGAAGCCCGCCACTGGCTCTACTTTGAACGCTTTAAGATGACTCTGCATCACTGTGAGGTCAGTATCCCTGAAACAAAGCAGCTTTTGTTACTATTGGAAGACATGCTTGAGTGTGTGTGTGTGTGTGTGTGTGTGTGTGTGTGTGTGTGTGTGTGTATGTGTGTGCGTGTGTGTGTGTGTGTTGCATGCTGTGCATGCTCGCGTGTGTGTGTATGTGCTGTGTGTGTGTGTGTGTGTGTGTGTGTGTGTGTGTGTGTGTGGTGTGTGTGTGTGTGTGTGTGTGTGTGTGTGTGTGTGTGTGTGTGTGGTTGGGGGTAGGGAGGTCGCGAGGCGGTGTGGAATGCGGTTGTGTGCTTGTAAAATAAGCCTGAAAATGCTTGCCCTTGGATAAGCTTCATGTCACATTTCCGCCCATATTTTTGTTGTAAAACAATATATTTTTTCACTGACTTTGCAAAATTACTCAGTTCGTGATGCCTAAATTTATTAGCTTTGAATGATAATGTCTAGAGTATACAATTTTATGTACGTTAGAAGTCTTAACGGAATCCGCCAACATCTTCACAAAATTACGAACGTTAACCGAAGGACATGTGACTATACAGTGTTAACAGTATCACGTAAAGATGCAGATGAACTATATTCTGACGGATGTTTAAGTCCAGAAGCCCACTCAAAAGTACGCATAATTTTCAAAGTTTAATAAGTCGGCTTGTTTGACAAAGTGTGCATCGACACCTGATACTTCCATAGCTTTAAACAAAGGTAACTGTCGAGTTAATTCCACATTAAATGCTTTATTAATAAACATCTCTGCGTGTCTTAAGACTGTAACTGGTTTCAACTGCAAGTTTGGTGCATTGTAGGCATTACTTCCCCTTGCAATATCACAAGATGAACTGAACTAGGGGAAATGTCTGAAGAGATAACATGTATCTTCATTTAAGTGCCCTATATCAGAAAGTTGTTTTTGATAGTTGTGACCATATATTTAACGGTACGGGTTTAGATCAAGGTTTCTATCAGTAGCAGTGCATAAGAGCACACTGTTCTGCTTTGAAGACATAATGAAGACACAATATTCAGGTTAGGGATCAGATTAACGGTAACATCAGGGTTTTAATCCTAATCCTTGCGTAATCTTAACCTTAAGGTTTAACTCTATTCGGTTTTCAAAGCAAAAGTGCTCTTTTTGCTACTGACGTAAACCGGGATCAAACCTTCACCTAAGTAAGCGTATTATCATACATATCTCTCAATGCTTGTCTGTGTGCAGGAACTGAGTCGAGACACCATGGTGACAGCCATCAACGGAAAACAGTTACCGGCCCTTACGGTCTTTGCGCATGTACTGGAGTTCTTCGCCACACATGCCCTGCAGCAGCTGAGTGACCAGAGTGGCACGGAATTCCGGCGTCAAGATGTCCGATGGGTGGTCACTGTTCCTGCCATCTGGCGTGAACCTGCCAAGCAGCTGATGAGACAGGCAGCTCTTATGGTCAGTGCCTATCCCTTACCCTTACAACCCGGTCCCTATCTCCATCCCTAACACGACATTTTGTTCATATCTCTGGCTCTTTTTAGTTTCTGGAAAAAGATCTCTTCTCTTCCCGTTTCCTCTCTTCCACAAGTATAGAAGAAGCCCCGAATTTTCGGAAAGCATGACGACCCTGACCCCAAAATAATATGTAATTAGTGCTGACCCATCCAAAGTGAGGAGAGGAAAGATCTTCTAAACACACACACACACACACCACACACACACACACCACACCACACACACCACACACACACACACACATGCACACGCACACGCACCGCACACGCACACGCACACCCACACATCTCTCTCTCTCTCCTCTATCTATCTGTCTATATCTATCTATCTATCCATCTATCTATCTGTCTCTCTCTTCCCCGTCTCTCCCTCTCCCTCTCTCACTCTCTCCCTCTCTCTTCTCTCTCTGTATTCGTCCCCCTTCTCCTCCCGTCATTCTTCTAGTCTCTTCATTCCCTTATCTCCGCTTTTTCTCAGCGGGAACTGTATTCAGATAACGAGCAGCTGATCAGCTAGAAGTCTGTACGGAGAAATGGTGCGTCTCCAGTACCAAAAAGTGCAGGCACAAGCTAGCAGTCTTCAGGACGTTCGTGGATACACATGGGGAACAAATGAGAAGATTCTGCAAAACGTCTGTGGGTATAGAACGGAGGTTTAAAAAAAAGAAAAGATATGCACACACAATGTTATAATATTTTCATGTTTTCCCCGTAACCTTAGCTGTCAATGTGGAACTGGGTGTCAGAGATCTCAACTTCTCCCGGGGATAGCATTGTGGGACGATGCCCATTTTTTTTATTCCTCACTGAATTTGCTTTCCTTCCCAAGGGACAGGTGTGCATTTACAGCTTGGTGGGATAGGACGCAATTACAGGTGCATGATTATGGAACAATGGAGAGGAGTAAGACCCGCCCTCAATAAGCTGACTGAGAATAAGTGTTTTCTTGTGTTCGGATGTGTGTATGCACTTTCTTTTTGGCCCACACTGTGCGTGTAGTAAGTTGCTGCACAGTCTCATACTCCGTCTTTGGTGGCGTGCATGCCGGGTGTTTTCATGTTTCCATAAGTCTCAAGACACTGACATGACTAACAGCATCTTTAACGTGCATGTTTGATACTCTGCGTGCGAAAGTACTGGAAAGGGTCTAGTGACTACTAGCAAGTCGGCACAAATGTTGGCCGGGAAGATCGGAAAAAAAAGTCTCCACTCTTTGATACTAATAATGATAATAATGACATTTGTAAGGCGCCAAATCTTGATATGCAGATTAACTAAAAGCGCACCATCTCATCGTTCACTAAAGCATTCACTCACAATGACAAAAGTTCAAGGACACAAAACACACGCGCACCGGGAGCGGGAAGACACGGAGGGAGTGGGGCGAAGGGGTGGGCATGTAGAAGGGGAAATCATTGCTGGACAGAAAGGTGTCTTAAGGTTAGCTTTATCCACCAGGCGGGAGGTACCCAGACAGGACTGAACTCAAACCGTCCGATTAGAAGTCCGACGTCTGATCCACTTGACTATGCAGCGTTTCCCAGAGCACTGAGGTCTGTACCACCTCACACTCAGTTCGACCCGCAGTAGGGTTGTGTGATTATTTCTCTCTCTTTTGTTTTTAATAAAATTATGGAATATTGAAATTGTCAGCCATACATTTTCTCCTTATGCCTTCAAGTGTGTTTTTTTTTTTCAGGGTGGCATGTTCACCAAAGCTGATCCATCTCAGCTTCTTATCGTCTTGGAACCGGAAGCGGCTTCCATCTACTGTCGGCGACTGCGCATGCACCAGCTTATGCCGGAAGTAGGCGCAGCTCGTCCCCTGCAGTCTCCTCGTCGGTCCATGGAGCTACTCACAAATAGCAGTCCTGCTGTCAGCAATCTTACCGTTGGTATGACCACCTCATACTTCCATCCCCACCATACTCCTTTTTCATTTCTTAAGGAAACTATTTTGATTGTTCTAATAAACAGAATATGTGTGTGTCTATGTGTTACTTAAGGGCGTTTATCAACAAGGTTTATTGGCCGTTTCATTATGGATGAATAAGCCTTTTCCCAGGTAAAATATGGAATTTGCTGATGGGATGTAGCAATAAGAGGTTTGAATGGACATCTACGGGCGCTATAGTCAGATAGGTAAGATGTGAAATTCCAGTTAGAAGATCTGGAAGATCTTGGTTTGATCCTGCTTGGGTACCTCCCGTCTGGTGGGTCTTCAAAGGGTTGAGATTTGTCTGCTCTGTCAGGTCAGAATGTGTGCAGGCCTTTTAGTGCCTTTTTTTTTCCTTTTAGTGCCTTTTTTTTTCCTTTTAGAGCCTACTTTTCCTTCGTGTGTATAAGCACGCAGAACATGATATGCACGTTAATGATTCTATAAGTTGTGTCAGTGTCTGATAGCCTATGGAAACATGAAAACACCCCAGCATGTACATCACCGAAGACGGAGTATGCAGACAATGCAGCAGCACAGTGCCCACTGTGCACGCAATACAATGTGCATTACCTGAGAAAAATCGGAACAGTAAAAAACCCAAAAAATGATATTTCCTTTATTCGTCGTCCAAAATTATAAGAAATATTTCAGTAGTGTTCTTTTGTTTTTGTTTTGTTTTTTGTTGTTGTTGTTGTTTTTCGTTAACCAGCCAATAGTCTTCCGTCTGCTATAGCTTGTAATTTATGGACAACTGTAGGCAAATTTTGGTTATGCTGAACATTAAGCTCTGCCTGGAAAAGTGACTTGTATGTTTGATAGTGGTCTTTAAGGTCACAGTTGATTTTTAAGTCGCGGTTACTATTCAAAATACAGTCAAGCAAATGTATAGTTTCTTCGTGGTAGTTTGAATGTGTTTTTGTTGTTGTTGTTGTTGTTGTTTTCCTTTTCATTGCTTTTTTTAATTGTTGAGTTCGGCTTAATCTGTCGTTATTGAAATGTATTGGCTTATCCCCATCTCAAACAGTTTGGTGTTTGTATGATATTATTCACTGATGGGTTACAATGTCTATAGACGGTACAGACGCCTGCCTGTTTTACAGATGACTGCAAAAGCTGCGAATCGTTGGACGCTCTTTCGGAACCCACCTTGGAGATCAAAGTGAAAGGTTAAGCCCTGCGCAGGATTTCACCCTATTCCCTTTCCTCCCCCTTCACTGTTGTTGTCTTTCGTCACTATCACTGGCACTTTGCCTGCAGACTTTCTGTTTTTAGGTTCTACCTGTCTGTCCGCAGACGTTTGGTTTAAGCCTGCTCTTTGTGGATGTTCTAAGAACCGTAATGACTGCGTTTTTAGATCATGATTGCCACTGTTGCAGAGATAAGTTCCACGAAAGGCATGTGTGTCTGTGTCAGTTCTTCACCAGAGTCTGGCAGTTTCAGCCTTCAGTTGTTCTTTTTCCTTCTCACTGTGACATATTTCTCCTTGTTTGATTGCCCGTTCAACTTTTTTTTTTCTATCACAGTGCATGCATCGGCATGTTCCTCATAGAGTAATTTGAAGACGTTCGCTCACGAATATAGGGATTGGGACAGTGATGATGGGAAAGTCGGGTTTTAGTGTACCCCGGTATCTGGCCTACCCTTGCATCCATGTCCGATAGAAGCATGCAGCATGAGAAAGTTTGCTTCTTCCGTTTTTTGGGGCCCATTATCATGTTATTTCCTATTGTCTTGGCATTTTGAATTGAATAACTGTGCTGTCTGTGTCTGTCTGTCTGTCTGTCTGTCTGTCTGTCTCTCTGTCTGTCTCTCTCTCTCTCTCTCTCTCTCTCTCTCTCTCTTTCTCTCAGTTCCCACTATTTGAATGCATTTCCATTTGCACTAAAAATGATCTGCACGCAAGTCTGTATTTCAAAAGCCGGGTTTTTTGGTGTGTGTGTGTGGGTTTTTTTGTTTGTTTGTTTGTTTTCTTTGTTTTTTTGAATACATTATTGTCAGTTATGACAAAATTGATGACCTCTTATTCTTGTGTGGGCTGTGGAGCTGGATTTCAGACTTGCTGTCCTCAGTGTTGGTTTACATGTTTGCATGTGTAGTGCAGTGTTGCATTTGGTTCATGCTGCTCACCGTTCTTTGTCTCTGTAATACACTTTAGTACACATTTTGATGTATTTTGTTGGTTGATAATACATTGACCTCTTTGAATGTCTCTGTCTGAGAAAACAATTTTTCACTTTATATTACACAGGATGCCAAGTGATTCAGGTCTTTCTGTTTGTTCTTTTATAGTGTGTGTATGTGTGTGTTTTGTGTGTGTGTGTGTGTGTGTGTGTGTGCGTTCACGCGCGCGTGCACGCGTACCAACTTGCACGTAATCTGCTGCACTGCAATTCAGCGTGTTGTGACGTATCAATAAATGATCATTTCTAGTGTTACTTTACTGTTTTGGCTAAACCTTTGGCTTTTGATTTATCATCGCTCTCTGATGTGGTCCTTAGCGATTGTCTGAGCTCTAAGCAGCATGAATTGGATTGAAGTGATTTATCATTACAATTACCTGAACTGTAAGTTACCCCGACACGTTAAAGACTTGTATGTTTTTCATAGTGAACAAAATCTCATCTACACAATTACTCTGTTTGGTTTGACTTGTTGTCCATTATTGCAGATACCGACCGATGATTGGTTCATTGTGTAATCTGAAAAAAATTGTAAATGTGCTTGCTCTTGCTTTTGCTCTCCGAATAAAACATGCTCTGTGACAAACAAATAATCTGACGGTTGATGAAAAGAAATTGGCCTTCAAGCCATAATAAGTTCACAACATTGCTCAGTTATGTTGTTCATCTTGCTAGGTTCATAAAAGCAAAATGTCCGTTTTACATTTTAAGACACTGCCAAAATTCAAATTATTATTGCAGTGGTATTCAGATACGGCTGTGTAAGCTCAAAACGTTTTCAGACCACACCTCCTTTTGATTATTTGCACACTTAAACTGAAATTCTGCTTTGCTCAGTGGCATTGATCCAATTCTGCTCAATTCGACTCCACGACACACCATCAACCTCAAGTTCACTCTATCGAAGTCCCAATGCCAGGAAGCCCATGGGGGCCAGAGATATCAAACCGCCATGTAGCCATTCACCAGAGGAGACCCTGTACTCACTAGAGGAGACCCTGTACTGCACCTGGTTCATTTCAGTGCGAGTTTAACTGTGTCTACATTGATCCAGCTTACTGAGGACACTGCATACTAAGTCCCCTCATAAAGACAGTAATCACTCACTTGTGGAGCCAGACGGAATGAGAGAGCCCCCTGGCTATGGAGACCACCACTGCTGCCCTCCAACGACAACTCCCATGAACCAGTGACCAAAGACCCCAACTTGAACTTACCTCAGGCACGGCAGCGACAGAGCAAACCAAAACTGAGGTCATTGCGAGATTAGCGTATGAAGAGCCACAGAATCTGAGCCCGTTTTGAAGATTATACGATGTTTATAGGAATGATGGTTTAATGCTGTGGAAATCCATCTAGGATTGCGACTACTTGACTGAGCTTTATTCTAGGCTTACTATCATAATCTATCCTGGCGTCAAACAGGCCCGTGAGACAAAGACACCTGCAGTGTTGGTCGGGAACTTTGGTAAAATTGTCATTGACGCATCCCTACAATAGACCAGTCTTCCCAAAGAATCTGTAGCACATTCAGTCTGGCTGTCCAGTTCAAAAAGAGACATTACAAAGGAGAGCCGAGTCACAAGCATAAGACATTAGCACAAGGGATACGTGGTATATCACTGAACGTGTTTGAATGCCATATTGTTTACCCTTATTGTCTAAACTAGGTAAACTGGAAGAACATTTGATAAGTACAAAAATTATGTTAATGAGAAATGTTTATCCTCTCCCAGTTGTAATATTTGAAAACTATGGATTGATTACTAAAGCGCGTTTGTCAATGTTTTAGGGAAAGGATCTGAATAGGTGACTAGACTGCATTTGGTTGTTTTCGAAAAATGTTGCTAGTTACTAGAGAACGTTTAGATTTATTGCAATGGGAAGGGTGGAAGAGTGGACAGACTGACTTGATTAATAAACTTTCATCGACTCTGAATAGGTTACTGTAGAGAGTACATGACTTGTGTTTTTATTTAGAAGCCAAAAAAAATTGAATATCAGAGTATGTTATAGACAGAAGGAACAGATGACAAAATGTACTGCTTGAACAAACAGGAACCCGTTACCTGGTGGTGGACTGTGGTGGGGGCACAGTGGACATCACGGTGCACGAACTCAGCTCTAATGGTCAACTGGTGGAACTACATCGTGCCACAGGGGGACCACATGGGTCCACAGGTAAGCCCAGGTGTAGGTAGTGTGTACTGGTTGCTTCATTCGCAGGTAGTTGGATAATACGATTGGTCAGTCAGTTAATCAGATAGTTTGTTCATTGTAGGTTGAGTGTTTCATCAGTCGGTCAGTCAGTTCGTTCGTTCGTTTGCTTGTTGCCTGGTTGGTTGTTGTTGTCTGGTTGGTTGTTGTCTGGTTGGTTGTGGTTGTTGTGTTGATAATTACTGCTATTGTTTTTTGTGGCTTGGTTCGTTGCCTACCTTGGTCAGTGAGCTAGTTAACTAGTTGGCTGTGTGGACAGTATGTTCGTCAGTCAGCTGCTTGGTAATTTAGTTAGATACTAGTTTTGGTTGATTATTTTGGGGTAACTGGTTGTTTTCGGTATTTTTAAATGTTATCCTGACTACCTCTCCAGGCACAAGCGGATGGAAAAAATAAGTAGTGTCAGCCTGGTTTTCTGGAATGTTAAAATAGGTCTAGTGGTACATTGTTTTATTTGTTAGTCGATTCATTCGTTCATCTTGTCTCATAATCTATGTCGATATGTAACATGCCAGTCTGCCAGTCTTTGTCATTATTGAGTGTGTCCTTGTCACAGGCGTGGATGCAGAGTTTGAGGCGATGCTGCGATCCATTTTTACCAACGATTTCGTCGACAACTACAAGCGTCAGTTCCCCGTAGGCTGGGTGAACTTGATGACGGATTTCGAGTCCCGCAAGCGTGCGGCCTCCCCCTTCAAAACCACCTCCTTCAACGTTTCCCTCCC
The DNA here is from genome assembly GCA_030674185.1 of Monoplex corrugatus. Lineage (NCBI taxonomy): Eukaryota > Metazoa > Mollusca > Gastropoda > Littorinimorpha > Ranellidae > Monoplex > Monoplex corrugatus. The sequence continues at coordinate 16,685,604 of CM060307.1, forward strand.
CTTCACCTTCATCAGCGAGTACAGGAAACATAAAGTAAGCTGTAGCAGTAATAAATGTACATTTTGCACTTTTCAGAGGTTTGGTTGGTGCAGGGGCAAATACTTGGCATTTCGAAATGTAAAATAGTTAATTTTTCAAGAGGAATTCATCATTCATCATACTTGGACAGTTCCATATTCGGCCCCACCCTATCTGTTATTTGACAGATTCCTTGAGTCTGCACAAAACGCCATGCACTGGCAAAGTCTTGAAATGGAGCGGTTGAGGTAACAGGACTATGAACCACTTAGCTGACATCACCAGAATGATTGGAACATTAGATGAGCCGCAAATTGGCCAGTATTTATATTGCGGGCTGAGAGTGAAGTCCAGACATCAAACAGGCCTCGGATCTACAGCTGTATTACAAACGGCCTTCCAGTCCACTGAAAACAACAACAAGAACAATATCAAAACTTGTGGCCCGCTAGAGGATCGATCCTACGACCCCTGCGTCATGAGAATGGCGCTTTAACTAAATGAGCTAACAAGACACACTTTAAAACAACAACAACAACAAAACTGTGGTCAAACCCACGATAGTGCATTGTAAGCATGGAACTCTAACCAACTGAGCTAATGGGGCCCGGGGGAGGGGAAGGCCAATGATATGAAGACTACCGTGAAGTGTGGACGGCTTAGAGAATACGTTCGACCTTCCAGTCTGACTGCACAGGTTTATACGGGTGCGAAAGATGTAAGCATGTGGCTTCCAGTCCTGCAGCTTTGAATAATACCTTATCCTGTTCTGTAAAAAGTTGGAAAGGTTAAGCAGTGAAGGAGACGAGATGGGCACTGTCCAAATAATGTTGACTCGGAAGGAAGTTGATGTATTGTAACACCTTTCTCCGTGACCACCTGAGTTATGGGACGCCCTTTGCCCTCTGTAGTGCCTTTATAAATGTAATTTAAATGTTTGTTTGCGCACACCATTGAACACTGTAGAACGTCCAGTATGCGCTCTTCACATGTACATCGCCAATTACAGAAGATGGGGCAGCAATAGCGGTTGGAGCAATCGCCCTCGAAAGTTCAGGTTAATTTAAACGCTTTGACTCCCGCGCCCTATTCATCAACTGCAAAATCTTAACCCTTTGACTCCCTCACCCTATTCATCGGCTTCCTGCAGGAAGCTGGTGGATAGGGTGAGGGAATCAAAGGGTTCAGTTTTTGCTTTGCTAGCATGGTTGAAAATACAGGATGCTGGTGGACGGGGTGCGGGAGTCAAAGGGTTAAGCCTGATAAAGCGTGACTGCCAAATAGATGCATGACCAGATCATGCCCAGTGCTTTGTAATATTCAACAATCAGTAGAACACCAAGTATACACCTTTTACATGTATACCAACAAATACAGATACAGATATTGTTTCTTATATGTCTTGTGGTAAGTTTGAAATACAAATACAAACTTACAAAACTAAGAAGAAGAAAAAAGTAGAGATTGATTGGCGCGCAGTGCAACCCCCTGCCACTTCGGCAGCTGCACCCTTTTATTTGAGCGTTTGCCTTTGTCACAAAAAGATGAAGGCTGTTACGTCAACAGTTGAAGAGAATCTGCACACAACAGAAAACACAATTTGCTGTAGTCCAAGCCTTCCATACAAACAACTAAAGACAGCAGTCTTCAGGTAATTTTTCAAGATTTCAAAATTAAGAGTGTTTTAACAAAGTCCTTGTTTCATTATTGTAGGGTGATAACGAAATAATAGAAGCGATCCTATAGCTTCCTGCGATTGTCTATGCGTTTTCATTAATTGTATTCATATTGCAGTTGATTTAACATCTTTTCAATTTGGGTGGTGGTTGTTCTTAAAATGTGAATACAACAATAATGTTTATGTAGCCGGGTGGAAAAGAAGATTCAAATGTTGGGTTGCATGTGATGTGGTTGTTAGCTGTTTTGTTTTGTTTTGTTTTGTTTTGTTTTTTGTCATTCAAGTGTACGTTTATTCATGGAGCTAAGAAGCTCAGTACATGTGTACCGTACAACACAGTACCACTGCAGGTTCAGTACATGTGGACCAAAATAAAACTGGTTGACTCTTTATAACAAGCAAACTGGAATAAAACTTTACATAAGTGAGACATTTGAATCATCTTAACATTCATCTGACAGTAAACGATTTATGATGATGATGTTGACGTGTTTCAGGGCGAGGTGGATCAGGCGGTAAAGCGTCACGGGGACCCAGAGGTGGAGTGGTCACTGCAGGGCATGTTGAGACTGGCTCCCGCCGCCATGAGGTGTCTGTTTGCCCCCACCCTCGTCAGCATTCGACAGGCTATCGGTGATGTCCTCAACCACCCTAACACCAGAGGTGAGTGAAAGATTGTGGCCATGATTTTTATTTGTTTTGGGGGTGTTCATGGTGTGTAGATTGGTGTTTCATACACTACTGAGCACTAACATGGCTTTTACGATCTTTAATGTGCGCATTTGAATATCTGTACACGTATACACACATAAGGAATTCAGACAATAGCATAATTACTTATGGAAATATCTAGGATATCAGAAAAATCTCCACCCTTTGCCCATCAGGCATTACCTAGGAAGTCGAACTCGAACCTTTCCATTAACAGTCCAACGCCTTTACCAGTTTGGCAGTCGCACCCATCACCTCGACCTGCATGAATTGTCAGGCATTCATCGATTACCTTTAGTGTTTCAGGACTTGTACCGTTGGATAGATATTTCCACGGCACATGCCTGGCCTGGACATAATGATACAAAGAAGCAGTTTATGTTTCTGGGATAGATTTGCACTATCTAACCAACTTGTATGATTACAGTGTTGTGTCTGTGACAGAGCTTCGCTACCTGTTTCTGGTCGGAGGGTTCGCCGAGTCTCCCTTACTGCAGCATGAAGTGCGACGTGAGTTTGGCCATCTCCTTACAGTGCTCATCCCTCAGGACGTCAGTCTGGCTGTGCTTAGAGGTTAGTGACTTTTTAGGTCATCACCACGCACACACTTACACGCGGATCTATCTTGAACTGGAAATTGATTTTGAGCAAGTCGTAATTGTTTGAGAGAAATGTATGCGAATGGGTCAGTGAGTTTATGAGTTAAAAGATGACAAGAGAGTGTATGTGTCTGTGTGCGTGATGAGAGATTGGTAGATATTCTAAAGGCCCAGCTGAGATGGTCTGGCCATGTGGTCAGAATGGAAAGATCGATTTCTAAAGCAACTGGCCAGGTGGTCAGAATGGAAAGATCGATTTCTAAAGCAACTGGCCATGTGGTCAGAATGGAAAGATCGATTTCTAACGTGGCTTTTTTATTTTAAATTCCTTGGAAAATGTTAACCAGGGGCCAGATCAAGCCATTGAAGGCTCCTTCTGACTAATTTGAAGGCATAAAAGATCTTTATCATTGGCTAGGGAGAGCTTGCTAAAAATCTGGAGAGAGTCTGCAAGAAAAGATAGTCTTTTCAAAGAGAAGCATCTGGTACATTTGGACAGGAAAAGAGAGTCAGGAAAATGGACATCCTTCTGCATTCGATTTTGATTAATGTGTGGACGTGTCTGCTATCGAGAGTCTGATTTTGCTCTTACGAACAACATCATTGACATCATCTTGGTTTTGCAAAGTACATGTAGGCCTATAATAATGATGTTAAGATAGTCATTCAGCTGTGCTTTGCAGAAGAAGCAGTAATTTTCATTTTCCACCCACATACATCCAGCAGTTCTGCATCTTATTCCTATTTATTCACAGTGAAAAAATTCTCTTTCTGTTTGTTTCTTTGTTTCAGGAGCAGTTCTTTTCGGTCTGGACCCCAAAGTAGTGAGCGTCCGGTGTGCACGACTAACCTATGGGGTGGGCATTCTCAACCGCTTTGACTCCAACAGACACCCCACACAGAAGCGGGTACACCGGGACGGGGTGGACTGGTGTACAGATGTCTTTGACCGCTTCGTGGCCATCAACCAGCCCGTGTCCCTGGGTACAAGCGTCACACGGCGCTACGCTCCGGCACGTTCAGGTCAACTGCTGATCGTGCTGAACATTTATAGCAGTGTCAGCCCCGCACCCACCTTCATCACTGACCCAGGAGTTCGAAAGTGTGGAACTCTGTACCTCGATCTCCGCCCCACTCACACGGAAGGTTCTAGTTTAAAGGGCGAAGATGGAGGACAAGTAGAGGGAGCAGGTGGAGACTTGGATCTGCCTCGTGAGATCCTTGCCCGTATGGCTTTCGGAGACACAGAAATTAGTGTTACTGCTCTTGATGTTACATCCGGTAAGGAGGTCAAGGCCAGTGTGGACTTCCTCAGTGGCTGAACATTTGTGCTGTGACGACTTCGGATGAAAACAAATGTGGTTGCAAACTGACGCTTATTTCCCCCACATTGTGTAGGCTGTATATTACTTTACAATCTGCATACTTGATCTTCGGTGGGCGTGCGTGCTGGGTTGTATGTTTCCATAAGCCATCAGTAGACACAAGTAGATCATTCATAAGGAAGATTAGGAAAAGACAGGCACCATTTATAGGCCATTTTATGAGGAAAGGGGAATTGGAGCACCTGGTCACAACGGGAAAGCTTGAGGGAAAGAGAGCATCGGGTAGACCCAGGGAGAAGATACCAGACAGACTTGCAGAGTGGCTGTGGACAAAGAGGGTTTAAGAGATGCTTGAGGCAACAAGTGATTGAGACAGATGGAAGTCCGTAATCGCCAAAGCCATGCGGCAAGGCACCTGATGATGGTGATGATGATGATGATAAGCCATCAGGGATATGATTTACAGGATCTTTAACATGCGTGTTTCATATGCTGCGTGTGTATACACACGCTGAGGGTTTAGGCACAGGATGATTTACATAATATTGACCTGAGAGATGGAGATGTCTGAGTGTGGCTGGGTGTCAGATGTTTGCCCCCTTTTCTACCTCGCCCGTCCAAAATTTCCAGCCTGTTGCAAAATAAGGATATCATTTCTGGCGGTGCGTAAAATTAGGCTAATTTCTAACATACTGCATGATGACATAAATGTTTGGAATGTTTTGCTGTGTCTAAAGTTGTTAATCAGGCCGTTTTATACCGGTAACATGACATAGCTGTTGGACATTGATCATCCTAATCTTAAACGCGGTTTTACCTTATTTGGAAGACGTCTGTAGTTTAAAGTTAGTCAACAATAGACTACAGTGATATCTCCTTTATCAAGAAAACGTGTGTTGCGAGTTTGAAAGAAGTGCTGTTGTTCATTAGTAACTGATTGTGAACAGATTACGTTTTGTCATGTAAACGTGATCACTTGAATATGCGTGGACTATTCTTCATGAGCAAACTGTAAAAGAAGGTCGAGCAAAACTTAGTCCCAGTTTTCAGAGAGATGGGAACTCACTCGGCTACCACTGACACGTGTACTGGCGTACCAGTCGTTAAAGCTCCTGCCTTTGAAACGAGTAAGTCCCAGGTTTGATTCCAGGCTGGACAGGGATTTTCTTCCCCATCCATCAGACCTTTAGAGGTAAAAGCTTGGTATGAAATGAGACAACAAACCAAGTCGCGTAAAAGAACCAGCGGCAATGAATGAGTTGTTCTGGCAAAACTGCATTTAAAAACTGTCTTCTTTTACGAACAGATATTCCCCTTGAAGAGCAGTCCGTTTTTCGCACTGAAAATCTGTGACAAAACAAAAATGAACATAAAAATACGGACGCTTGTCTCGCTTCATAGCTGACCATTAGTAGCAGAACGTGATGATTTTCGATTTCAAAAAAGGTTTTAAAAAAGAACATTATCGTAGAGGGATACTTCTTTGATAGATGCGGCAACTTTGAATAGTCGGACAAAATCACAGCAAGTGTGTCTAGCCTGCGTAAAATTCCTGTGAAGGTCTTGAAATTCGTTTAACAAAAAGCGACACCAAAACTTGGCTGCAGGAGACAAGTAGATGACAAGTAATCAGGTTTCGTGGATGACATCTCAACTGTGTGCATACGTGTTGAGAGGAATCGATATTCATTATTGCGATATTCATTATTTATTTGTTTGTTTATCATTTATTCATTTATCTATACACCTATTGGGATACTGTAAAAATTAAAAATGGTATGTCGGAAACACGTGTGTCTTCAAATTTTAATTTAATCCGAACATTTTTGGTCCAGTTTCACAGCCTAACTGGAAAAAAAGGACGCAGGTAGATTTGAATCCACAACCACATCTGTGAAATATTTAAAACCAACCATCCAATATTTGGGTAATAATCATAAACTAAACTTGTATACTGCATCAGAGCGTGAACAATGTTTCTTCTTTGACAAACGAAAGGGCAAAAAATAGTATAGCTCCTCATTTTCTAATCTGTGTTCACAAAAAAACTGCTTGCTTTTGGCCAAGAAATTGGCTTTCAGAGAATATGAAGCCACTCTCAAAAGGTGGTACGAAACGTTGGGATAAGACAGTATATCTTTTGAATACTTTAGTGTAACTGGTGTTGCAGTTAAAGTATACAGAGACCTTCGTATGTATATAGAAGTTGCTTACACAATATGGATTGAACACGGTAGATTTTTTATTGCTAACTTGTTGCATTTTCTCCTGCCTTTGAAAACTTATATGGCGATTGAAGAATTGTGTGCAATTCAGCCTGGATTCAGAACAAAGCTTAACAGCTTCTGAACCTTGCTGACTTATGTGGGAGTAATACTTCAATAAAATTGTTACCCACGTTCGTTTCGTTTTTACTTTACGTTGTTTAATTCGGGCTTCCACAACAATATTGATTGAATTTTAGAAAATTGTTTATCGTTGTTATATCTTCCGGATATCTTCCACATCTATTCCCTGCTTCCGAGTTTAATGCTAGCAGTGTTATCGTGACAGTGATAATAATTTCACATAGTGTAAACATCATTTGCAAGATACACGCAGCCGAGCTGTACAGCACAGTTACTATGAACGTGTTTGCTGATCTGTTGTTGTAACATGGAGTGGTCAGTCTGGAGTATCATTTAGCACTAGTAACGCTTAATTGATTCATAACTGAAGAGTGCATGAGAAATAAAAATCCAATGTACATTTGTTTGTTTGGAGGATGGATGGTTGGTCGGTTGGTGGTTGGTCGGTTGGTTGGTCGGTTGGTTGGTTGGTTGGTTGGTTGGTTTGTTGTTTGGTTGGTTGGTTTGTTGGTTGGTTGGTTCGGTTCGTTGTTCTCAGAGTTTGCTCTCATCACCAAATGACTGAACAGAAAACGAGAGATTAAAATCTGATATTATGTTTCTTCCGCTGTACAACGAAAAATGCCTTGGTGGTTTGGTGGTTGTTTAGCGGGCTGTAGTCTCCCAGGCCTTTCCCTTCACTGGCAGAGATTTGATGTGAGTGGATTTGGGCTTGAAAAGTTAAACGCAATGTCATGACCTACGTTTTTCTTTGCGTGACGCAAATAATGCTGGTCATGCAGTTGGAATGAAATATTCCCCAAAATCTTGTAATATGTCATATTGAAAATGACTGATATTGCTAAGTATGGCTGTGCATGTTAGCATCCGCCTCAATCATTGTGCAGGGAAATATACATGTATATCCTCATGAAGAATTCAGCAGTAGCTTTTCTACTAAATACTGGCTTACATGCGATGAATTGTAGTAGCATAAAGCAAATGTTTTCTGATTCAGAGCTGGAACAGTATGCATTTATCTCTTTGCACAGTAAATATACTTTATGGCATATCCAACTTTTACTCGTTTACTTTATCATCTCTGCAATAGCCCCACCCATTCTGTACACCGATGTCACAAATAATCTCACAATATGTAACTTTGTTGTTCCTGATAGTGCATTGTGGTTGCTTACTTTGCTGGAGTATTCCATCTAGCTTGCTTGCTAAAGTTGCCATAATTCTATTGCCAGCGTTTCAATCTTTAAGAGCCACTGAAACTATTTCGAGAGGGAAGAAAAAGGTTACCGCACAAAGCCAGAACTGTGTTGCTTATCATGTTGATTTTTTTTAGAAAATAATGGCAGATCAGCAAAACTATGTGTTTGTGTATTATATATGTGTGCGGTGATGGTGTTTTGCTGATGTTTAATATGTGCAAATCTGGTCATCAGAACATCGTAACTTGCGTGGGGAGGCAAGAGGGGGGGGGGGGGAGTCACTACAGAAGTAACAAAACAAAATCTTACCGGCGAGTCAGTGACTAGTTTGTCCGATGTTTAATTAATCCTTTGGCTCCTGCAGCCTGTCAACCAGCATCCTTCATTGACAACCAGGCTATCGAGGCAAAAACTTAACCCATTGACTTCCTCACTCTATCCACTGGCTTTCTGCAGGAAGCTGGAGGATAGGATGAGGGAGTCAATGAGTTAAGTTTTTGCAGTTGGTGGATACGATGCAGGAGTCAAAGAGTTAAATCATGATAGCGTTTACCATTGGTATTGTTTCATGAAGAGCCTAACCCACATCACTTGACAATCCCTATAAGTCTGTGAGCCTGCTTTCTGTCATATTTTTGGTGTTGTTGTTGTTTTGTTGTTGTTGGTTTTTGTTGTTGTTTGCTGTTTATATTCTGTGCATTATTTCCTGGGATCTGTGTACGCGTGTTTTTGTTTTGTTTTGTTTTTTTCTGGTTGTTTCATCCACGCTATACAGGCGTTATGTTGGTGCACAGTCTGCATACTCCTTTTTCAGTGGATTACTCCATCATATAGGCAGGCATACTCCTGCTTCGGAGACGCGGGAGAGGGGGTGGGGGAGCAAGGTATGCTGATGTTTTCATGTTTTCATAAGCCAACAGACATTGACATGGCTTATATTATAGGATCTTTAACGCGCACTTTTGATGTTCTGCATTCGTACACCTACGAAGCAGATTCAGGCATATAGTAAGCAAGTCCGTGAGCTGGATATACTGACCGGGGAGATCGAAAAAATCTCCACCTTTTCCCCACCCACAAGTACTACCCAACTAAGGTCGCACCTCAGGCCTGATTTAAACTCCACCATCCAAATCAGCTTGGCCCTCGCTTACGTCTGGCTTTCTGTCGATCTGAGAGGGTAAGGAGTATTACATTTTTGCGGAGCAGAATCAATTTTAGAATTGACACAGGTCTTCTAATAAACCAAAAGGCCTGTTTCTAATTATTGTTTGTCAGTTCACTTCCTATTTATTTATTTATTTATTTATTTATTTATTTATTTATTTATTTGACACGGGTCTTCTGATAAACCTGAAGGCCTGTTTCTAATTATTGTTTCGTCAGTTCACTTCCTATTTATTCATTTATTCATTTATTTGTATATTTATTTATTTATTTATTTATTCATTTATTTATTTATTTATTTATTTATGTGTTTGTTTATTTTTTAAATGTATTTCTGCCAACACAGTTTTTTGGGTTTTTTGGCAGACTCAAGAAGTCTGCTAGATAATTGCTGGCAGATTGAGGTGGAGCGCATATGGTATTGTCTGAGTGCGATGACTCCTCTTGAACAAACTCCAAACTTCTTCCAGTTGATTACAACAAACTGTCAAATGATGTTAGTTACGATTGTCAAATACCTAGCGTGCATGTTTGACAGACCCATTTTCTGTGTGTGTGTTATTTATGGTGCTTCAGAAGTGATGTTGATGATGAAGTCTCTGTCGATCCAACGTATGATTAGACATACAGGTCTTCATCGCTTGGTGTGGGTGAAGTTTCTTATTAACCCTTTGACTCCCGCACCCTATCTCCCCATTGCAAAAACATACAGGAAGCTGGTGGATTGAGTGCGAGAGTCTAAGGGTTACGTTTTTGCTTTGCTAGCATTATTGACGTGCAGGATGCTGTTGGACGGGGTGCAGGAGTCAAAAGGTTAAGGACAAATAGGCTAAGGCGGCCATTTCGTGTTAAAGGTATGCAAGTTCCACGTCAGTTTTTGCATTGTACTCTTTCATGTGACATTTTGTGACAAAATTAATGTCTTTTAAAAGAGGTTATGTTGGTTGTCTTTTCACGGATATTTGAATTAAATTGAAGATCACTGTTAGGTAAATATTGCACGAAACTTGTGGAATGCAAAAGTAGAGTAAATCTCTGTGTAGTTTTGAAATTGTCAAACGGATTTGTAGTATACGATAGACATTGCCCAATATGCGTATCGATGGTCAGAAAAATAGGTTACTAAGATTTCTCGGCTACTTTTTAGTCATACTGTAATAATTTGTATCAGCGCGTAAAGAATGCTGTTCACGTTCAAGTGGGCACAGTTTATTTTCAAAATAACATAATGTAAAGACAGGATAAACATTTTGATGAGCCTACAGAAACTGCCTCAGGCAGGAAGCTGGTGGATAGGGTGAGGGAGTCAAACTGTTAAGTTTTTGTAGTTGGTGGACAGGGTGCGGGAGTCCAAAAGTTAATGTAAAAAATGTCTACAACCGATATGAAAGGGAACTTTGTGATATGTTTTGACCATTTTCCTTGCCTACAATCACGCAGTTTTAATTAAACTAGTGTTTCCAAGATTTAAAAGTGGTGCGTCTAATCTTGCAGATCACCGTTGTGCTTCTTTCCAGTCAACTTGTGTTAGATTTGTAAAAAAAAAAAGTGTATCTATTCTAGAAAATAAATACAGTTTTGTAATTCTTTGAAATAATGTGTGTTTGTATTCGATTGAATTGGATTGGATTGGATTAGACTGGAATCATATTTTGTCCCAACAGAATTTTTTCTGCATCGCCATAATACATACGGCACCACTTCTCTTTCTCTCTCTCACGCTCGCTCGCTCCCTCTATATATAGTATTTGCTTAATTTTGTGTACATTCCTGTGGAATTTTGTTAGAAACTGTTTGTTGCCGTGGGTTCTTAGCGCGATATGAGTGCATGCTCCACACTTACTTGCTGCCAGTTATGTCGTTGGCATGTTGGTTAGTAGCGAACATCCACTACTCTTGTCTGTTCTGGCCACCATCTGTATGATACCCAGGGCGCATTTCGGGAAGTCTTTTTTAACTGTAGTGTTGTGTGCATGTGTGTGTGTGTGTGCGTGCGTGTGCGTGTGTGTGAATAAGATTTGAGAGTGTCAGTTTATGCATATGTCCATGCATATGCGTACTCGTTTATTTTTCGTTTTAAATTAAGGAGGTTTTTTTGTTTTTGTTTTTTCGTTAGATTGGCGGGGAGGGGGGGGGGCGGTGTTAGTGTGTACAAACGTGCTTTTATATGGTAATTATAATAATAACAATGATAACAACAATAATAACAGATTACTTGTACAGCGCCTGATCTAACAAGAGGCCTTTGTGGTTTCATGAAATTGAAAAAAAAAGTGATAGAGATCATTCTGATTTTGTTTTTCTATCAAGATTTGATAATTGGCGATTTTACCTGTGCTCCTGCCAGGTGTGTGGCCAGCCTGCTCCTCAGAGAGCAGTTCCTCAGAGATGGTCCTAAGGCAGTTGAGAATGACTGAAGACATGGTTGCAAATGCGCAATTCGAATTACGCACTGCCTATTTCTTGGTTTGTTCGATTCACTCCAAAAGAACGTTGTCAGTGAAGATGCTTTAATATCTACCAACCATGGATGAACACATATATCGATGCTTGAAATGCATAAACCTGATAAGACATGGTCACTTAGTCAGAAAACCGCAAAAATGAACACGTTTAAAGACTTTTTGCTTGCGGAGATCAGGAAGTCTTGCAGGTAATGGTTGATGAAAGTGGGTTCCTTACGCCAGTAGTCTGCTTCCAGGACCTCTCAAACGCAGAGGGAGCGGTGGAAGGTGGCTTTGGTTAAGAGAGCCTAGAGTTCACGAACCCGAGGTTTGTCCAAAGGAGAGGCAGAGGGGCCTTCTTGTAAGCTCCATAACTGTCTCTGAACACATTTAAAGATTTCTTGATTGTGAGCTCTCCTACTGTGGACTTCATCACAGCTCCGCGTTCATGTTGACTTCAGTTTTGACAAGATTTGGTGGTCTCAAATCAGCAGCAACGATACCAAAACAGTATAGAAAAAGGGCAGCTTGAATTTTTTTTTTTTTTTTATCTATGTATTTGGGTAAATGTGAATTTCATCAAGATTGATTTTTTCCAGTTTTCTGTTTCAATTATGTAAAACCTTACTGTTACTGGAGAAGAGAGATGATGTAAATTGATTTTTCAGGAACTTGATTTTTTTTTTTATAAAAAGAAAATGGCTGCTAGGAACAAACTGCCAAGTAAATGTTAGTATAAAATTATTGTAACAGCCCCCAAAAGAGGGAAAGGATAATTGTCTCCCTTCAAAACCACCGAATGACAGAAACACGAAAACAATTATGTGAAATAGACCTTTTATTCGACAGCATAAACTGTCTGGTCTAAAAAAACAAAATTAAACTGAAACCTTTGAGAAAGATAATGCACAAAAAAATTTAAAAAATAATAAAATAAAAGAAATAAAAAGGGGACAAGTAGAAACACTGATGCAGCTTGGCAATCAGCCCAGGAAACCCTCCCAAAGTATCTTAGTACATGTATTTAAGTCCTTCAGTGGACATGTCCTATCTCCCAAAGCTGGTTACGCATTTTGTTCTGAGTGGAACTCACGAGACCCGCTGTTTAGTATAGCAAGAGGACATAGGCATCAGCATTTATGCACAACAAGCCACCCAAACCTAAGATAATCGACTTCTACAAATGTAGGAAAATCATATGATTAACAGACTACCAAGTGAAGGTAAAAAATTATTTGGAAGAAAAGCGTCAGGAAACTAAATTCTCTTTAATCTATGGAAGTAGTCTTGCGTGGTTAAGTATTTAAAAAAAAAAAGGTGGGGGGGGGGGGAGGGTGACTGCCAGGGACTAATTGCCAAGTACACAAAAAGGTAGGTCTATATTGCCACAACCCCAAAAGAAGGAAATAATGGTTATCTCCCTTGCGGTGGTACGCACAGCCTGAAATACAAGACCATGCAGACAAAACAGACCTTTGTACGACATAATAACCTGTCTGGTCTATTATATTAGACAATTTTCAGAAGGCAACGTTAAAAAGAAAACAAATAAAGACAACAGAAAAGAAGAAAGACGGCCTGGCGTTGGGGAGCAGTATAGGAGACTCTCCCAGAACGGTGTGTATGTAGGTCTTTCAATGGGCAGGTGACATGTTTGGTTCTGTATTGAACTCATCAGGCCTGCTGCCTAGAACAGCAAGACAAGATAGTTATCCGCACATATGCAGAACGACTCATCCAAAGCTAAGGTAGCAGTACGCCACCAAGCGTAGACAGAACTCCTGGGCTGCACCCCAATCCACCATCAGTCTTTCATCGTCTTCTTCTTCTGTTTTTTCCCCTTTCCTGAATGGTTTCTGTTTTGTTTTGTATTTTAGATCAATTTATTCTGTCGAGTAAAAGATATGTTCTGTCCACTTTTTTTCTTTTCTGTGTGTGTGTGTGTGTATGTGTGTGTGTTTTGTGTGTGCACATGCATGCCTGTTTCTGTCTGTTCGTGCCATTATAAGGGAGACAGCCATTCTTTCCCTCTCTTGGGGATTAACAATGTTAATATTCACTTTATTTGCCAATTACTCACTGGCGGTCATTTTCTTTTTACAGATATTGAACCACACAAGGCTGCTTCCCTAATATAAAAAAAAAATGATTTCCCGGTATTTTTCTCTTGGACTGTAAAAATAAACTAGCATTTACTTTTTCTTTTCATCAAGTAGCCTACTTCAGTGCTAGCATGCCATCTACCACAGTCTAAGCGGATTGCATATTCGGTTTTAAACGAGAGAAAAAAACGTTCTTATGGTTGATAATACTTATTTCACTGTGAATGTAGTACAGGCAGATATGAATTGAAAGAAAGAAAGAGTGTGTGAATGCATTTATATGCGTTTCCAGTGTTTGTGCACTGCACAGATGAATATGTGTGTGTGTTTCTGCCTGTACATGTAGTGTTACGCATGTTCTATTATCATGAAGTATTCAAGTTCATGAGCATTATTTGGACACTCTTTCCCATACACACTTAAACAAATGCATTTCCAGTGATGCAAAAAGAATGTATTCAGCTGAACCAAGACGATTTTCACAACCTTTCATACATTAATGGACTTCCATCCAATTTTTAATGTACACATACCACCATTCTTTCATCAAACAAATATAAATTTACCCAAGTGCTATGTCAACAGATGACGACATACCTGTACCATGAACAAATCTTTTAGTAAATATTATAAATCTAGCCAATAAAAATAAAACTCATGTGCACCTATTCTTGCACCTATACTAAAAAAACAGCAGCTCCATTTAGTTAATATTTGTCAAATATTAACATATATACAAAAAAACAATCTTCTCAAACAGGACATATTTTACCAAATAAGCAAGTCTATTAATATTCTCTGAATTCAAACAAAAAATAAATTACCATGCATTGGTCAACAACAATACAAGAATAAACAAACAAAACCTAGCTTAAAAAAAATTTTCATGAAACTGTGTAGGACAGAAAACGTAATGGGGCAGAGCTTGAAGATACTGTCATTATTTCAAATAATTAAGACAAAATGTTGAACACACCCATCGGACATCATTCTCAAACTTTTTTCTTAAAACTATCCTCAGTTTTGTGTTCTATTTTTGAATATAGCAAATATTACCATGCAATGAATTTCTCCTCAAAGTGGGTATAAAAAGTGAAGACAAAAACAGTATCTATTTACCTGTAAAAAGCATAGGTGAGAAAGCAAAGAAAGACATCAGTTTTGCAAAGCATGTATGGCCAATGTGATAACTTCATTCAGATCCTATCATTCAGATTCTATCTACATAAAATAATTTTCAAGTTAACGTAAAGAAGCCTGGACAATGCAGGTTTTCATTTAGGAAGAGGCGAGACTGGCCATCACAGAATGGAACCCAGATCCTGACAATAGTTTATGGACACACTTGTGCTGACCTGCAGACTCTCTATCTGAAAAATAACAAAACATTTGGAAATTAATTTCTGATCAGTGCAACAGTCACACACACATGGGAAAAAACACAATAAATCATATCAAGAGCTGCTGATATATTGTCACACTATCACAGTTTAACAAATGTTTCAAATGCTGGAATTGGAGTTATTCTTTTCAAGCAATGAAGGTCATCCAATAAATAGCAAGAATATGTCTAAAAACAAAAACAAAAGTTAAATGATGATCTGTGCATTTCTATATTCTTTTGATATAACATCCGTTTTCCTGAACAAACATTCCTATTTGTTGGTAAGGTCCACAATGCCCACTAGTCAATCAGAGTTGATATGTAAATACCGGCTTTGCCACTTCCACTTTCAAGTCATTGAAGGCATAGAAACATACACCATTGAGAAATTCTTTCAACTTGGGGAATAGATCAAGTCTAAGGAAGGCGTATCTGGAGAATACCTGGAGTGTGGCAGAGTGTCCCTTCAATCTGATGTCATACAGAACATTATCCTCTCTGCTTTGTGGCAAAATGTATTGTAATATCACATTACTGGCGAATTATTTGGCAACGTTTTAATTTAATTTTGGCTCTAGCTTCTTAACCAGGTTTTGTTGTTGCCTTCACTTTTGCACTTGTTGAACACCGCCTCTGCAACAATGATGTGTACCCATTTTTGTTCTTCAAGAAGGCAGTGCTGGATCTACCTTGTTGCAATACCTCTCATTCCAAATTTAAATGTTAAAATCACATGAACTGATCTATGACTAAATGCCACTGCCATGAGTAGTCTTTTCACACATTATTTACCCGTTTTCATATTTCATTTCTCTGTCTGAATATTTTTATTGTCAGTAGCTTCAACTTGAACATCATTTCATACATCTTTAAGGAATGATCATCATCATCATCATCATTCTCCTGCCCGTGATGGGCGTAGAGGAGAGATGAGAGACACTCTTGAAGCCAGCCGTCGCCAACCGGTCCTGTCCTCCGCCTGTCGCACCAGCGTGGGGCCATCCAACCTGGTCCATTCTTTGATGTTGTCTATCCAGCATTTGGCTTGTCGTCCCCTTCGTCTGCCGCCTCCCAGTGTACCCTGGAGGACCGTTTTGGGCAGTGAGTTGTGGCGTGTGACATGCCCGAACCACGACAGCTTCCTGTTCTTGACTGTTGCCAGGAGGGGTTCTTGTGGGCCTGCGAGTGTTGTTATTTGGCTCCACACAAAGTCGTTTGTCTTCCGATCTTGCCAAGAGATCCTGAGCAAGCGCCTGAAGCATTTAGTTTCAAACGTCTGGATTCTCTTGGTGGTCTCTGCTGTCATGGTCCAGCTCTCGCATCCATACAGCAGGATGGGGAGCACCAGGGACTTGTACAGCTTCATCTTCGATGGAAAGCCGATCTCTCTGCTCTTCCAGATCTTGTTTAGCTTTACCATTGCTGCTGTTGCGATCGCTAGTCTGGTCTTGATTTCTGTTGTAGAGCGACCGTCTTTGGTGAGAGTGGCGCCAAGGTATTTGAAAGCGTCCACTTCTTCAAGCTGTTGCCCGTTCATGTAGATTTCAGCATGGGTGTTGGTTGTGCTGTTGACCAGGACTTTGCTTTTTTCTGTGCTCACTTCCATTCCGTGTGCACCTGCACTTTCTTCCAGTCTCATGGTCAGGTCTTGTAGTTCTTCGTTGCTGCCTCCCATCAGGTCGATGTCATCTGCGAACCTCAGGTTGTTGATGGTTCTTCCTCCGATGGAGACAGTGGAGTGGAAGTCATGGAGGGCTTCACGCATGATGTTCTCCAGGAAGAGATTGAACAGCACGGGAGAGAGTAGGCAGCCTTGACGGACTCCAACTGTGGTCTTGAAGTAGTCCCCTATCTGGTTGTTGAGGAGAACTGCGCTGCTGGCAGTGTTATACAGCGCCTGGATGGTTTGGACGAGACCTTCCTCTATGCCAAACTTTCTTAGCACCTGCCACAAACCCTTATGCCACACCCTGTCGAATGCTTTTTTAAAGTCTATGAAGTTGTGGAACAGGTCTCTCTGATGCTGCAGATTGTTTCTCCATCATTATCCGGCAGGTGAAGATCTGTTCTACTGTGCTTCTGCCCGCCCTAAATCCAGCTTGTTCTTCCGCAAGGTGTTCTTCCGCTTCTTTCTTCAGTCGATTCAATATGACTCTGAGCATGATCTTGCTGGTGTGGCTAATGAGACTTATTGTTCTGTAGTTCTGGCATTGGCGCATATTTCCCTTTTTGGGCAGGGGGATGATGAGTGATTGAGTCCATTCTGTGGGCCACTGTTTTGTCTCCCAGATCTTCTGACAAATCGATGTTACACGAGTGACCAAATCATTCCCTCCATGTTTGAGCAGCTCTGCTGGGATATTGTCTGCTCCAGGTGATTTCCCTGCTGGTAGGCTGCGGATGGCTTCTTCCACTTCTTCTCTCATCACTGGTAGCGGTGAGGATTCCCTCAATGGTGCTGAGTCCCCCTGAAACAAACTGTCATCTGGCTGTATTGGGAAGTTGTATAGTTCATGGCAGTACTGCGTCCATCTGTTCAGAACAGCGGAGCTTTCTGTCAGCAGCTCGCCTGAGGTATCCTCGATGACTGACGATCTGTTTTGCTGCGTCTTGGTAAGGTTTTTCAGTGTGGTGAAGGCATGTTTGCTGTTTCCTTTTTTCATGCCTTTCTCGATGTTCTCACACTGGTTGTTGATCCATTGTTCTTTGGCTTCAATCATTTTCTTCTTTACAAGGTTGTTGGTTTTACGATACTGTGCGGCTTCTTCAGGGCTGGAGTTTTTCGTCTTCTTCAGTGATCTTCTGTTGTCGCAGAGGTCAAGGATGTCATTTGAGATCCATGCTTGGTGTTTCTTCCTCTGTCGCCCCAGTACCTCCTCTGCTGTTTCGCGGACTGCCTCACCAAAGTTGTTTGTGAGGTCGTTGATGTCGCTGTCCAGGAAGTTGAGTGCCGCGAACCGCCCCCCGAGCTGTGCCTGGAATGCCTCTTCTATCTCTGGATCTTTTAGCTTTTCCAGGTCAAACTTGATGCGTGGCTGCGCAGCTTGGTACTTCTTTTTCAATTTGATCTTCATTGTGAGCAGCACGAGGTCGTGGTCGCTGCCTATATCAGCTCCAGGGTATGTCCTCGTCTTTGCTTTATTAATGCTTGATTTGAAGCGCCGCGGTGTGAGGACAAAGTCGATCTGGTTGTGAGTCTTTCCGTTCGGCGCATGCCAGGTTGTTCTTCTTGACAGTTTGTGGGGGTAGAGGGTGTTGGCAATGGTGAGCCGTTGGGTGCAGGCAAACTCCAGAAGGCGAAGTCCCTGTCATTAGTTTCCCCTGTGCCAAATTGACCCACTGTTCCAGCCCAGTTTTTGTAGGCATCTGGGCCGACTTTGGCGTTGAAGTCCCCCTGAACTATGATGATGTCTTTCCTGGGGGCTTTTCCGATGGTGTCTTCTATTTTCTCATAGAATTCTTCAACCACCTGGTCTTCGTGGCTGGTAGTTGGAGCATACACTTGTATGATGGTGATGTTCTTTGGTTTGGCTGACACCCGAATGCTGATGATTCTGCTGTTGACAGGCGTGCAGCTCATGATGCATCCAATGACTTCTTTGCGTACGATGAAAGCTACGCCATTTTCATGTAGTGACTCTTCGCCACTGTACCACATCTTGTGTCCTTCCTCTGTGATTGCTTCTCCGAAGCCTGTCCATCTTACTTCTGATATACCCACAATGTCCCATTGGTAGCGTCTCAGCTCGTGTTCTAGTTCTTTTACTTTGCCGCACTGATGGAGTGTACGGACATTCCAGGTTCCAATGGTAGCTTTTTCCGTTGGCAGTTTGAATGATGTCTTTGCCCCAGTAGCTGACTTTTCACTTCCACCCTGGTGCTTGTCAGTGGTAAGCGCGGTCGTTTGTAACCCGGGCCCCGACCGATCCGGTATGTTGTTGGCTATAGTGTCTCTCATATCTTTTCTGTGGGCTTAGGTTAATCCTTGGTGGCGCCAATCCCCTCCAAGTCTCCTGCTGTGACAGGTAGTACTGGGCTACAGCTTGCCAGTAGCAGACCTATTTGTCTGACCTGACACTAAGGAATGATACTCACCTATAAATGCAACTGTGCAAAAGCCTGTGTCCCAGACACACTTTGCATTGTTTTTGAATTTTTTTTTATACCGGCTCCCGAATTTCCTTTATACAATCAATTCTAATATAAGCGCACTGTTCGTCAATGCTAAATATGGCTTCGATGCTGGGAATGATGGTACCTAACATGATGTTGTAACATTTAGTACCACAATATTTGCACATCATTTCATAATTAGATCATATAATAATTGGGCCAGATGTCTGATGTTCAAAGAGCTGAAACAATTACTTCTTAAGTTTTACCTAGGGCATCCTCACAATCTATTAGATGACTCTCGCAGTAATGTTTGTAAATTCAATACAGTAAGAATTTCTGATACCTCCATCAAATAAAAATAACAAAGCACTTACATTTCCATTTATCTGATTAAAACATACACTTGTTACAGTGTTCCATACCAGATCATCCCTCTTCAGCTTAACAGGTCTACCGTCAGCCAAGATAAAAATACCAATTTACGGACAAAGCCAGCCACTTTGCAAACTGCTCCTGCCAGTTTCCAGATTTTCCAATAAAAATCAGAAAATCAGAGATAAAAGCAGGATAGAACCAACATTTTACATAGCTGACACCACTACAAAGATGGCCAACGAGAACCTGAAGAAGATCCCTTTATAACGCAGGCTGGAACTCCATTTGGCTGGCAAATGACAGTGACCAATGTTTGAAGAAATGGAAATATGATATACGCACGAAACACACATAATCATGTAAAAAAGAATAATCTATTCCCTTTCCTTCCATCCTCCAACACTCACCCTGCAAACACACACACACACACACACACACACACACACACACACACACACACACACACACACACACACACACACACACACACACACACACCCCCCTAATAAATCAACAAATGAAAAAAAAATTCATATGAAAGAGACTGTACTCACAACTATTGTTTTGGCCACTCAATCTGCATGATCCTGATGAGTTCTGTATTCAGCTGAGGGCCAATCAGTGGGTTCAACTGACACAGGTAAGTGGATATCCAGCTAGAAACCAAACAAAAGCAACATATAAGGGCTAATTCTGCACTTTATAAGTAATAATGTATGCATGGGTGTGCATGTGTATATAAATATGTCACTATGTGTGTGTGTGGAAAAAACAAAATGACTGCACAAGTAATTTGACTGCACTGAATGAACTCTAGTTTTATAAATGTATGTGTGTCTACCTGCACCAGAACATGTATGCAACGTATGAAGCAATGTATTGTATAAATATATTGCAATACATAAAATGTATTTCTGTCAGTGTCAGTGTGTATGCATACATCTTACAAGTGTACGTGATACTGCGCATGTGTCTGTAGCACGTGTACATATGTGAAATTCTTTAAGATCTTAAAACAAAATAATAAAAATAAAAATGTACAAATACATATACCAGAAAGCAAGTATAACCAGTACTGTTAATGTTTTGATATCATAAACCTTCAGGACTTTACAATTTCACCACGCTACAGAATACAGTAAAAATTCAGATTTTATTCTGCATACTAATTACTATATCTACATCATTATCTATTTTGCCCCCACATCTCAACCTGAACAAAAATTTGATGTAGTGGTAACATAGAAGAATTAATTAATGTAGTTGAGTAAAATACTCGGTACACAGTACACATGTAGTTGATTACAGTAACAGATAACATATCTATACACATGTAGTTGATTACAGTAACAGATAACATATCTACCAATAACATACAAACAAAATTGTTTTCCAAAGATCTGTATATTTAAAAGAAAAAATACTTACAACAAGTAGCAGCAGACTGCTGTGAGGATAAAGCATATCTGGATCACACTGAAAAAAGCATGATGTACAAAATTAACACAAAATTAAAAATCATAAACAATAATTCCTTTAAGTTATAGCGGATTTGGAAAAACAAATCCAAGCCAGGGAAATGAGATGTTATCATAAAATGCTAAACATTAGATACATTAGAAATAAGAGGGAAGCAGGGAGAATTTTTATAATATCAACCAAAGGACATAACCCTCGAGAGTCACGCAGAAATCATCTCCCATGTTGTCGAACCTCTCAAATCTAACATAGTTTGCGCTACCCATTCAGCTAGCATAGAAGCAGATACAAAGCACAAAAACCGCAAGCTCAGAACACTCCTCAAAAAGGAGCGCCCAAGCCTATCTTTATACTCTGCAACTACCCTACACACAACTATGAGAGAGGAGAGAAATAATACAATATATTGGTCTTATGTTCAAGATTGACATAGTCTTTTATTCTTGAACTGACCAAACACACACACATAGACAAGACAGAACATATACAGGGTTGCTTCCAAGGCATATAGGTAATACCAAAGAAATAAGAGGGAAGCAGGGAGAATTTTTATAATATCAACCAAAGGACATAACCCTCGAGAGTCACGCAGAAATCATCTCCCATGTTGTTGAACCTCTCAAATCTAACATAGTTTGCGCTACCCATTCAGCTAGCATAGAAGCAGATACAAAGCACAAAAACCGCAAGCTCAGAACACTCCTCAAAAAGGAGCGCCCAAGCCTACCTTTATACTCTGCAACTACCCTACACACAACTATAAGAGAGGAGAGAAATAATACAATATATGTGACCTGTTCTCACGAATGGGGTCACAACTTAATTTTGGGGGTATAGAGATATTTATAACACCAGAAAGCAGAAAAAATGCTCTTTCCAATGATGTATAATTCAACTATCTAACTGGAAAATTGAGCGAGTTACAGTAATTTAAAGGGAGTGGGTGATGGGACAGCCATTTTGAGAAAAGCAGAGTTAAAGAAGGACAACAAAATTCTCTGCTTTTTCCTTAGCAACCAGTATTCTATCTTCATCAAACTTAGTGAAGTGATAGATAAAGTGGTTCTGCACTACATACTAGCTATTTCGCGAGCTGATTCCAACGGTATGCGATATGCTGGGGCCCTGTACGGTTTCATGGCCTAAATTAAAGCTCAAACACATGCATTTTCACGGAAAAAAATCTGCACATTCTCGATGGGTTATCACTTTAAAATGTTATTTTAACACTCTTTCAGCCCAAATTTCACTTTAATCTTTGCCATAATTGATAGATTAATGGTCAGACAATGTGTAGGAACAAAAATCTCAAATCACCCAGATCGACCCTCACCACCTTTTCAGGCCCGTATCTCAGTTCACACGTTGCGACTTGTGACCCCGTTCGCAAGAACCAGTCACATATTGGTCTTATGTTCAAGATTGACATAGTCTTTTATTCTTGAACTGACCAAACACACACACATAGACAAGACAGAAATATACAGGGTTGCTTCCAAGGCATATAGGTAATACCAAAGAAATAAGAGGGAAGCAGGGAGAATTTTTATAATATCAACCAAAGGACATAACCCTCAACAAAGAGAGTGACAGAAAACAGGAAATTTCTAGCACAGAATTTCCAGTAGGTGAGGATACTATTCATACTGAAAAAGCCCCCGGTATCCCCGTGGGGAAAACTGAAAGCATCTTCTCAAACTGACAAAGTCACCTTTTTTTTGTTTGTTTCTTCTTGTTTTACATCATCAGATGCTTTTGTTAAGAGGATTACAAGGTCACGAAGGTGTATGATGTTTGATATGTACAATCTGTATTAGTGAAAATGTTTTGTTAATATTCAAAAATTGCAGTTTCATACCGACAGCAAGATCTGATTGGTAACCAGTGGAATTCTTGGAGTAATGTAATGTTACATGACCTTGATTTGGTTACATTTCCAGTAAATTATATCTGAGGAAGCCAAACTTAATTTATGAGTTCTTTCATTAATCATCAAGACACAGTCGGTCTTTCTTTAAGTACTTATCGAGACACTGACAGTGATAACTAATACTGTTCATATGTACTATTGGCAACAGTACATTTGAACAGTATTAGTTATCACTGTCAGTGCCTCGGTATTGTTTTTTTTAAGACAAAAAACGTGATAGGCTAAGTAATTGAGCATGCATTCTTCTGTTTCTACAAGTACAACATCTGGTTACACTGTCTATCCTATGTTTGTTTCTTTGTTTACTTGTTTGCTTGCTTGCTTTTCCACCTACTGAAACATAAATAATGACATAGATTACAGAACGAGCGAATTACAAAAAACATTTTGACTGCAAACAGATTTCACTTGTTTACAATAATTTCTTCACTACTCGCAATGGGAGTCAGAGTGACACATATCTATGTTATTTACAATGAGACCACAGTTACAGTACAATCCGTGATGTCTTTTGTACGTTTTAATGCATACCCTTTGTTTGGTGATTTCCACATCAAAAACTGGACCAGAATTGGCAGGATGATTCCTACGAAGGCCCACACAGCCGACACAATGCCGATCGTCAGTCCCGAACTCAGAGCCATTTTGCTGAATGCAAAATAAGTAGGCTGAAAGTCACATGACCAAGTAGTCACGTGATCACATTTATCAATGACGTCACACTACGTTGTGCGCTTGCTAGCGTCACTGACGACGGCAATTTCCGTTTGGTCAGTGATTCAGAGCATGTGGTGCTACAGAAATGTAAAAAAATAAAAATAAAAAAAATTTAAAATTTCATTTTTAAAGTCGATTCACGGTAAAGATTTTATACGGTAGTCGGTAATTACAGATATAAATGAACACTCCCCCTGTTTTCCGTCGCAACACAATCAAGTTAGTTTCAGCGACGTATACAGCCAGATCCAGATCCAGAGAACAAAACGTTATGATAACTGACACCATCATCATCACGTGCCCTGCCGCATGGCATTGGCAATCATGGCCCTATATACGAACCTATCCCTTGTTGCTGCAAGTACATCTTCTACCCTCTGTCAGTCTCTATCCTTGGGCACTTTGCAAGTCCTCTCTCAGTCTCTGTCCCTAGCCACTCTACAAGTCTGTCCAATATTTTCTACCTGGTGCTCTCTTTCTCTCCAGCTTTCCTGTTGTGACGAGGTGCTCTAATTTCTCTTGCCTCATAACTTGTCTTATAAATGTTACTCTCTTTTGGCTGGCCATGATTAACTTGAGAATATACGATTGTGTGTTTCCCGTTGGAAGCTGACAACGAAAAGTACATTAATCAGTTGAAATAACACTCGTGAAGTCCATGATCAGTATCCATCATGACGTGGCAAAATGAAGTGCAACTCTGGTGAAGCTACGGCAGACAAGCGAGTTGGTGCTAGATTGCTTAACAGCTCAACAAACTAAAAGGAGAAAGAAATGGACGGATCAAGACGGGAAAACAGATCGAAAACGACGAAATTTGTTGAGTGGGCACAAGTACATGAATTCATAATAGGAAACACTTGGTTTGAGCAATCTAACATAAGAAAATGGATATGGATGAATTCAGGAGACCGCACAAGAAATCAAATTGATTACATCTAGACAAATAAGAAATTTAGAAAGTCTTTCCTGATAGCAAAAACATTGCCAGGCGCAGACTACGACAGTGACTATTACCCTTGAGAAAATGTAGGCTAAAACTAAAGAAATGATAACAAACCAGAAATAACATCAAGCTAAATCTTGGACTCTTAAACACAGATGAATCAACTCGTGCAAAATTTAGCATATCTGTTCAAAACAAATTCAGTACTATGGAAAATGTTGGTGACAGTGAGGAGCAATGGACAAATTCGAAAAACTCAATAAATTAAGCATTTGAAGAAATCTTAAAAGTAAAAAGAAAAGCAGAGAAGAACTGGACACAAAAGAAATGTTAAGCCCGATAGACGACCGTAAGAAAGTAAAGGGAAAAGAGGAAGATTACAAAAAGACAGATGAGGAAAACAGGAATAAGTGCAATGCAGATAAGGAAACTTGGCTAGAAACAAAATGCGAGGAAAGAGAAGAACGACACAAAACAGACCCTAAACTTATGTACAGAAATATTGAAGAAATTCTTCACAGGAAAAAGATATGCACATCAACTGGTTGCTTTAAATGAAAAGATGGTACGATGATTATGAGGAAAACCCAAAAGATAGTAGACAGATGAGGAGACTACACTGAAGACCTTTTTGATGATGACAGAACGGAGGAACACCTCATTAGAAACAAATTTATGTTAATGCCATATATATCCTACGATCTCTCATAGGAAGATGAGTTGAGTTGAATACAGATCTGTATTCATGTTTTGTTGATTATACCAAGAATTTGTTCGGGTAAGACACGAAGAATTGGTCAACCAACTGGAAAAGCTCACTATTGATAGAAAAGATCTAAGAATAATAAGGAATATGCATTGGGAACAAACAGCAGCAATGAGAGTAGAAAATGTTGAAAGGTCTTTTCAAAATATCAAAAGAGCGGTTAGACAAGGATGTATTCTGTTACCAGATTTGTTTTCACTTTATAGCGAAACCATCACGACAAATCTATAAGATTGCCCTCAGATAAAAGTTGGAGATAAAATAATAAACATTCTTCATTATGCAGATGTCACGTTCTTATTGCAGAAAATGAAAAAGACCTACGAAATCTTGCGGATAACATAGAAGCAACCGATACTGGCAAAGTCTCTCTCCTCACACTCCTTGATCTGTCTGCAGCCTTCGATACCATTGACCATGGTATTCTCCTTTCTAGACTTCATCATACTTTTGGCATCTCTGACATTGCTCTCTCCTGGTTCACTTCATGTCTATCAAACAGAAAACAAATTGTTCTCATTAATGGCGCTTACTCTCAACCTGCATACCTGACCTGTGGTGTTCCACAAGGATCTGTCCTTGGCCCTGTTCTTTTCACTCTTTACACCTCCCCCCTGTCCACCATCATCAACTCCCACTCTATAAAACACCACTTCTATGCTGATGACACCCAACTTCTAGACAATGACACACCAGACAATATACAGCGCCTCTTGACTTGCACCACTGAGTGTTACTCGGACATTAAGAACTGGATGACGTTCAACAAACTTCAGCTTAATGATGACAAGACAGAAGCTATCCTCATTGGCACCCGTCAGAAACTTTCTCAGCTGCCTCCTCTTTCTCTCCCATTATGTAACACAGTCCCAATTTCTGATTCAGCTAAAAACCTTGGTGTCTGCATTGACTCTACCCTCTCCATGAACAACTTTGTTTCTCAAACTGCCAGATCTTGCTACTATCACCTCCATCGTATAAGCCTGATCAGGAAGTATCTCTCTGTGGAAACAACTGCAAAACTCGTTCTCTCCTTCATAATGTCTCGCATTGACTATTGCAATTCACTCCTGTCTGGTCTTCCTGCCTCCACCATTCACATCCTGCAGCGCATTCAAAACAATGCTGCACGCCTTGTACTAAAAAAGAAAAAAGCTGACCACATATTTCTTCTCCTGGCACAACTTCACTGGCTCCCTGTATCAAAGCGCATACAGTACAAACTAGACACCATGTGCTACAAAAGCCTCAATAACGCAGCCCCCGATTACCTGTCAAGCCTACTTGAGATCTATGTTCCCTCACGTACCCTCCGCTCTGCCTCCGATCCTCTGACTTTTCGCTTTCCACGCACTAAGCTCAATACCTATGGTCCACGAGCCTTCTCTGTTTCTGGTCCACTTTCCTGGAACAAACTTCCTCTCTCAGTCCGTCAGCAACTTACTTTTGTCTCCTTCAAGTCCGCTCTCAAAACTCACATTTTCTCCTCTGCATAAAATCCTGACCTCACTCAATCCCCTCTGCAGAGGGGAATCACAATCACATTGTAATATATAATTGTATAGGTAGAAAGAAACTCTAGGGAGAGCTAGACAACAGAAGGTCTTCAGAGAAGTAACCCCCTTTAGACAAGTGTTTCGGCCCTGAATTCCTTACACTCTCGGGGGGCCGGGCCACATCCAGGTCATGACTCCTGGATGCCCTTCTGCTGTTGTCTATTTTTTTTTTTTTTCCCCACGCCGGGGATCGAACCTGGGCGATTCTGCGCTTCAGAACTGCGGTACGCGGTTTTACCAATGTGCTAACGGGGCACACATCATCTGTAGGGAATTTAATCCTTATGAAGTTCACTTTTTTGGTTCCTCCTTGCCCAGATCCAGCTTGAGCTCCTTTCTGCTGCCTCTGCCATCGCTTTAAGGGCTCTAGTCCTCTTCTTCCCAGAAATGGCGAGTTGTTTCATGAGATCATAAGCGGAGGTGCCCACAAACCCTCTTGCCCCGACCTCTATGGCGAAGATTTTGACCCGCAGACCTGCTTTCTTCAGGGTGCTGGCAAGACCGGCGTATTTTTCGGTCTTGTAGATATGTGCTTCTTCCATTCTGCTTTCGTATGGCACAGTGAGTTCTATCAGAATCACTTGTTTCGAGGAGTCAGAGTGGAGAGTGATGTCTGGTCTCATGCCTGTCTTGCTGATGACATCTGGGTAATTTCTCCACTCTGGGAGGTCTGCTGTACACTCCCAGTCGACTGCTCCATCCAGAAGACCCTTTGTTAATGTGCTGGTTGTCATAGCACTTTCGGGCCAGACCTGTTTCCCTCCTGCTTTGTAGAACGTTGTCATAGCAATTGGTGCGTTTGGGGTCATGGTTTTTTCGCTAACCACATCTGTGATCACTTTCAGAACTTGGTTGTGCCTCCATGTATACCTTCCTTGGGCTAGCGCTACTTTGCAAGAGCTTAGGACATGTTCCACTGTTTGTTTCTTCTGACAGAGCGGACATGCTGGGTCGTCTGCTTTCCCCCATTTCACTAAGTTTGCATTCGAGGGGAGCAGGTCATATACAGATCTGAGGAGGAAGCTTATCCTTAGAGGAGCCATGTGCCACATATCGTTCCAGCTGAGACTTCTTTGGAGTGCACTGTCCCATGTTGTCCATTGCCCCTGTTGACCTTGCTGGACTGCCTTCTGCACTCTTTTGACATCTTCTTCTTCCTTCAACTCCTGTATGATCATGTCTCTTTTTTCCTTCCCTTTGGCTTTGGACCACCACTGCATTTTTGTTGCTCCCAGTCCCTGTCTGTTGGTTTGCGTGTGTCCAATTATTTCTTTGATGCTGAGGTTTCTCTTGGCATTGTTTACAGCCTCTTGGACTTTCCACTTTCTGCCAGTTCTCAGCTTTGGATGAACTGATCTCACGATATTGTCTTCCGATTCCTCCAGCATGCTCAACAGTCTTGCTTTTCCAACTTTGTATTCCTCCACTATGGATTTGAGAGGTAGCTTCAGCATTGCTTGACGACAGTAGAATGCAACATCAGTGAGACCAGGTGGGACACCGAGCCATTTTCTTGTGTATTTGTTGATTTTGGCTTCCATTGCTTCGACTGTGCTGGTGCAAATGTCATAGATTAGCAGTGGCCACAGCAGCTTTGGTATCAGCATGAACTGTAGACACCAGACTTTGTATTTGCCTGGCAGTCCGCAGTTATCTATTTTCTTCAGGCCTTCTTCTGCTGTTTGCTTGGTTTCACATCCCCTTTGTGTGTCTTTCAGGGAGTCATCATACCATCTTCCGAGACTTTTTACTGGCTCTTCTGTGACAGTGGGGATGGCTTGGTTGGCTACCATGAATTTGACTGAATCTGCCACTTTTCCTTTTCGCAGTGAGAGACTTCGGGATTTCTTAGGTTTGAACCTCATTCTTGAAGAGGCCACCAGCTCATCCAGCTGCTTTAAGATTTGGTGTGTCTCTTCCTCATCCGTGGACAAGACTGTTGTGTCATCCATGAAAGCTTTCAGAGGAGGCATCTGGTATCCATCTCCCAGATTCACTGGACCTGAACTCTTCATTGCAGCTTTCAAGATGACTTCCATTGCCAACACGAACAGTATGGGAGAGATTGCACAGCCCATTGCAATGCCCACCTCTAGGTCTATCCAGTCCGTGGTGTATTCTTTGGTAGAGAACCGCATTGAGAACCCTTGGAAATACTTCCTCAGCATTGTTCGGATGTTTTCTGGGATGTGATACATTTCAAGAGCCAGCTGGATCATATCGTGTGGAACTGATCCATATGCATTCGCCAGATCAAGCCAAACTACGTCAATGTCTCTCTTCTCTGTTCTTGCTTTTTGGATGGCATCCCAAATCAACGTGGCATGTTCCAAGCATCCAGGCATTCCTGGTATGCCTCCCTTTTGGACTGACATATCCAGATACTTGTTTTCAGTCAGGTATTTTGTCAATCTTGCTGCCATAACAGAGAAGAAGATTTTCCCCTCGACGTTCAGAAGTGATATTGGCCTGAACTGATTGATGCTGCTGGAGTTCTGCTCCTTCGGAATGTACACTCCTTCAGCTCTCATCCATTGGTCGCTGATCTTCTGGTTCCTCCATGCTGATCGTATATAATATGCTCTCTATAATTTTCCATTGCTTTTATTCTTTCTCCCCATTTATAGCCGTGTGCGTGTGCGTGTGCGTGTGCGTGTGCGTGTGCGTGTGCGTGTGTGTGTGCGTGTGTGTGTGTGTGTGCGTGCGTGCGTGCGTGCGTGTGTGTGCGTGCGTGCGTGTGTGTCTGTTTTAGCGCTTAGATTTGATTTTATCAAGATTTTGCGCTATATAAAATATTGTATATTATATTATATTATTAAAGCAGAAAGCAGAAATAAAGGGCTGGGGTTAAATAGTAAGAAGACCGCGGTCATGGTAATCAGTAAGAAACAAGAAATAATCTCGTATAAAAAAAACAACAACATCAAATGGCATAACATTGAGACAGGTTGATAAGTTTAATAAACATTTGGGAACAGTCATCTCATCACTAGGTACATTAGAAATATCCAGCAGAACTGACCAAGCTAAAACAATCTTTCAGAAAATGAAAAGTGTTCTTACAACAAATGCCTATCAGTAGAATCAAAAAGACAGCTTTTCGGTGTTACATAAAAACTATCGTACAGATGCGAGGCCTGGATGACAACCAGCAAAGTCAAAACAAGATCGAGGCAGGTGAAATGTACCTTCTAAGAAGAATGTTAGGAGTTTCACTGAAAGCAAAGAAAACAAATGACACAATCTTGAGAAAAGCAGACACGAAAAGAACGTTAATGAAGAAGATTAAGATTAGACAAGCAATATTTATAGGACATTACATGAGGCAGTATACATTTGAACACCCGGTAACAACAGGAAAGCTGGAGGGGAAAAGAGCACAAAGTAAACCCGGGGAGAATAGATTAGACAGTTTTGCAGAGTGGGTGGCCACAAGAACGGTAGGAGATACTTGCAGCAACAAAAGATAGATTCGTGTGGAGGGCCGTGGTCGCCAACGCCATGTGCCATGCGCCAAGACATGATGATGATGATGATGATGATGATGATGATGATGATGATGATGATGATGACGACGACGACGACGACGGCGGCGGCGGCGGCGGTTTAGAGCAGACATAGTGGAAATCAGTAACTTATAATGCGCTTGATGAGTGTGTTTTCTTGAATGAATGTGTGTGTGTGTGTGTGTGTGTGTGTGTGTGTGTGTGTGTGTGTGTGTGTGTGTGTGTGTGTGTGTGTGTGTCTGTGTGTGTGTGTGTTTGTGTCTGTGTGTGTGTGTGTGTATCATACAAGCACAGAGAACCATCTTATAGAATACAAGGAAAAAAATATAAATGTGAGAAGGATGGCCAACGTAAATAGATGGTGCCTGGTGCAACGAATCCAATCTGACCTTGGAAAAGAAAGAATAAACATACTAATCCAACAACCAACAGATTGAAGGGAAAAACAGAGTAATTTGATGTGACTAGGCCTGTCTTTTAAAGAAGACACTTAAACAAATAAAAACCATGAAAACATATCTCTAGCCGCAAAGCCAAGATCTCATAGGGTGTAAAAGAAGAGAATGAAATGGTAGGGGTGTCATGAAGTGTTAGAATGAAAGTATGTCAGTAGTCAGTACTGATATGAATTATACATGAACAGACATGCGTGCATACGCTTTTCTTTATTGTTGTTGTTGTTGTTTTGGGGCTTTTTCTTTTGTTTTTATATGTTTGTTTAGTGTGCGATTGTGTGCGAGTGTGTGTGTGTGTGTGTGTGTGTGTGTGTGTGTGTGTGTGTGTGTGTGTGTGTGTGTGTGTGTGTGTGTGTGTGTGTGTGTGTGTGTGTGTGTGTGTTGTATACATAAAATCATCCAAGTTGAAAAAACAACAACAACATGAATATGCAGGGACAAATGAAGCACAGCCTATACACTTGAACAAGCACACACACGCACACATAGGCTTACATGCAAGCATACAAACACTTGAAGGGAATGTAATATCTTGAATATGCGAATATACACGAAGTATGTGAGATTGAACTTTGAGTCTGTAGGACTACCACTGGCGTTCAGTAGGTCTATGAGCTTCTTTGGTAATCCTTATTCAAATTCACCTGTGCCAGAAACTTCCTTGTGTGAGATAGAACGCGGGTGGATGGTGATGCATGCGGATGTAGAAGCTTTGCGGTACGATACTCCGTGGAAAAAACATAAATCTCTTCCCAGTCTAGAGCCGCTCCTCTGATCTGTACACGTGTAGAAACTTTAAAACACCCAGTATGCATGCCTACAGAAAATAGTGTATGCAAACTGTGCAGCAACAATTTGCCTGCATAGTGTGGGCCAAAACAACTAGCATACACG
Organism: Monoplex corrugatus; assembly: GCA_030674185.1. NCBI lineage: Eukaryota > Metazoa > Mollusca > Gastropoda > Littorinimorpha > Ranellidae > Monoplex > Monoplex corrugatus. Next base: position 16,717,320 of record CM060307.1, read on the forward strand.
CATCTAAGAAAAAAATCTGACGGCTAAAGACATTTACAAAAAAACAACAACAACAAAAAACAAAACAAAGAGAGAGAGAGAAATTAATAAACAACCCGTATCCACCCACCAAACAGTTGTTTCTGGATAAGTGCCAGTAGGGTAAATTTATGATCTATAGTAGAATAATCTACACGGTAATCTGCCCGATATTGCCAACAGAATCATTGTCGGATAGTGTCAGTCCATAATTGTAATCTTGTATTTGTTATAGGACTACATAATTTTCCGTTATTGTCTGACATAGTCGTTTACCTGGCATTCGACAAAATCACTTCAGGTGACTCACAAAATCAAAGCAAAGACAAATGGTTGACCTGGCTTATTGACAGAATCGTTTGCATTTCCCTTTCTGTGCAATGGCAGGGTGGGTAATTTGTCTGAAAATTTTGACAAAAATTTCCATTCTCAGTGACGTTTTCAAATAGTTCCAACACACACACACACACACGCGTGCGCGCGAGAGAGAGAGAGAGAGAGAGAGAGAGTGGGGGGGGGGGGGGGTCGAAGAAGGCGTGATTTACATCGAGTTTTATGAAAAACACTCCAACATACTTTGCCGGTTTTACGAAAATAATCCTGCCCATAAGAAACGAGCACAGTAAAACGAGTTTTTCGTTTCACTAGTTTGCTTTCAGCTGAAGGTAGGCTACACTTGGGTTTTCGGTATCGCCGCCCACCGATTTCTGTGACGGCAGTGGTATGGCCCACACTTTCACATCTGGTTAAGCATGCCGTGCGTAGTTTCGCAATCACGTGATCAAACATAAGTCGTCATACGTGGTTGGCCCAGAGTTCCGTTGCGGATTTGGCTTGCTCAGATCGGCCATCATCTGATTGTTTGTGAGGAAATTTGTACTTACAGGCAGAGGGCTGTCATTTTAGCCTCAAAATGATTAGTATGTGGAAAATTCGTGAGCTGACCGACAAGGTGTAAGTATATTTTATTTCTACTTTGAATGGAGTAGAGTTACGTGGAGGAGTTGCCCCCCTCGACAAGTCCGTTTCCTGTTTGACACGAGTACACTAAAGAAGAACAAAGCCTATAAGATAACCAAACTGTGATTATACAGCACGATAGACTCAGTAAAGTAATATTTATGCAATGAACATTTCGGTCTAACCCATTCAAACCGTAGACCAGTCACAGAAGTCTTTTCATGAGCATTTACTGATTTAGCACTTCGTAGAGTGGTCGTCTGCTCTTGCCCCTCCCATTTTGTCGGCCCATAGCCTCCCAAAAAGACAAACTGTTCGAGAAAGTTAGGATGAGCCGAACACACAAAATAAAAATGTCAGTTTCATATTCTTAAAACCGTTTACTTTATCTGCCATCATTTACCAATTACACATTCTGTGGCAGTGTATCACCACAGTATCATCAGCGCACACAAATACTGAAATAGCTTGACTTACACTACAGTAGATCTACCCTTAGTTATTCACGTCAGTTGTAAACAACATCCACTAATGAAATGATGATTTCTCCATACAGACACCATCATCCTCATTACATGAACATAATGATATAGTGCGCATGAATTACTATGGACTCACACTTCCACAAGTACACACATGTACACACATGTGCCCTGATATACATGCAGACAGTGCCACACACAAACACAACATTATGGTGATATACCCATATACACGCGCACACACACACACCACACACACACACACACACACACACACACACACACACACACACACACACCACACACACACACACACACACTCTCTCTCATTCACTCACACACACACACACACACACACACACACACACACACACACACACACACACACACACACACACACCACACACACACAAGCTCCCTGATACACATGCAGACAGTGCCTCACACAAACACAACATTATGGTGTATACCCATATACATGCACACACAGATACAGACACACACACACAGACACACAGACACATACACACACACACACACACACACACACACACACACACACACACACACACACACACACACACACACGCACACACACACACACGCTCCCTGATACACATGCAGACCATGCTACACACACAAGCACAACAATGTGGTGATATACCCATATACATGGACACATATGCACACACATGTACACATGTACACACACACACAAACACACACACACACACACACACACACACACACACACACACACACACACACACACACACACACACACACACATGCACACACACACTAACATATGCTTCCTGATACACATGCAGACAGTGCTACTTACACAAGCATGACATTATGGTGATATACCCATATATACATGCACACATGCACACACACACACACACACACACACACACACACACACACACACACACACACACACAGTGACACACACACACACACACACACATACACATACACATACACACACACACACACACACACACACACACACACACACACACACACACACACACACACACACACATACGCGCACACACCACACACACACACACACACACACACACACACACACACACCACACACACACACACACACACAAATACACACACGTACACACATGCGTGTGTGCGCACACACTCCCTGATGTACTGTCTCACAAGACACGCATGATCTGGACTAATGATTAATATTAACAACTGTATTATGTAAGCCAATAAGTATAACCTAGGCCTACCTTGAAACGAAAGCGTTTTTGGAATTACTGGTTGAAGATGATATTTTTGTTTAAACAAGCAAGATGGTCATGCCATTCTAGCATATTCCCTTTTTTCTTTGAATGATTTGTATATATTGTTATGTTTCTTTTAACTTAGGCAATCAATCTTAATCTCGGTCTGATGATGATATTGGTCAGGGATGGAGTACCAGTTATAACAGTTTGATCAGATATGCTAAAAGTAAAACTGGAAATATCATTGAAAAGTGAAAACTTGTTTCAAGTGATTGTGAGTTTCACAAATATGCAAATGACTCATAATTGTCAAAAAGAAAGTTTTTCACTTTGTGATTTATCCTTTATTTGTTCAGCGTATATTTAGACATGAATTTATAATGTATTGTTCTAGGTAAACACCAACAAAATGAAAAGTTGAACACAGACAAAACAGAAATGATACCTGTCACTGTCAGCACTAATTCTCAAGTTAAAATAATTGGCAGGAAGTGTGCAAACATTGGTAACACTGATATTTCATCCCAAACAGTAAATTAGTAAATACTTCTGGATCAAGATTGACCAAAATTTGTCCTAGATGCAGGAACACAGACAGAGAGAGGGTATCCTCCGTGAGATGGCTTTACCATATTCCTTCAGTGACAGCCTTCCATGCATAACTGGCACCTTAAACTTAGGTGAAATCTTCCTGACATGGACTCAATGATGGAGGTGGCAGAGAAAAGAAAAACCAAAACTGGGATAGACTCTTTGAGAGCAAGAGATAAAAAGCAACATTACCTGGGATACTTTTTTTAACAGATGCTGCCTGGGACGAGAATGGGTGTGATGGTCATATTCATAATCATAATGATCACTGAATGATAGTATGATGCTGTGATGATCTATTTTGGATTAAGTTGTATAGTGTGACATGGCTAAACTTAATGCTTCCTGTCATAAAACGGTATATCCTATCAGAAACAAAGCCTGAGCTAATCAGATACCTGTGCTGGTCATGAAGTTTGAGCAGCACTGTCATATGTGATAATTGTGAAGTGTGTGCGCTTGTTAGTTTTCTTGTCAGAAACATGGTTTACACCTACTGGTGGCGAAAGTGATAATGCTGCTACAACACCCACTGGTTTCTCCTTTGCTTCAGTGCAGTTCAGACAGTCTGGCTCTGGTGATGGTGGAAATAATAAGAGACAGCCTCACCTCCTATATCAAAATATCCACCAAAAGCTTAGACTTTAAATCTGTTGAAATCTGTGGAGTTTGTCTGTAGTTGAAAAATCGTTCATTTGTCTTTCTGCCTATGTAGTATCTGCTGCCCATCACCCAGCAGAATATCACCATCCATGATGATTATATATGATATGTTCTACTGCTCGTTACCCAGCAGAACATGGAGCTCACAGATAGAATGTTTATGGAAGAGTTTCCTCATTTACTCGAGTCAAATATTGTACATGTGATAATCTTTTTATCCTTCATGATGCCAATTTTCATTTCGACTCTTGTCTAGCACACATGTCACCACACTTAAAAACTTAATTAACACTTTAAGTTTAACAGTCACAGCCTGAACCAGTGTATTTACTGTGCGTACCCACCAGCCTAACCATACTCTCGATTGGCTTATTACTATATTAGAAACTGTCAGACTGATGTCACCAACCTTTCAGTTTCTAACAAGCTCATCTCGGACCATTTTGTGATATTTTCCTTTTGCATTGATAAACCACAAAGAGCATTTAAAGAAATCAAAGCACGTAACATAAGAAGTTTACAAACCTTTACTTTCAAGGCTGACTTTGTCTCAGCCCTTACAAATGCATGATTGGATTTTTCAGATCATGTTGACCATTACACTATATACAGCTCTCAGCTCAGCTCCTGTAGTCACACATAGGATTACATGAATCTACCCAAGCATATTGCCTTCTCATAGCTGATGAGTCATCTAGAACAGAAGCCAGTTATTTGCTTGAACTTTTTCAGTCAGCCTATCATAAAACCCACAGTACAGAAACTTTGTTAAAAGTTGTTAATTATCTTCTATAGGCTTCTGATAATAGAAAAGTGTCCATTCTGTTTCTGTTAGATCTTTCAGCTACATTTGACACTATCGACCATGATATAACTGCATTACTGTAGCAGTTATAATTAATCATTTAATGCTGTTCGTAAAGTGCAATGAGTATTCTTTGACATGTATGTTTGCGCTGGTTAATTGGAATTATTATTATTATTATTGTTATTAATGATAATAATTATATTATTGTTATTACCTCTACTGTATGACTGACAGATCCCGAAAGATTTGGATCCATAATAATTTGAACCCAAGACTTCTCAGTCATCAATCTGATGTGCTAACTACCTCATCAAGGCATCTAATGTATAGCAAATACTGTTATTGTTAAAGACCCATTGTAGCTTTATTCAGTGTTTTGGATTAAACTTTTATAATTGGCCTGTCAGCTGATAGTGAACTGAGAAAAGAACTTATGAAAATGTAGGATGGGTAAAAAGTGTAATTATTTCAATTGATTACATGATATGATCTTCTGAGAAGAGTTCAGGTTTATAAATTTTACCTGTGCCTCCATGTCCAGACAGTTAATCATCATCACTTCATTTGATATAAGTTTACACACTTACATAACTGTATACACTATAATACAGTGTTTTTTTAATGTATAAATCATATTATTTCTACTACTACTTCTGCTACTATTAGTACTAATGATAATAATCAATAATGATAATGATAGTTGATGATGATGATGATGATGATTGATGTAATAATGACAACAGTAATATGTGACCCAGCCTGGGAAAACCAGGCTAAAGTGCAAATTTTTCATGTGTGAGTTTTTAAAGTAATACACAAAAAGCTGAATTAATTTGTCTATTAATTATTTTCTTGCTAGACGCATTTGAACTTTATATTTTTGACAAGGAAAGTAATACACTCACGGAATGTTGAAGAAAAGACATCTTCAATAATAAATTGCTTTTTAGGTTGCTTTAGTAATACAACTATTTTTAGCCCCAGCTAGGAATGATTGGCTGTATTTTTGGCTGGGGTTTCTCATGCTGCCTCACAGATTGGTATTGATTCTACATGTTCGAGATACAGTAACAAATATTAGACTTCCTGACACTATGACAGTGACAGTTTACTCCCACCAAATTTAATAGTATTGTTATTGTATGATAATGATATGATAACAGTCACAGTAACAGTTTACTCTGCATTTGATATCATTATTATCATAGTATCATAACATAGTCACAATGGCAGCTTAGTTTACTCCAGCAGAGCAGCATATGTGATATCATTATAATTATTGTTATTGTTCTATATCTTCACACATGAAATGATAATGTATATTGATTAGATTGTTGACCTCACAGATGGGGAAAAAACACTGTGAGGACTACTTGGCACAGAAGTAGAGAACTTGCCTTCCAAATCCAATCTACCTGAATGAGTTTGTACAGATGCAACCTCCAGCTTATAAATCCAGATGTGACTGGATACTCGACTGTCTTCTAATAGGGGAGGGACAAGCAGTGAGTGAGAGGAGATGGCCACCCTTGTTATAAATTATAATGCTAACCCTAAGAAATTTTAGCTGTCTGCTGCTTCACACTCCAGTCTCCTACAAACTCAGTGTTATGGGAAGACCTTTATCATCTTAACGTTGACTCCATTAAGTGGAGGACCTACAGTTTTATAAATAAACTTGTTTCCATGTGTGCGGTAATGAGAGAGAGAGAGAGAGAGAGAGAGAGAGAGAGAGAGCACTTGGAAATTCAGAAAAGATAACCATTCTTTGTATTACAGCACCAATGTTGTGATGAACTACTCAGAAGTAGAAACCAAGGTCAGAGAAGCAACCAACGATGATGCCTGGGGTCCCCATGGCCAGCTGATGAAAGAAATTGCCCAGTTCACATTTACCTATGAACATTTCCCAGAGGTTATGGGCATGTTGTGGAAACGCATGTTGCATGAAAACAAGAAAAACTGGCGAAGAGTATATAAAGTAAGTTGATCAGACTATATCAGTATATCACACTATATGTGTCCATATTACAATAGCATTAGATCTAATTTTATGTAACTTAACTCATTCTGTCCTGTTTACGAGTTCTTGACCACCCACATCTGGTCATGTTCGAGTGTACTTGTAATACTTATTCAGTTATTGTTCCTACTGAGTTTACTCCCAATCCCATTCAGTTTATTCTTAAGCTTGCTTCTTTTTGATGATAGAAGCCTGTTGACAGATGGTTTTGAAACTTGCCTCATGGCATTTTAGCTTCCAGCACAGAATTGTTTGAAAATCGTTGATCTTTTCTTCAACGTGACAATATGTGTGCAGCATATTGGTGGTAACGAAGCGATCCGACAAGTTTGTGAGTGGATGATGAACAATGACAGTGATGAAAAGATGAATCAATAGATGTGAATGTCAGTTTGATTCAACAAAGTGACAAAGCAGTGAAGATGATGCTGTTCTTGAACCAGTGGATTGAACATCGTGACAGTCGATCAAAGTGGGCATGACACATCATAGCAGACACCTCATGTGAATGCTTCTGATTCTCTGAGGAATGCTGATGACTTAGTTTATATCTTAATTTTCTTAGATTTGAAAGTGGGTTCTCATTCAGAAATTCTGAAATGTCTTTGAAAATAATCAGTAACAATCATGCTTAAATAAATGAATCATAATCATAGGTAAATTGTGAGAAATGTTGCATGTGCATGGTGTTTTTACATTTGCTTGACAGGGAATGTGTGTGTATAAATGTTTTTCCACAATAATGAAAAAAGACTTAAAATAAGTACAGAAGAGTGTTGGAAATGCTTTGGAGATCAAGTTCATATTTTTTCTGTGCTGTAATTAGAATATGGTATGTACATTTTTTGTCTTGTTTGTTTACAAATGTATTCCCATGGGGACGCCCTGGGGTTGGGTCTTGTGGTATAAATAGTATTCCCACCGTCTGGAAATTCTGGGCTAGAAATTTCCCCTTTTTTTGTCACTCTCTTTGTTTTAACCTTGCTCCTTTGCTTTCTGTCATTTCTTCCTATCATTTTTTACCATGCTGATCCATTCATCTGTTTGTGTTCTGTAAAGCCATACAGACTTTCTCTTAGGATTGGTAATTGGGTACATATAATGATATATTAAGTCCATTTTTGGCTCTAAGGAAATGTGTAATGTGCAGAAGCAGTTTAAGGTAATTTAGGTCCATTTATGTATATGTTTTAGTGTGTCTAGTTATGTTTATATTTTAATTCAGGTTTAATTTTTTAAATCCTCTGGTGATGAATTGGATGAAGTGGTCAAAGCCAGGGTATATTCTTAGATTATGTGTGCAAATGCATTGATAGGTGCACTGAATTTTCTTTTCCAAACATTTTTTTTCTATATATTGAGGTATAGCATACATTTTGAGATGGTTATAGCCCTGATCTGGCTCTGTGCAGTCAGTTAGGCTTTGGACAACAATAACAATAACAATGTTTTTATGTATTCATTTACATTTATAAACAGATCATAATAATTACAATAATTACAATATTTATATAGCGCAAAATCTTGATAAAATCAAATCTAAGCGCATATCATAGTAAAATGTCAACAACAACAACAAAAAGAAAATGGAAAAGAAAACAAAAGAAGAAGAAAACAGAAAAAAATAGAAACAATAAAAGGAAAGAACAAGGAAAAATACAACATGGGCATTTGCCAACAACAAAAATACAACATGGGCATTTGCCAACAACACACTAGATTTTGAATGTATTCTTTGAAGTAGTTGAAAAGGTATTGACGTTTTGTGTGACTTAGTCATGTTCTTAATATAAATACATTTTGCTGCACACCTGGGTAGGGGGAGAAAACCTTGCTGTACAGATGGGATAGAGTGTTTTAACATATTGATTTGCACAATGTAGCTTGATAAATCATTAAATGTGTTTGCATGAGAGCAACTTTTTTTGTCCAGTTTATGATATGATAAACTGAAAAAAAGTTGCTCTCATGCAAACACACAGACTTACAGAAAAAGATTTAAAGATTGTTCATAAAAAAGGAGATGTAAATGGTATTGATGAAAAAAAAAAAAAAAAAAGAAACAAAGAATTGAAGAAGGGTGATAAAGCAGTCTGATCTTGACTTAAGAAGTTAAGTGTGTTGATAAAAATAAGTTGATAAAAAGCCTCAGATGTCACATGCATTAGTCAGGCTTGTTACTCTATGACTGATTTATCTTCTTGTCTGTCCTGTGTCCTAGTTTCTAACACATTCATTGTATAAACAGTTCTGGTGTAACAAAAGTTGTACAAGCTATACTTACAACAGTTAATTGACCCTATTGATGTCACTAGCATGGTGTCTGAAACTGAGTGGAAGTTGTGAACATTTTTTGTTGGTATGAATTTAGTGCTTGGATGTAATTTTTCCTGATTCAATTAAATTCATGTTGATATGATTTTATAGCCCAGTGGATCACAGAAGACATGTCATGTAGTGAATTCATAATATTAATAAACAAGCGTGGTAATTTTCCCCCGTTTGGTTGCCGGGGGCTCTTTCAGTATAAAAGTATCCCCACCTTCTGGAAATTCTGTGCTAGAAATTTCCTCTTTTCTGTCACTCTCTTTGTTTCTGCCTTGTTGCCTGATAGGAGAACGCCTAATGATTTTGTGTATGGCGAAACTAATCGTTACCCTGTATATGTGAATTCTGCTGTTAATTGTATCCGATATTGGCTCAGATTATTACATATGGATAAATTTAGGATACCATGGAAAGCATATAAAATGCTGTATGATCTAGATGCCAATGGTAAGAAAAACTGGGTATCGAATGTACGTTTGTGTTTGTACAAATATGGATTTGGATATGTGTGGTTGTATCAGGGAGTCGGTTGTGTGAATGGCTTTATTCGTATTTTTCGTCAACGCTTGATAGACTGTAGATGGCAGGACTGTAATTATCATATTAACAACAGCGAAAGATTTAATTTATACAGAACATTTAGTAGTGTATCTGAAATAAAACTGTATTTGCAGCTAAATTTAGAACGACATGTGAAGTATATTACAACAAGATTTAGGTTAGGTGTATCTGATTTGGCTGTATATCGATATAGATATAAAGTATTAAATGATAATGAATTATTATGTCCATTATGCAAAGAATCTAAAGAAGACGAAGTACACTTTGTCTTTTGTTGTAAAGCACTTATAGATTTTAGGGAAAAGTTTATTCAGCCTAAGTATTATAGACAGCCTTGTCTGTTTAAACTGTGCTTGTTGTTGTCATCAACAAATATAGAAGTTGTCCGCAAATTTTCTGTGTTCTTATATAAAGCTATGAAATTTAGAGAAAATGCTGTGTCATAAGATGAGTTATGGTTATGTATAATTCAAACCTTTTTGTGCATTATTTAGAAGGTATTGTATTGTTCACATACCCCTTCATAAGGGGCCAAGGCCTAATATGAATAAACTATCTGAAGTCTGAAGTCTGCCTTGTTGCCTTGTTTTCTGTCGTTTCTACTTATTTTCTGCCTTAATGGTCCATTCACCTGTATTTTTTCGATAAAGTCTTACGTACTTTTTATTCAGATTGATAATTGGGTACGTGTATTAAGTGTATTTTTGGCTGTAAGGAGGTGAGATATGCGGAAGCAATTTAAGTTAATTTATGCCTGTTTTTATGTATGTTTTGGTGTCCTTATGTATGCTTATATTTGTATTCAGGTGTGTTTTTTAAATTTTCCCTGTGCGATAAATCAGATGGAATGGTCCTACGCGAGGGGCATGTCCTTAGATTATGTGCACAAATGCATTGATATGTATTGTATAGTTAATTTTCTTTTCTTTTTTTTTTCCCTGTTGAAGTTTTGTGTGTTTTGAAGCGGTTATAGCCCTGATATGGCTCTGCACAGTCTGCTGGGCTTTAAACAACAATAAAAGAAAGAAAAGCTGTATTTGTACGTTACTTTCCTTTTTTCTTTATCATGCAGATATTTCATCCTGTTCTTGACAGAACAGTCATTAATTTGCAACACAATCAGACTGCTCTTGTTGTTTTTTCAGTCCTTGATCCTGTTGTCCTACTTAATCAAGAATGGCTCAGAACGAGTCGTCACAAGTGCAAGAGAACACATCTATGACTTGAGGAGTTTAGAATCCTATTCCTTCTCAGATGAAAATGGCAAAGACCAAGGGCTTAATGGTATGTAACATTGGCAGTCTCTGATGTATGTATTAGAGTATTTAGACTGTCACTGTAATGTTAGTTCATTTGATAAGAACAAGGAATCGAGAGATTTCATTAGTGAACAAAAAGTAGTTAATGTATAAATATTTGTCTGTTGCTGGAAGGTGAATGTCATTGACAACAACAACAACAACAATATTTGTTTCAAAAAGAATTACAGACAAAATCTTTGAATGAAACTAAAGTACTGCTTTCCAGGAGAAAGGGGGTAAAAGGTAAGGTTGTCCCATAACCAGCTCATGTTGGAAGTTCAGGCAGACACCTCACTACTTATATACATGTCTGCTTTTTGAAGATAGGCTGCACCCCTTTCCCTTACTCAAGTTACTGCTTTACCTGTCTTAACCCTGAAGAGGATCAGATACTCATTCACAGTTGGATTGACTGGAGGCCTAATAAACACTTCTAGCATATGATTTGCACCTGTGCAAATTTATGAGGCAGATTGGAAGTCAAGAGCTGTATGTCAGTGCTAGCCAGACCTCAGGATTCTGAAATTAAAAAAATTGTTTTCAGGTAACATTAAAAATGACATGCTTTTTGGTTATGTAATTAATACATATTAATGTTTATGCGTTTGTGTGAATTCTGAGAAACTCTGGAACTTTGGAAATGTACAGAGTAACAGTAAAATGGTACATAGCTTTTGCATCATACAGAGGTATGCACCATGTGGTAAGGAGTAAAATCTGAGGAAGAGTGAAATGTTATGGCAACAGGAAAATATTGCCCAACTAGTGCATTTGTTATGTACTTTGAAATACATGCCATAAAGTGGTAACTTACGGTGTGAAGCTTAAGGAACAGTTAAAAACAGTGTAATAGGAAAATGATACTCAGCTTTAGTTTAGCATCATACAGTGACATGTGCCATACACCTTGGCGTGAAACAAGGAACAAGAAAGTAATATGAAATATGATGAACAATAAAAAGGTAACTAAGTTGAAGAAAAGATGCAGTTACAGAATATACTTCACTTGCTTTTCGTTGAAAGTTTTCAAGTTCATGTTTATTTTTGTTAGACCAAATGGTTAGCTGTGCAGTTGGATCCATGCTCATCATGCAGGGTTGTGGATTCAATCCTTGAGTGGGATATGGTGGTATTTTTTTTTTAAATATGAGCTGGTTGGTTCTTTTGATGGAGCAATGGACTCAAGATATAATATCTTGAGTTCAGTCCCACTGCAGTGTTAAAGACGGGACTATTTGCTGCCCATCTTAATCTGTTAGTGCTATTGTTTCCTTCATGTTAGCTGAGTATTTATAGGTAGTGTTATTGTTTCCTTCATGTTAGCTTAGTATTTATAGGTCACTGTCCCCTCTCCCTGTTTCAAGACTTTGCCAGCACATTGGGGTTTGTATGGGCTAAAGGAATCTGCCAGATAATTGCTGGTAGATTTGGATGAAGAGCATGTGGAATTGTCTATGTGTAAGGAATCTGTCTTAAACAAATCAGCTCTTTAAGGGGTCAAATACGTACATCGGGAATTATTTAGTGTATTCTGTACCTGTTATTCATTGATTGTGGTGGAATCAGGTACCAGTCTTCATTCTTTGACCATAAAACGTTTATTTGGTGATGCTTTTTGCAGTGAGACACAAAGTAAAGGAGATGCTTGACTTCATCCAGGATGATGAAAGATTGAGAGAGGAGAGGAAAAAAGCCAAGAAAAACAAAGACAAGTTTGTAGGCGTGTCCAGTGACTTACAAGGAGGCTCTTCTTCTTACAGATACAGTGAGTAGAAAAGCCTTGTGGCCTGTTGTTAAAGCTCACCCTACCCCTCCTTCCACTTATGTTGCCACTTTGTTGCAGGAAATCACCTATTTGTCTTGATATTTAGAACATGCCACATGCATGGATTTACATAATTTATGAAGTGTGGTACATTGGCTTAAATTAACCGAAAAAATTATGTCTGATATGGGTGAGTGTGTGTGGTGGAATCAAGTATTGTGCTTTTTCTGTGTGCATTATCTCCTTTTGCTCGCATGTTTGTTGTGTGTGTATGCATGTGTGTTGTGTGTGTGGTGTGTGGTGTGTGTGTGTGTGTGGTGGTGTGTGTGTGTGTGTGTGCTTGCATGGGTGCATGACGTGTGTGTGTGTGAGTGCATGTGAATGTGTGTGCGTGCGCATGTACACACACTTTCTCTGTGTGCATTATGTGTGTGTACACATGCTTTCTCTTTGTGCATATCACCTTTTGAGTTTGGTTTGCATGTTTGGTGGTGTGTGTGTGTGTGTGTGTGTGTGTGTGTGTGTGTGTGTGTGTGTGTGTGTTCAGTTTCATTTATTGTCTATCCACGTAATGTGATATTGGACGATGTTGGAAAGAGGAGAGGGAAAAGGTTAGAGGAATAAGAACTATAACGCACATGAAATTAGGAAAATTATCAAAGCATAACTGATAATGTAACAAGAAACTTAAAAATTTAATCTAAATGAACATATTATCTTTGAAAAAAACAAAACAAAAAAACAACCTTCCAGTTTCACTGGAATTCTCATAAACAATAACGTTTGTGAATGAACAGATATTTCTGACAAAAACGTGTCAGTGCAGTAAACTATAACATTAACAATGAACAGATGTGTGTGTGTGTGTGTGTGTGTGTGTGTGTGTGTTTGTGTGTGTGCACATGCTTTCTCTGTGTGCATTATCTTTTTGTTTGCATGTTTGGTGTGTGTGTGTGCGTGTGTGTGTGTGTGTGTGTATGTGTGTGTGTGTGTGTGTGTGTGTGTGTGTGTGTGTGTGTGTGTGTGTGTGTTTGTGTGTGTGCACATGCTTTCTCTGTGTGCATTATCCTCATTTTGTTTGCATGTTTGGTGTGTGTGTGCGTGCGTGCGTGTGTGTGTGTGTGTGTGTGTGTGTGTGTGTGTGTGTGTGTGTGTGTGTGTGTGTGTGTGTGTGTGTGTGTGTGTGTGTGTGTGTGTGTGTGTGTGTGAATGAGAGAGAGAGAGGAGAGAGAGTACACATGCTTTCTCTGCATCCATTATCTCCATTTGTTTGTGTGTTTGGTATGTGCATGTGTGCGTGCATGTTTGTGTGTGTGTGTGTGTGTGTGTGTGTGTGTGTGTGTGTGTGTGTGTGTGTGTGTGTGTGTGTGTGTTTTCTTTGTGTGCATTATCTCTTTATCTTGGCTACTAGAATTAAAAGAAACTACTAGAATTAAAAGAAACAGTACATGCAGATATTTATGGGTATGGTTTCAGTTTCAGCAAGATGAAAAGATAATATGAGATAAGTGAAGGGTGTTAGTCTGTTTAGTTTCAGCTGAACATAAATGATGTGAAGATGGGGAAACAAATTTCCTTTTGAATTTATACAAAAGAGCTTTTGCATGTATTTAGTAAAACATTCTGTGAAGAATTAAGATTATTTGCAAAACAAACATCTTTAAGTTGACAAAAATACCATGCATGAACACATGTATCGTTTCCTGTGCCTTTTATACACAGTATTTACTATTAGTATTAGTTCGTTTGAAGTCCTTTCAAGTTCAGTGTAAACGAAAAAGTTCCTGTTTTTAAATCAAATACTTGCATTTTCTTACTTTATGTTTAGTTAAAGAATTCATTAAATAAACACAGATTAAGCCTTCATTATGGTCACCATGCATTTCTTAGTATAATTACAAAGTCACTTTTAGTTTTATTCCCAGAAACAGGTAAAGGGATTGAAAAGAGGACTTGTGAACAAATATTTTGTATTTGTATTTGTCATTTTATTGCTTCTTTATTGTTGGATGTATTATATTTCATATATTTTTATCATAGCAGTTTTATGCATTATATCCGCCGTTGTCTCTAACATTTATGTGAAGAGCCCAAGGCTCTTGTGAGATGAGGCACTGAAAAAAATGATGATTATTATCACTGTTTCTGTCTTACTATGGCTGTGATTCATTGCCTAGTAATTAAGAATGTTTCATCATCTTCAGGTGATCGATTTGGAGAGGAGCCAAGACGTACTCAGAACATGAATGAAATTGAGGAATGGAATGACGGCAAGAAGTCAGTTGTTGGAGAGGCTTTTGACAAAGCTAAAGACCTTTGGAATCGAGCTTCTGGCCGTCGTGGCCCTGCTAAGTATGACTAGTACGTTGATTGCATTGTGTGCACCTTTCTCCTGCCTGCCTGCCTGCATGCCTGTATCATGGTGCACGTATTGTAGTACCTCTTTTGTTTCTTCATACCATCACATAGTGCTCTTTTCTTTTTTTTTTTTTAAAAGTGGACTTTTTTAATCCAGTGACTTACAAAATCCATGACTGTTGTAACAGGTTTACTTGGGATATGGGGTAGGGTTATGGTTAAAGTTAATAAGGTGTTATATAATCATACATGGATTGAAATATTGCATTTGAAGAGAAAATCTTTTGGTTATGGATATTGTTGTGTTAGTAAGTTGTCAAATTATCATACACAAATTTTCACAAAATTGCACCGAAGAGACAAAATGTTTTTTACTTTTACCTGTATCATTACATATTTCAGGATTTTGACTGTAAGGATTTTTGAAGCAGCTATGAAATTAGAAACATCATTGTTTTTTTCAAAATTAACGATCTCTGGTTTGTACTTGTTTTGAATTCCATGAAGACTATATCTGTTAGCCTATGCAGTTTAGCTGACCTTCCATGCAGGTACTTTTTCACCTTTATGACTCATTATTCTTTAATCAGCCAGTGAACATCAGTAATTGAATTTCAACATGATACCAGGGTTTTATCAGACCCACCCATTTTCCTGTACTGAGCCTATTCCATGCTTATCCCAAAGTGGACTTTATTCACCAAACGTATTCCATGCTTACCTCAAAGTGGACTTTATTCACTAAACCTATTCCATGCTTACCTCAAATTGGACTTTATTCACTAAACCTATCCCATGCTTACCTCAAAGTGGACTTTATTCACTGAACCTATTCTATGCTTACCTCAAAGTGGACTTTATTCACTAAACCTATTCCATGCTTATCCCAGAGTGGACTTTATTCACTAAACCTATTCCATGCTTACCTCAAAGTGGACTTTATTCACTAAACCTATTCCATGCTTATCTCAAAGTAGACTTTATTCACTAAACCTATTCCATGCTTATCTCAAAGTGGACTTAATTCACTAAACTTATTCCATGCTTATCTCAAAATGGACTTTATTCACTAAACATATTCCATGCTTATTTCAAAGTGGACTGTATTCACTAAACCTATTCTATGCTTATCCCAAAGTGGACTTTATTCACTAAGGTCTATAGTGAAGCAGTGATTTAGACATTTTATTTCAAAGAGAAAAATTCAGTTCAGTTGATTAACTGTTAATTATGCAATTAATTAACTTGATGGCGATACTCCGCAGCTACAGCTGCAGAGCTCCATGTCTGGACTGTGACGCTGTGCAGCTATAGCTGCGGAGATGTTATGTTTTTTACCAAGACTACGTGTATACTATAATAAGGGAGATTATACTGATACAGAGTTTAACCATTTTTCTAAGTGGATTTCTTTCTCTTTGACTGTAGGAGACTGTTGGTACTCTGTTTTTAGCTTGTTTTCGTGGTACCTGAAACAAATTTCAAAGAGTCGGAAGACTCTACGCCTGTATTTAATCATTTTTGGGACAAAATATTCATATTAGCAGAACTCATAGTGATTTCCAGTGAAGAATGTATATCCTGTGACATGTTAAGTGCAGTTTTGTGACATGGATATTAAATGGATTACAAGCAGCAGTTTGATAAGTCATGTGTGTGTAGATCCAGAACTTTTCTGTTTTTGCTATTTGCATGCCTTTTTCAATGGAAACCAGAAAAAAAAAATGAAAGCATGGATAAACAAGCTGTCAGCACAGTTACAAAGTAGACATAATAACCTTTGAAACATATATAACAGGATAGGTTTATTGTCATTGGATATTCTCCATAATTTTTTAAAAAGTACCAAAAACTGTGTGTCTTAAGAGTTTCAGCAGCCATTTTAGGGTATGTCTCCAAAGAGTTAATATTCTTTTGAAAGATTCAAGGGAAAATCAGAATTGTGCAGATATTTTCGATTTTTTTAAAGAAACCTCCCCCTCTGCTCCCCCATTTTGTTCTTTGATTTTGTTTTATTTATAGAATTGGAAGAAATTGTTATCTCAGTGTGTGTTGGACTGGTTTTTATTTTGAATCTCATTGATTTTTTCTGCATCTTAAATTGGATTAATTTTAACTTTTAAGTTTTATTGATCTTTTTCTATTTCTTAATCAGTACATGTGGCATTGTTTGTTTAAATATTGCTACAGCTGTTGTAAGCATAAGCCTATGTTTCATTGTCTTTTGACATCTTCATTATCTGTTTTATTTGTATGACAGTTATGTATTAGATCATGCAGTTATCTAAATCTATTAATATCAGTATAATGCGTAATAATGCGTAATACATAACTATCTGAATGGTGGAGGAGTTTTTCACAGAGATAATATGTTTACTTTGACTAAAGTCCGCATGATGAATTGGGTAACAGAGGAAAGGGAAAAGATTGTTCCATAGATATGCAACAGAGATAATATGTTTACTTTGACTAAAGTCCGCATGATGAATTGGATAACAGAGGAAAGGGAAAAGATTGTTCCATAGATATGCAACAGAGATAATATGTTTACTTTGACTAAAGTCCGCATGATGAATTGGGTAACAGAGGAAAGGGAAAAGATTGTTCCATAGATATGCAACAGAGATAATATGTTTACTTTGACTAAAGTCCGCATGATGAATTGGTAACAGAGGAAAGGGAAAAAGATTGTTCCATAGATATGCAACAGAGATAATATGTTTACTTTGACTAAAGTCCGCATGATGAATTGGATAACAGAGGAAAGGGAAAAGATTGTTCCATAGATATGCAACAGAGATAATATGTTTACTTTGACTAAAGTCCGCATGATGAATTGGGTAACAGAGGAAAGGGAAAAGATTGTTCCATAGATATGCAACAGAGATAATATGTTTACTTTGACTAAAGTCCGCATGATGAATTGGATAACAGAGGAAAGGGAAAAGATTGTTCCATAGATATGCAACAGAGATAATATGTTTACTTTGACTAAAGTCCGCATGATGAATTGGATAACAGAGGAAAGGGAAAAAGATTGTTCCATAGAATGTGCAACTGAGATGATATGTTTACTTTGGACTAAATTTCCGCATGATGCATTTGATACAGGAAAGGGAAAAATTGTTCAAATAGATATGAACGATAAAGTTTACTTGTAAAGTCCCATGATGATTGGATAACAGAGGAAAGGGAAAAGATTGTTCCATAGATATGCTAAAACAAGTGCTGCCGATAATAATTACATTACTTTGGGCCACTTTAACATTTAGCTGCATGCATTTGTATAGTGAAAGCTGGCGCTTAATCAAGTTAATGGTTGTTATGTAATATTAAAGTATTTAGCTGTAGAAGGATCCCTGGTGTTGTGATTAGATTCATTGCAATTGTTCTCTCAAGGAGTTTTTGACACTGCTTATGAAATGTCTGTGTTGTGAATCACATTTGTGTGTGTTTTTTGTAGATGTGATAGGCAGAAACCCTTATAGAATAAGGTGTGTGTGAAGATTTTCTAATGTGTGTCTGTATAGTGCATGGTTGTGGTATGTACAGTTCTTTTATTTGAATGGCATCTTTATGTGGAACCTTTTTTTGTTTGTTATTCAGTTCTTATAAGAGTTAATTATAAACTTGTGTCATAAAACAGATTTAAAAGAGAATGTTCGTTAGATTATAATTTTGATAATTTTGATAGTGGTATTCCTTATTTTTATTTGATTTTTATTCCAGAAAAGAAACCAATAATTTTGATTGGTGCCCCTTCTACTACCACACACACACACACACACACACTGAAATGAGAAATTATCACTTTTGTGAATGAGATGACAGAATTTCAAACATTAATACAAAGAACAGAGCAGAACTGACCAGTCAGTATAGTGAAGTGGTCAGGAGACTACTGACTAGGATGTTATAGGTTGAAACCTCAGTAGTCCATGAAATTATTGTGGGATTTTTCGGCTTTTATCAGTGGCTCCTCAGCTGAGCATGCTATGGAATTCTTGGGAATTCTGGGATTACAATTTACAGGGTTGAATCTCATCCATTGTACAGATGGGTCATAGAGTGTTGTTCAGATCTCTGATTGTGTACTACAGGTGTCTGTATCTCTCAGGTCCACGTGACTCCAGGGTTTATTTTGAAAATAAGCATATAACATACAGCCCTGAGATGCAGTCTCAATCTGAGATGAAACTTTGAAGAATCATGATCAGCAGCCCTATTATCATGAATCATCTGAACAGAAATTTCAGAGAAGACTGGCTTTTATTGTCTGTTTTCTTCTGCTTTGTTTCGATTGATTTTGTTCTGCTGTGAAAGTTTTAAGATGTATGAATTTCCTGTCTTTTTGTGGATTTTAGCTTCTTAATGCTCCTTATCCACCCTTTCGTTAAATCATAGCTGATGTACAAAGTTTAAGATGGACAAATTTCTATTTTAATATTGACATAAGTATGCATTCATTATGGTTTTTTTTTAATTACACTGACTATAATTTCATTTATACCAGTATCTAATTTGGTGTTTTGTTATATTGACTATGGTTTTCACCAGAAAATGATAAGTAAATGGGCATGTGATGGTACTAGTATTTTATTGATGTTAATGCTTTCTGAAACTTTAATCTTTGTTGGTCCCTTTTTTTTCATATTCAGATGTATAATTTGACTTTTTTTTGAGTGTTATAAAATGTACTGTATGCACATTGGTGTGATGTCATGTGTGACCTTTGGTGTTTGAAAGGTTGTGTTACCCCTTTGTGTATGGAATAGAAATATTAGCATCAATTTGCATTTGTGTTTCAGTGATGATGATGATAATGACTTCAAGGAGTATCGCGGCAAAGACTTCCATGATCGTGATTATGACAGGGACCGTGGGGATCGAAGCAGAAACCGTGACCAAGACAATGAATATGGAGATCGTGACCACAAGCGTGATCGTCAGTTCAAAGATGATTTTAGAGACAATGATGAATACACATCAGTCGAACAGACACAGACTACTCGCACAGAAAAAATTGTGACAAATCGGCGAACACGCTCTGTTGGCAAGAAACTTGATCTAGGTGCAGCAGCTACAGCGTTGGGTGGGGAAGCAGACACAAAGGTAAAATGGTCTTATGCATAATACTGCCTTGTTACCTCAGTTTTCTATTTGTCCTTTGCTTATTATCATTCTCGCATCCCCATATAATACAAACACACACCCTTGCTTCTGCCTAAAGAAAAAAAGATTGGGTCTGTTTCATAAGCATTACTTCTGTGCTGTTCTGTTCCATTCTTACTAGCCTATTATTTCTACTTTGTTGTTTTGTCGTACAATGTTACATTGGCTTTCTCTCTGTGTCTGTCCCTGTCTCCCCCCTCTTATCCTCCTTGAGTCTGTCTTATTTAGTCACCGTGTTCATCTGTCCCTCTCTTGTCCTTCTTCATTTTGTCTCACTTAATTACTGAGTCTGTCTGTCCCTCTCTTATTGTTATTCAGTCTGTCTCATTCATTTACTATGTCTGTCTGTGTCTGGCTGTATTTATCTTACTGGCGTACTTGTGAGGTCCATCTTGAGATTTGCACATTATCGTCTGTGGTCCTGTTAATTGTAGACTTTTCAGGCCTCAGATCTGCTTTTAATTTTCAGTAAAAATGACAGTTTTTGCAGAATGCTGTAGCCATCATCTGTCTATCTGTGCATGTCTGTCTGTTTGTTTTTGTACCTCTGTATCTTCGTCTGTCCATTAGCTGGTCATTCTTTTCTCCCCGTTTCTATAAAGTCACAAGATTCGTTCTTGACATGTTTTCCCCCTTTACAAAGAAGGTTCTTTTCTGTTTCAAGTAAACATTGTACAGTTATATACCCCATGACAAATCTAAGGCCATGTTAACTTGATCAAATTGCAATCGAAAGAGTGCAACTGTTCCTGCAAATCGCACAATTTTAACCAAAATGTGAAAGATTTCCAAAACTCAGCCACAAACAACACAGACATAAAATAAAGTCAACTAGAAAATTGAAGAAATAAAGTTTTAAAATATCCTTACCTTAAGTCTATGTTTGTGGCAGCTTTTGTTATAAGTAATCCAAAAGATATGCATAGACTGAAAAAACAAAACTTTCCTGCCACACTAACTAACTTTCATAATACACTCCATCCTGCCATGTATATTCAGTATCACATGTATTCAGTGTTTCTGTTCCACTGGATGTACTGGTTATAGGGAAATTACACTACATCATGAAACTATAGGCAGTGGTGAATTTGCTGTGTTTAAACTCGTGTGAACTGGACGCTCGCTGTGAGTCAATTCAGACTCGTATAGAAGTGAATAAATGATAGAATAAAGATAGAAGGGAAAGAACTGCTACAAAATTGAGGTCTCACAATACACAAGGTTACATCCCTGTGACTGCTCTTGGTACTCACAAAAATCTTGAATATTTGCCTGCGATATTTCATTTGCACAGCTTGATTGAGTGAAGTGTATATATATTACAAGGCAATAGTATGGTGACATTGAAGTGAAAATGAAATGAATAGACAAATAAACAGTTACTGATATGTTGACAGACAAAGGCAGTGGAGGGAGGAGCACCCAGTCTAATTGACATGGGTCCCAGTGGCCAGAGCAATGGCAACGAGTCCTTTGCTGACTTCTCAGCTTTTCAGAGTGACAGGAGCACTGCTGGGGATGACTTTGACCCAAGAGGAGTTGGTAGCGCCCAAGGTGAGGAATTCATTAATTTGAAACTTTTCTATATCTTGACTTTCACTTGTTTTGAATTAATAAGAAAACCAGCTTTTTATTATTACATAGCTGTTTTCAGGTAATTCAGGCAGCACACAATTCCCTCGAAATTTGTTTGGCCATAATATTTCACTAGTGCCTAGGATTTCAGTGGTACCTAGACACATTTGATTTTATCTCACCACTATTTATCCTGAAACAAGTGTTAGAAGGTGGCATATGGCAAACGCTGTTTTCAGATTTAGTGAAAAATAACGCTTAGTGTTTCATATGAGGCTGTTGTCTTAAAGTGACATTCCTGTGGCATTGATTAGAGTTCATGATACAGATATGTGGACATCAGTTATGTCTGTCTTGTCTTTTGTATGTCTTGTTCGTTTTTTTGTTTTTTTTTCACTTCCTGTAACCCCCTCCTCCCCACCCTTTCTCTCTCTCTCGCTTTCTGATACTCTGTCTCTGCAACTGTCTTTTTGTGTGTAGTCTGTTGAATGATTCTAAACAAAATATAGCATGTTTTGCATGCCTGATCTGTGCCTAGAACTTGTGGGAGAGAGATCCTAGTGTACAATGCTGTTTGCAGTTTAATCTTTAAAACAAACTGATCATGCAAAGCCTTGATTATATTATATACAGAACTATTCAAAATAATGTGTTGGGAATATATCATCACTGATAACAGTAATACGAGGAATAATTTTGGAACATGTCATTTGTTAATGTGGTGACTGGTATTTTGTGCAGGTTCAGCAAATAACAATGATTTTGGAGACTTTGCACAGTTCCAGAACACCAATGCTGCCTCACCAACAGGGTTAGTTTAAAACAATTGTGTTTATGAATGTCTGCAAATCTTCCTCAGCATAGTTTAAACTATGTAACTTTGCTGAACATGTATCCGTTAATCAGAATTAATCAGCATATACATATGCCAGTTTGCAATGTGTTTTATATACTTGTCATTTATTTAACATAAAGACTATGAAAATAACTTCGTTGTTATTCCGTTGCTGAAAGTTTTATTATTATCAATTTAAACTAAATTGATACAGGCTTATGCATTTTTGTAACTGTACAAATACACTGTGAATCTGTACACAGTATTTGAAGGTATTAATGTTTGTTTATGACATATACATGGACTTAAATGTTCTTTTTTTACCACATTTGTTTTAATTTAGGAGGTTTTGAAAATAAAATAATAAATAATGCTGCTTGATGTTTTCTTGTACTGTTTGGTATAAAGTACAGATAGTATTTTTACTGATTATTATCTTATGATGTGAACCTGTAAATACTCTTAACTCTGTATCACTCTGCCATTCTGTCTGTTGTTTATTATCTTATGATGTGAACCTGTAAATACTCTGTATCACTCTGTCATTCTGTCTGTTGTTATGTCTGTATCTATATCATCGTACTTATACATGTAATTTTCCCCCCTTTTTCCAATGGAACAGGAGTCAAGGTTTTGCTGACTTCAACTCATTCAGCAGTGCCAGCAGCACATCTGCAGCACCACCAGCAGGACAAGCCACTGCTCCAGGTGGCTCAGGTGACCTGTTTGATGTGTTTGCCACCCCTGCTGCTAATCCCGCAATGTCCATGAACATGTCCGCCACCAACCAGGTGTCCATGTCTGCCGGCATGACCATGCCCATGGTGAGTACATGTTTTACTTTTGTGACCTGGGAATAAGTTGCAGATTGCTTCCTGTCCTTGCTATTAAAAATGACAAGTAGATTTTCACTTGCAAGGTTTGAATTTGTCTGTCAGACATAGTCGTCCAACTTCCTTGTCTCCTGTTGTACTGTTTTTTTGTCAGCCAATCATAGACTTTTAATCTTTTTATCTCATTTTGTGCCAGTTTTTTTGGCTGGCCACAAGTTTTCAGACTTCTTGTCTCGTGTCATGTCAGTTTTTCATCTAGCCCTCTGATCCTTTGTAGCATCAGTTTATCAGCCAGTCATATGCATTAAGCCTTTTCCTCTTGCATTGCTCCAATGAGCTGGCCAGCCACAAGTTTTCAGTCTCCACGCTTGACCTTGCATGATATGACATGAGGAAGCAAAAACCTTGTGGCTGGTGTTTGTGACAGACCAACAGATTTGACCCTGTGAACAAAAATTTTTACTTCATATACACCAAGTCAAAAACAATAGCGAACCACACACTAGTCATGTTAGCCATAATTTTTGGCTTCAGAAGTATACTAATTAAACAGGGGTTTGAGAAAAAAATCTTCACTTCTTTATGAAAATAAGTAGTAGTGTCCCTTCCGTAGTGTACATGATGCGCCAAGCTTTGCATCTGTCCTCACTGTGTTATTGTGATGTTTGCATCTCGCCTATTGTGTTACACTGTGAAATATGCTTATACCCATTGTGTTCTTTTCACAAACCTGGTGTAAAAGGTGGTTGTGTTTTTCTCTTCAGTGAGCATGAGCTGTTGTTTAAAAAAAGAAAAAGAATAGTTTTGATTGTTTATGTAAAAATTTTTTTTAGTCATTTGCTTGCATTTTGATTTTAGTATCGATTGAAGAGCAGGACAAATGTTCTAATTTTGTTGTTATTGTTTTGGGCTTTTGCTTATTTTATTTATAATTTCAGTTTTATTTGATCTTCATTTCGGTCCAACTTTGGCTTTTTTCAGTGCAAGTTGTGTGGAAGATTCTTCTTCTGTTCTAAGAATTCAGAAGATTGCTTACCATAATTGTTCATTGTAATGGATGTTACTTCTACTGTGTTTGGTTATGCTGGCCTCGCTCAGATGGCAGTGGATTTTATTTTATTTTACAGATGGGAACTCCAGTAGGCATGGGAATGCAAGGCGCTATGCCTATGCAGCCCAGCATGACACCTGTCATGATGTCTCAGGTACCTGCTTTTCTTTTGAATAGTTTTTATTTTGTTTTATGTTATTATTCATTTATTTAGTTATGTAGGATTTTGTCTATTCATGATGAGGAAGAAGGATAATGGCAGTTGTAGAAAATTCCTGACCACTGCAGTGATATCTGCATGGAAACCAGTTGCTGTGGTGTAGCAGTTAGCGCAGCAGACTACAAACTGGAAGGTTGTGGGTTTGAATCCCTGTCCTTTGAGAATTGTTGTGGGATTTTCTGGCTCCAACCGGCTCCTACCTAGAGTTCAACATGCTGTGGGCTTATTGGGAAGACTGGGACCACACAGTTGAGTCTCATCCACTTCATGGAGGCATTATTGAGGGTGTTGCTCAGATCCTTTGACCAATCCAGCAGGTGTCTGTATCTCTTGAGCCGGATTGATTCCAGGATATATTATGATAATAAGCATAGAGTCATAGAGTACAGCCCTGTCATGCAGTCTCGATCCTAGATGGCATTCTATGGCATCATGTTCATCGTCCTCAGTGTCATCATTATCATCGCATTGTAGAAAAAAATGCACCAGCTTCTGTGGCCATTAAGTTAGCATAAAAAATGGGACAAAAAAGGCAAGCATGCACGCACGCACACGCACACACGCACCACACGCACTACACACACACACACACACACACACACACACACACACACACACACACACACACACACACACACACACACACACACACACACACACGTACCAGAAAAAGGCAAGGATGTGCACCATATGCCAATCTGAGATATTTCCTTCTCTTTTTAAAGGGAAAAAAAGAAGAGAGATTATTTTTTGTTCAGTTGTGAGTGGATTGTTTATATAGCAGGAAAAACAGAAAAACATCAGAAACTGGTTACGTAATTGGTTCTGCATATTGACATTGACTTGAAGTAGAAAGTGGAATCAATTTGTCAAACAATAAGGCTGTAAATTGCATTTTAGTTTAACCTCAAGACTTCATCAGTTCAGCTTGATATATCAAGCTTTCGTAAAACGATTCAGTGCTGTTTATTTGATGCTTCTTGTAATTTTATTGCTTGTATTGTGATCATAATGTTTGTGGCATGATGATGTTAGATAAGGCTAGGATTAAAGTGAAATTGCCTTGCTGTAAAAATAGCATTTGCAATGAATGTATAACAGTGAACCACATTTTCATTGTCAGAAAATTCAGTCATTAAAATCATTTACCTCCATCTTTTGTAAAAGTAAGTAATGAAGATGCTTGTTCAATTTTGTTTTCGCAAATAGCAAAGCGTTTACTATATAGTCCTTTAATTCTTTTGTTCCCTATTGACCCTATACATCCCAAAAGACAGCTATGGTGACAAGTTTGTTAGTCTGGTTATTTCCTAGTTATTATTACTATTTTTTCCTGTTTATTTCACAAATTGTTTTCGTTTGTTTGTGTGCTATTTTCTAACTTTTTAACGCTGCAGGTGTGTGTGTGGTGTGTGTGTTTGTGTGTGTTTTCATGTATTTGTTTGTTTTTTGTTTGTATGTTTTTGCTGCTAACTTTGTAATTGTGTGGTTTTGATTTTTTGGGGTTTGTGTGTCTTAAATGCATATTTGAGTAGATGCGTACTTGAATAGATACTGTAAGAAGAAGAAGTGTATTTACATACAAAAATATTTGCACATAGTTTGACACGTGTGCAGTTTGATGGTGTGTTAATGTTGTGTGTGAGTAGTTTCTTTTTATTCAATCCAAGTTTTGCATGTGTCAGAAATTGGTATCGTTTTTCTCTCTTTTGATCATAGTAAGTTGTGTGTGTGCTGTGTCAGCAGTGGATAGTGATAAGCCTTCCCCAGATATAGCCTACGTCAGTGTGTGTTTTGCCACAGGGTTCAGGTATGGGTATGACTGGTGTTATGACCCCTCTTACCCCTGCCACCAGTACAGGATGGGGTGCCACAACACAGGTTAGAATTTATCATACTTAGATATAGACGCTTTGCTATATTTTTGGTTGATAATCTTACTGTGATTTTCTGTTTTTCTGACTGATCGTTTTATTGTGTGGCGAATTTCTTATTTTTATGTAGCTGGGTTGTGGGAAAGTCATCAAGCTGTTTTTGAATAGTTTTGATTAGTGTGTTTTGTCAGCGTATGTATTTTTAATTCTGGCTTGTCTGATCAGTTTTTGTTTGTTTTCTTGTTGTTCTTTGTTTTTCTTTCTTTTCTTTTTTCTGTGTGATATGTTTATACTGTTGTTTCGGTAAAAGGTAATGATTGTTATGTTCAATCTGCGCCTTTTCGTGTGATGTGTGTGTTTTTGTTTCGAATAGAGCTTGTTTATGTGTTGTTTCTGTGTGTATCTATTTGTCTGTTTGTCTGTCTTTTTCTTTGTTTTGATTTGAGGAATAGGTATACCCTGCCCCAAGTTATTCTTAAACAGAAATGAACATTATGAACAATTGATGTTGCATCTGAGCTCCTTGCTTCTTAAACTCCATGCGAAGTATATTAGGCCATATGTGATAGTCAGGATAGTTTTCATTGAAAGGAAGGCTGTAGGTTTGTACCAGTTTTAAACAGATGTGAAACTTATTCACAAAAGTTAATTCTTTTGAGTGAGTAGGATAATTTCTGGCTTTACTTGTGAATGATTTTCATATTCCTGTTGCCCGAAAACAGTTTGGTTGAACAACTTATTATTATTCTATGTTGTACCTTTATATAGTTTTGATAATCTTGTGTCATCTTTGCATTCTCTTTCTTTCATTCAGTGAGACTTGATTTACCAAAGCTTGTCTCAGTATCTGGTTTATGTATGTTTGTATTTGTTGATCACACAAGTTCAAGTTCATTTATTGTTTTGTATATGTAAGTGCCAGTTGACATCTTGAAACTCATTTCAATTGTCTTGCCAGCCCATTGACTTCAAAATCTGTTTGGCTGTTTAATGTGTCTATACTGTTTATATATTTATTCTTTGTTGTTTTTTGTATATGTTTGACAAAGACCAGTTGGCCATAAATTTGCACTTGTCTTTTGTTACAGTAATGTGCATTCTGGTTTTATTTTTGTGTATTTCTAGTGCCTGTCTGCTTGAATGCTGGCAATTATTTTGTTTTAGACCACACAGAAATGAAAATTGCAGACAGAGAAACAGAACATGCAGGTTTTTTCTCTGTAATCCATATAGATAAAGATTTTATAATTTTTTTTATTACTATTGAATCTGTCACATCTGTGGGGAGAGAGAGCATTATTGGTTGAGTTTCGGTTTCATGATCTTTTGTATACATAGTGTTTTGCTGTGTTTAAGATAAAGAGTTGTGGTGTGTTTTCATTAAAGTTTATTTGGGAGTGTATGTACGTGTGGCTCAGTAACTTAATTGTTGCAGCCATTTCTGTTGTGTTTAAAGAAATAGAAATGGGAATTCCTCAGTTTTCCATAGTCACTCAGTATCCCTCAAAAAGTTCGTTGTGTTTCAGTTATACATGCTATAACAACTGATTTTAGTAGGAAGTTTTGAGGTTTGTTTGCTGTCTTTTCAAAGGAAATTGTAACTCAAGTATTTCTGAATGAAAACAGAAAATACAGCTGTTATGATGTTTTTAATAAGCAAATTGTCAACAAAATTTTGGATATTTGAATCTGAACATTTTGGATTATTTATGACATTGCCACACTGCACACATTGACAAATTCTTAGAAACATGATGTTTGAAAATATGGAAAATTGCAGTTCCCATTTCTACTGTGATATAGTAAAAACTGTAGATGTCATTGTGGACGATGGTTTCTTATCAGGCAGCCACCACAACAACCGTAACAACGTCTTCTACAGAGACTGTTGACGGAAATAGTTCTATGGCAATCCCACAGGTTTGTCCCTTCTGTGGGATGGGGTTCTCCCTCTTCAGTGTCATAGCTTTTGCTTCCTGTTGCATGAATGTGTTGTCTGTTTCATGTGCTTGGATAGTTGAAACTGCTTGTGTGTAGAACTACCCGCTTGTTGTGTTGTGTTGTGTTGTGGTAGTCTGGGCTATATGGTTTGTTAAATCTGTGAAGAGCATTTGGTTTGAACCAGAGTGTGGGATGCTTTAGTGGTCATAGCTTTTGAATGTGAATGACTTTTGGAGTTATTAGAACATGCCTGTTAAAACACTGGGTGTGCAGACTGCTGTGATGCTAAGAAAGTAGCATAGAACTGTCTTTAATATAGATGAGAGGCATTAGAATAAGTGATAATTTAAAAAAAAGAATATATTAATAGGTTTAAATCCATTGAGGACATGTCCTCCTGCTTAAAACACCTTTTTGTGAAAATAAGTGTGCAATTTTGCAAAACATGTGTGAGCATGCATACATGAATGTGTGTAGTCTGGTGTTGTGTGTGTGTGTGTGTGTGTGTGTGTGTGTGTGTGTGTGTGTGTGTGTGTGTGTGTGTGTAGTGGAGTATTTTTTTTATATTTCTGAAGTAAACAGGCTTGCATAGTTGTTTAATTTCATCATAACGTTGTTGCCTGAAGCCAAACAAAACTCCTGTCTGAGACTTTGTGTTCCCTGCACTGTAGTGTATAGCTCTGATGTTTCGATAATTTCAGTGCAAAAATTGAAAGACAGACTGCCTAACACACTTAACATGTACACCGGTGGCGAGTTTCTTTTGCATGGCAAAGTGAGACAAAGCAAGCTAAGTGAGCCAATCAACTGAATGGGTTTCTTGCATTCCCTTTAATTAATGACGTGTAGTAGTCTCAAGAGATGTTAGCTTTGAATTTCAATATGGCAACCATTTGTTTAGTCTGTGTTCAATGACGAAAAGGTTTTTTTGAAAACACAAATGGATCAAGCTTTTGGGGACAGCATAAAACATGGGAGATGTTTTTGATTACTGTAGCCAACTGACTGCTTTGTGGGTTTTATGGAATGCCAGTTTTAGAAAGTTTCATAATATTGTAGTACAATGCAACTCATGTATTTTTTTAACTCATGTTTATTTTGATCTGGGTAACTTCATTTGAGTATGCTATTGTACAGTATGTGTCACCTTAATTTTGGAGTTTAGTGAAATATGGGACATATTGAAGGAAGCATTTGGGCTAAATGGATTGCGTAAATAATTAGTTCTTTTCAGTTTGCAATGAATTTCAGTGATGCAATGAAGTATGATCACATCTTTTCTAGATCTATTTTGTAACATGCAAACTCCCACCCCACGGCACCCTCTAGATTTTAAACAGAAAATGTGACATTTTTTCAAACTATGGGAAAGAATGGTGGGGTTTTTTTTTCCGTTTTTTTTCTTTATTGTATGTGACATTTTTATGTGCTCCTGTAGATCTAGCTATTTTGTTTCCCATAATAGTAAGTTATCTACAACCATTTTGATGCCCAGTTCGCCTTTCTGCCATTTTTGATTTGCTTGGTTTTCTAGGACAGTTTCATACACATGCTCACCCGTAGATTAGTTGGTAGCTAGAGTCTAGCTTTACCTTGATTTGCGAACAAGAAGAAACTCGCCTTGGAGAAGACTGGTAAAGGGAAGTAGTTTGATAAACATGGTCTGAATGTTGAGATAATGGATATGGACAAGTTTTGGGCTGCAGAGTTCACTATTACAAATATACTCGAAAGTTGACGCTCAGTGAAACATTGCTGTTCTCACTTGGATTTTGTCCACTGTGAGTTAAGTATTGTCATAGTAAAAATTGTTTTACTTAATTGGAGAATCACAGCTTGGTAAAATAAAAAAAAGACTGAACACTCCATTGCTGGTTCATGTGAAAAAAGAAGATGTTTGTTTTCTGCTAACTTTGGTAACTCTGCAAGGAAGTGGAATGACTCTGCATCAAATTAGGTCTGTTTGAAGATATATTTAAGTTTTATTAATTGCAGAATGTTGTAAAACAGAAAGAGTAATTTATTTGATCTTTTTAATTATTATAGAATACTCGTGTATAAAAAAGGTTTATAGTTCACATGTCTGTTAAAAAAATTACTGTCAAAAGTGTCAGAGTGGTTTCAGTATTTTGAAAAACAAAGTACTGTAATTTTTGGTCTATAAGAAGAGATATCTCCCCCTTTGACCTGGACTCCATGGCCCTCTGGGAGCACCTTATTAGTGAATGAAATTAGAAACAGAACTGATGGGGATTTCCTCTGTAAAGATATACTCCTGTGAAAAACAGCGTACTCAATCAGAAATTTACTGTGCTAGTTCAATAACTAATTTAGAATGAATTGAAAAATTATTAGAGTTCACCACATGATACCTGTGAGCTTCTCAAAGATTTACTTCAGCGAAGAATAACGTGTTCAGTCTGAAATTTGTGGTGCTACTTCATTTGTTAATTTAGGTTACGTTGAAAAGTGATTCGAATTGACCATATGGAAGTAAACAAGAGCCCATGATGCCTTTTGCACAGAGTTGTCAGCGTGCTAAATTAAGTGTCTTGTCATTAGTGACCCAGATGTTAATGTTTTGTTCTGCACATAATATTTAGGCTACCACAGTGTGGCAGTTGCTGATCATCAACTGAGTTTACCTTGAGCCTTATTCACCTCAGTTTTGACAGTGCCTAAGACATGAAGAATTGATCAACCAACTAGAAAGACTCAATATTGATGGAAAAGATCTACAAATAATCAGAAATATGTATTGGGAAAAAACAGCCACAATGAGCATAAAAAACGATATAAGCTTTTTCCAAAACATCAAAAGAGGAGTCAGACAGGGTTATGTTTTGTCACCAGATCTGTTTTCACTTTACAGCGAAAACATGAGAAACCTAGAGGAAGACCCTGGATTAAAGGTTGGAGGAAAAATGATAAACAACATTCGATACACAGATGAGACCTTGCTAATTGCAGAAAGTGAAAGGGACCTACAAAACCTTGTGAATATACTAGGAATAGAAAGCAAAGGTCAGGGGTTGGAACTAAACAGCAGAAAGACTGAAGTCATGGTGATCAGTAAAAAAAATGAAATCCCTTCATGCAAAATAACAGCAAACGGCACAACCTTGAGACAGGTTGATAAGTTTAAATACCTGGGAATGATCATTTCACCAGACAGCAGATGCACATCAGAAATAGCCAGCAGAATCGGCCAAGCCAAAACAGCATTCAAGAAGATGAAAAGCATTCTTACCAACAAATGCCTATCAATTAACATTAGGAAGAGAGTTCTTGAATGTTACATAGAACCAACACTGTTGTATGGTTGGGAGGCATGGACAGTCAACAAGCAAAGCCAGAACAAGATTGAGGCAGCCGAGATGTGGTTTCTAAGAAAAATGTTGAGAATTCCATGGACAGCAAAAAACAAACAAACAAGAAAGTCTTGATGGAGGCAGACACAAGTAGATCATTCATACGGAAGATTAGGAAAAGACAGGCAACATTTATAGGCCATTTTATGAAGAAAGGGGAATTGGAACACCTGGTCACAACGGGAAAGCTGGAGGGAAAGAGAGCACCAGGTATATCCAGGGGGAAGATAGTAGACGGACTTGCAGAGTGGCTGGGGACAAGGAGGGTGGAAGAGATGCTTGCGGCAACAAGAGAGAGAGACAGATGGAAGTCAATAATCGCCAACGTCATGCAGCAAGGCACCTGATGATGATGATGACAGTGTGACAGTTACTGATCATCAACTGAGTTTGCCTTGAGCCTTATTCACCTCAGTTTTGACAGTGCCTACGACATGGAAGTGTCTTACGCTACAGTCTGCAAATTTTCGTTTTAAGAAGTTGGGGAAGTGAAGGGTTGGGGGTGGGGCATTTGCCTTAAGAAGCTACGCCTTATAGTACTTGTTGTTGTGATTTTATTTTGATTTAAGGAATTGAGGGAGTGAGAGGGGTGTGTGTATCTTACTGGAAATTAAAGTACATTGGGACTCAAAATAATAGAGTGTAAGTTTGAATGCTGTTTGTGAAAATTGTAACTTTTGTTAAGGAAATGTGGTGTTACCTTATTTTAGAGGAAAAGGCTGACATATTCTGCTTTCAAAAGTTACATTTTTAACCAGTTTGTTATGCTTTGTGTAACCATTACCATTTGGAAGTTGTGCTTCACTAACATATTAGATATTAACCTTTTGACTCCCGCACCCTGTCCACCAGCATCCTGTATTGTCAACAGTGTGTGCCAAGCAAAAAACTTGACCCTTTGACTTCCTTACCCTATCCACCAGCTTCCTGCAGGAAGCTGATGGACAGGGTGAGAAAGTCAAAGGGTTAAGTTTTTGCAGTTGGTGGACAGGATGTGGGAGTCAAAGCATTACGACATAAAACTCTGAAAATTGTGTAATTCTAATCAATAATGGCTTTGATAGTTTGCAGTTGTGTTGTTAGGCAAGTTGAGTTCATGCAGGGTTATATTCATGTTTTTACAGAAATATGCACAGTGCCATCTTATTTATGTTATTGTAGTAAATATGTGTGTATTCGTTTATTGTATTTGTAAAACAATTCTTTGTCATGTAAATTTTTCAAGTGCAAAAATGAACAGTTCTAAGACAGCCAAGCCACATGACACAGTTATTCACTTGAATGAATGAATATTCTCAGTTGTAGATGCTCAAAAAAGTGTAAATTGATTAGAAAATTATTGGAATGGGATAGCTGTTTAATAGCACATAACTTAACGATATCTTACGTGTGCATAAGCTCAACTAATGTGAGAGACCATACTAACTGCAAAATACTCAATCAGGTTGTCGAGAAGTTGGTGAAATGATGGCCACCACCAGGTGTTGCTGTTGAGCCCGCCCCTGTTCTGATGCCTGGTTTTGGCCTAAATGATGATTGTCCTCTTTGTGTCAGAACGCTAAAGTGATTGGACCACTTTTTCTGTGCCCTGTTCAGTGTTTCTTTGTGTGTCTGGTTGTATTCCCCAGCTTTCGGTCTTTACTCTCGGTTTTTTTCCCTGTTTCGATCAAGAGTGTTTGCCACTCTGATTCTTAATCTGCACTGTGCCATCCCATATCTGTTCTCTGTAAACATATCTCCCTGTTTTAGGATCTTTCATGCATTTTGGATACTTATAGCTTTTTTCTCGCCCTGTCATCAGCTTCAGCTGATTGTTGTTAACTGCCTCATCATGCACTTCTGCCCACACGTAGACAATTAGCTCATCCTGGCTTCCAGTCAATAACAAACATTCCTGTCTATACCCGGTGGATCTTGGGCATTGTTAGGGGGGCTTACAGCACTCAGGAACATCATTTTGATTCTACCAGGCCCAGTGCTGATGAACTACATACCTGGGCCTCTTCTAGGGCTTTTCACCACAAGTTCTCTCTATGTGAAATCTTGGATGTCACTTACTGGTGCTTCCTCAGAATGTTTGTCTCCATGTACCTCAGGGATAACTTATGAACATGCAAAGATGGATCCCATAGCATCACCTCTGCTGTCTACACTCAGCATGTCATTTCCGCTTCTAGCCAATAACAAGTACCATTAGTCATCTTCCAGGTAGTGCCACTCTGTACTTTTAAGATATAGGTAAGTTATGTGCTGTTTGATGGGGGATTTTTTTCAAATCCCAATTTAATAAACATACTTACCGTATCTTACAACTAATACTTGCCTGCCTACCCTATTCTCCTCTACCTGACGGTTGGCAACAGATATTCCTGTTCTAATAAGCATCACTCTAGCTGGAATCAGGTATTGGAATAGGGGTGGGCTCAGCAATGGCACCTGGCAGGGGCATCTTTCCATCAGTTTCTCAACCACTCGGTCAAGTATTTTGCAGTTAATATTGTTTCTCCCATTAGCTGAACTTATGCACTGTTAAGATATGGTATGTTTATTACAAGGGGATTTGGAATAAAATACCCCATTAATATCAATCAATTGAATTGACTTGTCAGTGTGAATTGACTTGTTAAATTGAATTGAGAAACTTTAGGTTTTTAAGAATTTTCAGATTTGGGTGTTGTTTTTTAGAGGGAGGGGATGAGTGGGAATATTGTTACTTAGTTATTGTTGTTCAGATCAAACCTGCATCACCCCTGATGTTCTGCTGTTGTGCGTAATTATTGTGTCTTAACCATGCCCACTTTCTGTTATCCCCACTCCACAGCCTTCCCACACCATCACAACCAAATTTACCTCTCATCCCTGTCCCCACCCCATCTCAAGACACATCTTTACCTTTACTGCCTACTTTGTTTTCCTGCATGTCCACTTTCTTTTACACAAATACCATTTGAAAGTTGAACTTGTATTCTTCGGTTATTATGAAAGAAACATTGACAACAGAAGAAAATCTTCAGTCAGCATATGTATGGTTGAAAACTAGTTTACTTTTAGGGAACAGAAGACAAAGTGACCTCCCAGCACGAAATCAGTCTTAACTAGCATTTTGGGTATTTTTAGATATACATATCACTGGAAAGTGTACATTCTGCTGATTATTTTGGTACTTGAATAAAGCTTGTACTCAAAAAAATGTTGCCGTTATGTATGTTTAAAGTCATTAAGTTGTATGACGGCCATTTTGAGAAAACAGCCTCTAAAGTTTTTACGTACTCCCCTACACATTTTTCAAAATTTCTTTGTTTGGTGGCTTTGACCTGGTTTGTTTCTAATTTTAGTTGTCATTATCCGAAAGGTGCACCAAAGAGCTTTCTGTCAGTATATTACATATGGGGGTCTGTACAGGTTACGGTTCGCAATAAGAGACAAAAAGAGGTACCTTTGGTAAGAAATTGCATTCTTTCTGCTTTGATCAGTGTATTAAAATACCATGTTGAATTGATTAATGATATTTTTTCAAGAAAAGAATTTCTGTGGGGGATAGATTATTGCCCACAGAAATCAATTTTGAGAAAAAGTCAAAACACCCCAGATAGACCCTCAGTCATCTTTTCAGCTCGTAGTGCTGTTCGACTGACTGTGAGTCAAGACTGAATTGGTGATGGGAGGTTACAATTGCATTTTGATCATGAGTTACAGAAAACGATGAAAGACAAAGGCATAATTGTTTTTTGCATCTGTGTTTGTACTTTATAAAAGCTAGCGCTATAAGTGAAATCTGTCAAACGTTTTTCCATTCTCTTTCTTTCCCTGACACCGTATCTGTCTGTCCCTCAGAATTAGGCAGGCAAGTGATTCTAGAGGTGAACTTTTTAATTTGTCGTCAGAGAACATTCTCCTGATTTTTTCTGATGTTTAGTGCTAATTTTATCATAGATATTTTAAATAGACTTCTTAGTCTTATGCTACAAATGGTGCCAAGATCCAATGAAGATATTATTTTATATAGACAATCCAATGAAGATATTGTTTCATAGACAATGTTTCAGTATTGTGTCCTTTTATTGTAGTTAGATTGTAAAGGATGATAGTTTTGATACTGTTTCAATACTGTATCCTTTTGTCAAAATCAGATTCTTGTGAAGGTGGTTTTTCATAGATACTGTTTCAATACCATATTCTTTTATTACAATTAGATTCTTGTGAAGATGGTAATATTTCATAGATACGGTTTCAAGATTGTATCCATTTTATCAGAATTAAATTCTTATTCTTTTCTCTCATTCACTCTTTCTGTATTTCTGCTGCAGGTCAGTCTCTTTTCAATCTTCCCCCCCACACACACAACATGGAGTTGAGGGGTGGGATGGGGGGATTGTTTCATGTCAGCCAGAGATGTTTTTGTGTGAATGTTTGTGTGACAAACATTTGTGACTAAGATTTTGTCAGCTCTTTATGGTTGGATCTTTGTCAAATTTTTGTCATATGATCAAATCTTTACCAAATTAGGACAAAGCAGTGGACTTTTGCCAAAAAGTTTGGTCCTATGGTTGAGTCTTTGCCAAATTTGGACAAAGCAGTGGATGAGTTGCAAAAGCTTAAGTGTGGAAGGTAAGATGCACACTCAAAAAAAAAGCAAAAAAAAAAAGCCAGAATTCAGTACTTTATGAGGAAAGTTTTTATAGAACAGCACTTTCTCAGGAACTTTTGACAACATTTTTAATCTGACAGTCTGAGCCTGTCATTCCCCTCAATGCATGTCATGACTTATTTCAGTTGAAATTTGTTCAAAGTCATGTTGACCTTTTGAAGTAAAGAATGTGGATTTTCTATAATAATTTTTTGTATAAAACGGAAGCTATTAGAGTGGCTAGATCATCAGTTTTGTTTGTTTGTTTTTATTTTTACATTCGATAAGGCTAATTGTATGAATGAGTAGTTTAGTTTGCATTATTTAGCTTATTCATTTTTGTGTTGGGTGAGAGGGAAATTATGTATGTATTGGTGCATTGTGTGTGTGTGTGTGTGTGTGGTGTGTGTGTGTGTGTGTGTGTGTGTGTGTGTGTGTGTGTGTGTTGTGTGTGTTGTGTGTGTGCCCCTCCATGCATATGTGGATCTCAGTGAATGTGCTTGTGAAAATATATAATCCATGTTGCAGCAGTTCATGTATTATGTATTGTGTTTTGAAATGTCCTTTTGTAGAAGGCTGTACCAAAGACTTGGTCAGACACAAACGTGGACATCAACCTTGATGGCTTGAGTCCTGCTGGTCGACAGAACAAAACAGCCAACCCCAGCATGAACCAGATGCAACAAGTGAAGGCATCTCCAGCTGGTAGGTTGTATATTAACTGTTTCACTCCCTTGCCCCAACATCTCCAGCTGTGATTGGTAGGTCTTATATTTGGCCTTTCCCTCCATCACTTTCATATTAATTAAAAGCCAGAGACAGTCTAGCACATTTCTTTATGTACACTTTTTTTCATGAAGCTGGTGGATAAGGTGAGGGAGTGAAAGGGTCATCGGTAAGTACTTTGCTTCCCAATTTTCCATTAAGGTTTTGGATCATACCCTTAATTCACATGCACAAGTTTTGGCCAGGATTAGGTATATAGCACCTGGATCTTTTCAGTTTGCTTTTGTTCCTTGATGTTTGTCATGACCATCACTGGCATCTCAGTCACTCCATCAGTGAATGGTTCTTTTTTTCTGTAGGTTCACTAATAGATTAATCAGCATTAGTCTGGTTCCATTTCTTTAGTAAGTAAGATTATACAGTATTGGTCTCATTCCTTTTTATTGTGACAGTCTAATTCATCCATCTGAGTTGTCATGGTAACATTCTTCACTTAAAATATCTGTTTGACTTAAAACTGTTAAACAAAAGGAAATTTTACGAAAAGAAATGTGCTAGACTGTCTGGGTTTTAAACTATAAAGTGTTATAGTATCCACTAAATTGGTTATCTACCTGCCGTGCACATAGATTTAGAGGCACTGTTAACTGGACACATGATGTCCTGGACAATGTTCACCCTGTTTTGTTGATGATATTTGCAATGGCAGTGTTGTTATGTTGCGATGCAGTGCGGCCGTATTCTGCACATATTTCATGATATGTATTGATAGGCATGGAAGTCAAGTGGGGAAACATTGGATTTCCAAGTTGAAGGTTCTGGTTTCAATCCACCTAGATACCTCCACCTGTGGATAGAGGATGAAGAAAATATCTGATCTTCCATTTCAACATGCGTGCAGACCTGCCAGAGCTTAAACCCCTTCATGTGTATACACATGTAGTATATCAACTACGCACATTGAAGATCCTGTAAGTCATGTCAGTATCTGGTGGCTTATGGAAACATGAAAATACCCAGCATGCATAGCCACCAAAGGTGCAGTCTGTGCAACAACATAATGTGTGGTCAGTCCACCTAACAGTACTACATGCTTCACTAAAAAGTCTGATTATGTGTAATGCGCAGTGAGTCCAAATGAGTTTGGAGAATAGCGCTGTACTGGAATGTTTTACAATAATAATTATGATGACAATTTATAATATGTGACCTTCCACTACCAATTCAGTCTTAACTCGCAGTCAGTCGAACAGCACTAGGAGCTGAAAAGGTGACCGAGGGTTTATCTGGGGTGTTTTGACTTTTTCTCAAAATTGATTTCTGTGGACTATAATCTATCCCCCACAGAAATTTGTTC
This sequence comes from Monoplex corrugatus, assembly GCA_030674185.1. Classification (NCBI taxonomy): domain Eukaryota; kingdom Metazoa; phylum Mollusca; class Gastropoda; order Littorinimorpha; family Ranellidae; genus Monoplex; species Monoplex corrugatus. The sequence continues at coordinate 16,756,018 of CM060307.1, forward strand.
TTGAAAAAATATCATTAATCAATTAAAAATGGTATTTTAATGCATTGATTGTAGCAGAAAGAACGCAGTTTCTTAACAAAAGTACCTATTTTTGTCTCATATTGCAAACCGTAACATGTACAGAACCCCCACATATAATATACTGACAGAAAGATCTTTGGTGCACCTTTCAGGTAATGACAGCTAAAATTAGAAACAAACCAGGCCAAAACCACCAAATAAAGAAATTTAAGGAAAATGTGTAGGAGAGTACATAAAAACTTTGGAGGCCGTTTTTTTCAAAATGGCTGTCATACAGCTTCATGACTTTAAACATACATAACATGTATGTTTTTTTTTTAGTACATGCTTCATTCAAGTACCAAAATAATCAGTAGAATGTACACTTTCCAGTGATACATATATCTCAAAATACCCAAAATACGAGTTAAGACTGATTTTGTGCTGGGAGGTCACATATACCTTGTGTCAACCAGACCCTGGAGATATAATCACTCACAGTGTTAGTAAGGGAGTTTGAGCAGTACCATTGGTGAGGCATCAGTAAAGTGAATGAGACTTGACTGTGTAGTTTCTGTCTTTCCAAGAAGCCCATGGCATGCTCAGCTCTGAGTAGCAAGTGATCAGGCAGAAGAATTTTCTGGACTGATGGGAGTTTGAATCCCGTGTTGTGTCCCAGTCCGTAATTGTCCATTGCACTAACGTTTTACCACTTTGACTTTTGTCATTTTTATTTTGTTATGCAGTTTGTTTTGCAAATGCTCTCTAGTGTTCAGAGATGTAGCAAAAAAATGTGACAGTGTTGATCATTGTCAGTCATGAATGTAAGATTTTAAAGTTTCATTTAGATTGCAAGATTTTCCAAACAGTTTGTGTTGGTGCGCCAAGTGTCAGAAATCGGCTAGAATATGGAAATAGGGATATGCACACATACACACTCAAATGCACACAGCACAGACACACACACAGACACACACACAGAGACACACATACAAAGACACACACACAAAAACAAACACACACACAAACAAACACACACACACACACACACCACACACACACACACACACACACACACACACACACACACACACACACACACACACACACACACACACACACACACACACCACACACACACAAACACACATGCACGCACGTACACATGCATGCACATGCACGCACACACACACACACACACACACCACCACACACACATATTGCCACACTAGCTCAGCACAACACCAGAGTACATATTACTCCTCAAACAATTTTAATTATAGTACTACACAAAAATTTTGTGGTATACTGTCAACAACAAAAATCTATCTAGAAAGATAGATGTAGAATATAGTTGTAACTGTAGCAGTTTTGCTCAAAGAAAAATGGACAATTTTTGACTGCAAGTTTCAAAGCTCCCCATGAAACAAAGAGATTGAACACTTTGTTTAATTACCTGAATTTGCGATATTCTAAAATTTGAACTGCTACGTAGTATTCATTGCGAGTATATGTAGTATTGTATGTTACAGTGTAACTGTTGTTACTTTTCCAGGGCATAGGGCTTATGCATGGCATGTATCTGGCTTATGTCAAGATCACATGAAATCTTATCCAGCACATGGCATCTTTGGTGCCAGTGCTTGTGGAGACACCATCTAAAAAAAGTATAACTATTGTATTATGTATGCAGCTTGGTCTGTATTGTTCATTACTGATTGCTGTAATATACTGTACACAGTTATTTTATAAAATGAATTGGTCTTTACCAAAATGTATACGCAAAAAGTGTGTGTCTGCATTTCATCCTCTCTTGAGGACCTCTTCAGGGGTGAATGTTAGCTGTGTGTTGGACTCTGTCCTTGCTAGCAAGTAGCATTTACACAATGTGAGAACCAGTTTGTAGACAGCAGTAAGCGCAGATCCAACTCCCAAAAGTTCATAGCAGTAAGCACATATCCCGTGTATAAAAATATTGTTAACAGTTGCAGCGCAGATTCAATATCCAAAAGTTTGTTGATAGCTGTAAGCACAAATCCAATGTCTGAAAGTTTGCATTGACACTAGTAAGCACAAATCCAACATCTGTAGTTTGTATTGACACTAGTAAGCACAAATCCGTCATCCAAAGTTTGTAATGACGGTAGTAAGCACAAATCCATCATCCAGAAGTTTGTTAAGATAGGAATAAGCACAAATTCAACATCCGAAGTGTGTATTGACAGTAGTAAACACAAATCCAGCGCTGAAAAGGATTAGTTCATTTTAAAAAATATGGTGGAGTGGGTTACAGTCCGCAGTACCAGAAGTATATATTTGTTGTTTTTTCCCCAGTTTTCTGGTTGCAGTATGAATTAAGCTTTTGTTGCATGTTGTATCATATGCAGCAGCGTATGAATTGTGCACTGAATGATGTATAGTTTGTATGCTGCAGTGTTCATGTATTGGATAGTTTATTCAATATTTTTTGTTAGTAGTTGCTGCTGTATTGTGTAGAGGCGTGTGTGGAAAGGTGGATTTAGTTGCTTGTTGTTAGCATGTCCATCCTTGACAATGTGGAGAGTGTGTGTGGTGCCCTACTAATAATAGCTTGTGTGTTTCCCCGTGCTAGGCTATTTTAGGTGGTTCCTGGGTGGGACCAGTGCAGGTGTGTACAGTGGTGGTGTTTTGTATGCATGTATTGCAGTCCAGAGCATGAAGGGTGTTGCCCCAATTCTGCCATTTACGATAATAAATCTACATTTACAAAATTAAATTAGTCTTACCTGTAGAATCTTTTCATTGTCATGTGTGAACTTTCATCCATGTTGTGAGGGCTTTTCAAGCTTGTATGTCAGCCTGGCTGTATTCAGTCACTGACATTTGTGTTCCTGTTAACGTGAAGTGAACATTGCTTGGTAAATTATTCATTTAGGAGCTTGGTCATGTCATAAAAATTCATAATAACATATATTTGGAACTCAGCGAACTTCTGTCCAGTGATATCCACAGTATCAGTCTTGCTTCTTTTCTTAAATTAATGCCTGTCTCAGTGTCTGCCTAAAGATGTTAAGCTAAAGATTGTTGCTTGATAAATATTAATGTAATTAGTTAATGATAGTTTCTTCCTATTTGTATCTTATTGACCAGAATAAGAGCTTTTTCTGAAGTCTTTTACATTTTCTCCTTCAGCCAAGGGCCTTTTTTTCATTGTTGATTGTTGATTTTCTTTCTTATTGCTGACTTCTCCATTTAGAATGATTTTTAAGTTGATTGCTTCTCATGCTCTGTTTTTTTTATAATAGAAATTGGAGCTAGTTGACTGACACAGTAGCTCTGTAGTTTTGTGTACTCAGAGTCTGTGGCATGTTAGTGGAGCAGAACTGGTTTCATGTCTGTTCTGTTTATGGTCCTGCTTTCACTGTTCAAGGATGGAGTCTCATGATTTTCAGTGCACTTGAGAAAATCAGGCATCAGAGTCAATCCCTGAACAGGGAAAGTCAGACATGCAGTTGAGTTGATCTTTGAACAAATACAGTTGACATGCAGTGGCATTGATCCTTGTACAGAGGAAGTTGGAAATCATGCATTGTAGTCTGTCCTGAAAAATGTAGTCTGTCCTGAAATATGTTTCCAAATAATGCTGTGTTTGATGACAGAAGACTGGAGTTCTAATACTTCAACATGTCCAGTTTGAAATAGAAGCCCGAAGAAAACCTTTATGGATGAGGTTGATAGCTTTACATGTGACAAAATAAAACTCTGCAGGCAATGATGATTTAATAATGTGTGGCTGTATTACCATCTTGCTGTCAGAGACCTTGGCTGCATGGGATACAAAGTGGACAGCTGATGTTGTTGTGTCCCCCCCACACCCAGTTTTTTGGCTCTTTTTCATGTTTATTATTTTATTTGTTTATTTTTCTGTGTCGTTTTGTGTTATAGTATCTGTTTTGTTCACTTACGTGTTATTGTACAAAAGTTTGGCCTAAGCTAGTTTGTTCTATGCTGGCTTGTTGGCCCAAATGAGTGAGACATTTTCATGACAAGTTAAAGAATGCCAGATTTTAGTTTCAGGTTTTGTGGGGTTTTTTTGCTCATTGATTAATATATGCTTATTTTGCTCTTTTTTCAGAATCATTATGGGTTATTTGAGGGGAGGCTACCTCTTGGTTTTTTTCTTTTTTCTTTTCATCTTTATCCTTTCTTGAAATTAAGTTAATTAATCGTTTGTATTTCGTTGTTTTTGCAAGAATTTTCTTCTGTTTATTTGGTCTTTTGTTTGTAGTGATGATTAGCCATTTTGTCTTTGCATATCTTATTGTTTTGTATGTAACATTCTCAAAGTTCTCAGTATACTCTTCCTCACCATTTACTCCTCACCCCCCAAGATATTCATGAAAATGGAATGTTTACATTTTCTTTCTCTTGATTTGTAAATGAAGCAGATATCTGTCGTAATGTAGTACTGTCGTTTTATTTGTGCTTACTGGGTTGCCTTTTCAACTTATAGTCATTATTTGGCAGCTGTTACAAACTATCTCAGCCTGGAAAATTACTGTGCATTTGAATTTTACATGTAGTCAGAAGAGGCCATCGATTATACCTGCGTTATCTTGCAGGCCATTTTGTTTGATCATGATTGATATCGAATCTAAGGAAATCTTTCTCTCTCCCTCATACCACGTATAAGAATGAAATACCTGGAGACAGGAGTGAGAGTCAAGTGAGTAAGACATCACATTTCCAATGGGAAAGCCTTGGTTCAAACCAACATGAGTACCTCTTGCCTCCTGGCTTTATCAGATCAAGATGTGTACAGACCTGCTAGTATCTGAAGTTCTTTAGGTGTATATGCATGCATACGATTTGTAAAAGATCCTTCTAGTCATATCTGTCTGTTGGCTAATGGAAACATGAAAATGCTCAGCATGTACACTCTCCAAAGATAGTGTATGCAGACTTGTTTTCCCAAGAAACATCCCAAGCGCTGCAAAAGAAAGTAGAAACATGATTGAAGACGTTGCTGCCTGGGTTAAAGCAAATGGACTGAAATTGAATAAAGAAAGAAACAGAGAACTCCTGACCATAAGCACAAAACAAAACCTAAAAAAAATTTAACCTCAAAGACCAGAGTTTTTTCAGACTATACTATCTAATCTTCAGCAGATCTGCAAGGAATCTTGGTGTGTTTTTTGATGAATCCCTGTCCATGAAAGCTTGTGTCAACAAACTTAGCAAAATTCTGTACCTCTATTGATGCAGAAAAAACAAAATCTGTCCATTTCTTTCTGCTAATGCTACAAACAAGCTGTGTGTGTCTTTTATTCTATCTAGTGTAAAGTACTGTAACTGTCTCCTAGCTGGTCAGTGTAAAATACTGTAACTGTCTCCTAGCTGGTCAGTGTAAAGTACTGTAACTGTCTCCTAGCTGGTCAGTGTAAAGTACTGTAACTGTCTCCTAGCTGGTCAGTGTAAAGTACTGTAACTGTCTCCTAGCTGGTCAGTGTAAAGTACTGTAACTGTCTCCTAGCTGGTCAGTGTAAATACTGTAACTCCTCCTAGCTGATCAGTGTAAATACTGTAACTGTCTCCTAGCTGGTCAGTGTAAATACTGTAACTCCTCCTAGCTGGTCAGTGTAAATACTGTAACTCCTAGCTGGTCAGTGTAAATACTGTAACTCATCCTAGCTGGTCAGTGTAAATACTGTAACTCCTCCTAGCTGATCAGTGTAAAGTACTGTAACTGTCTTCTAGCTGATCAGTGTAAAGTACTGTAACTGTCTCCTAGCTGATCAGTGTAAATACTGTAACTCATCCTAGCTGGTCAGTGTAAATACTGTAACTGTCTCCTAGCTGATCAGTGTAAAGTACTGTAACTGTCTCCTAGCTGGTCAGTGTAAAGTACTGTAACTGTCTCCTAACTGGTCAGTGTAAAGTACTGTAACTGTCTCCTAGCTGGTCAGTGTAAAGTACTGTAACTGTCTCTTAGCTGGTCAGTGTAAAGTACTGTTACTGTCTCCTAGCTGGTCAATATAAAGTACTGTAACTGTCTCCTAGCTGGTCAGTGTAAAGTACTGTAACTGTCTCTTAGCTGGTCAGTGTAAAGTACTGTAACTGTCTCCTAGCTGGTCAATATAAAATACTGTAACTGTCTCCTGGCTGGTCAGTGTAAAGTACTGTAACTGTCTCCTAGCTGGTCAGTGTAAAGTACTGTAACTGTCTTCTAGCTGATCAGTGTAAAGTACTGTAACTGTCTCCTAGCTGATCAGTGTAAAGTACTGTAACTGTCTCCTAGCTGGTCAGTGTAAAGTACTGTAACTGTCTCCTAACTGGTCAGTGTAAAGTACTGTAACTGTCTCCTAGCTAGTCAGTGTAAAGTACTGTAACTCCTCCTAGCTGGTCAGTGTAAAGTACTGTAACTGTCTCCTAGCTGGTCAGTATAAAGTACTGTAACTGTCTCCTAACTGGTCAGTGTAAAGTACTGTAACAGTCTCCTAGCTGGTCAGTGTAAAGTACTGTAACTGTCTCCTAGCTGGTCAGTTTAAAGTACTGTAACAGTCTCCTAGCTGGTCAGTGTAAAGTACTGTAACTGTCTCCTAGCTGGTCAGTGTAAAGTACTGTAACAGTCTCCTAGCTGGTCAGTTTAAAGTACTGTAACTCATCCTAGCTGGTCAGTGTAAATACTGTAACTCCTCCTAGCTGGTCAGTGTAAATACTGTAACTCCTCCTAGCTGGTCAGTGTAAATACTGTAACTCCTAGCTGGTCAGTGTAAATACTGTAACTCCTCCTAGCTGGTCAGTGTAAATACTGTAACTCCTCCTAGCTGATCAGTGTAAATACTGTAACTGTCTCCTAGCTGGTCAGTGTAAATACTGTAACTCCTCCTAGCTGGTCAGTGTAAATACTGTAACTCCTAGCTGGTCAGTGTAAATACTGTAACTCATCCTAGCTGGTCAGTGTAAATACTGTAACTCCTCCTAGCTGATCAGTGTAAAGTACTGTAACTGTCTTCTAGCTGATCAGTGTAAAGTACTGTAACTGTCTCCTAGCTGATCAGTGTAAAGTACTGTAACTGTCTCCTAGCTGGTCAGTGTAAAGTACTGTAACTGTCTCCTAGCTGATCAGTGTAAAGTACTGTAACTGTCTCCTAGCTGATCAGTGTAAAGTACTGTAACTGTCTCCTAGCTGATCAGTGTAAAGTACTGTAACTGTCTCCTAGCTGATCAGTGTAAAGTACTGTAACTGTCTCCTAGCTGGTCAGTGTAAAGTACTCAAACTCCTCTAGCTGGGATTTCAGTGTCCATCTTTCTCAGCTCAGAGTAGATGATTGCTGTTTCCCTGCCATCATTGATTTGTTGCAGGTCACACGAGAGGTCAGGGCATATGATCCTGATTTTTCTTGTGGCAGTCGCATGACTGATGGTTTCTTCATTATTCTCTGTGGTTTGACTAGTGCAGTTTTCAATCATTTCTAAGCTCAAAGCACCCATTGAAGCAGGCAGACAGTGGCAGACCAGTGAGAGACCTCTGTTTGAGTGCCTGTACCGTACACCAGTCTAGTTGGACTTGCGGCTTGTAACTGCTGCTTCCATGTTTTGCTGCTTTGCAGCTGCATGGGAGTAACTTATTCACCAGAGTGACTTCTCCAGGGCTCAGTTCTGGGGGTGAATTACAAGCTGCAGTTCAGGTTTAGGTCATTGTGGCCTCGGTATCACATCTTGACCACAAAAGCTAACATTGTTATATATCCTTGAATAATATGTGGACTTGAAAAAACTAATCCTAGCCCAAACTCTGATCTTTATCATAACCCTGAACAGAGTGAACTTCAGTGCTGCCAGAGACAAAATGATAGCAGCAGTATTTCTCATATGATGTCATTTAGCGTCAGTCTTGATGCTGCTTCTTTTTGTTTGCCTTTTCTGGAATACATGTAAGCATATTGTATAGCCCACATTATGGAGGCATTATATTGCTGCACTTGCTGCATATTCTGTTGTCAGTGGGTGTGTATGCTACTTGCTAGGTCTTTTTTGTTTGTTTCTTTCTTTGGACGACAAAACACTACATGTAACATGGTTTATGGGATCTTTAATTTGTGTATTTGCTTTTGTGCATGTGCATAAACTCAAAGGGAGTTTAGGCATCAGTAGATCTGCACATATCTCCATGGGGATGCTGGAAGCTCGTCCAGTATAAATAATATTTCCTCCCTGGAAATTCCGTTTTTAGAAATCTCCTCCTTTCTGTGAGTGTGACTCTTTGTGTCTGCCTTGCTCCTGTGCATTCAATCATCTCTTCTTATTTTTGCCTTGCTGGTCCATTCACCAGTATGTTTTCCTTAAAGCCTTACATATTGTGTTTTGTTATAGCACTGAAAGCTTTTAGTGCATTTTGCATTTATGAAACAATGCTTTATGTATATATGTATGTATATACATTGATATATTATACAGTGGTGTTTGTTTTATGTTTTTTGTTTTTTTGCCAGTACTAAAAGATCTGCAACAACATTGGCATTGTTCAGTGTTGCATTTTGTGGCACTGAAAACTTTAATAATTTGACACAACTCAGAGGTGTTACTAATTTTTTTCACAGTAGTAATTCATGCATTAAAATTTTTGTTAGTGTGACATTGTTCAATGCTGATGTTTTGTCCATTTTGTGCAAGTGCTAATATTTCTCATCTCTTTTAGTTTGAGTCGGCTTTACTACAGAACATTCCACCATTTAAGACAGGACTGAAAGCTAGTGACAGTAAATCAGCATCACAACAAAACAATCCAACATTTAATGTTACAACAGGTTGAAAGCAACTAACAGCTAGTATGTAAATATACAGTTTCTGTGATGTAACTTCCTGTTCCTAGCTCCATCAGCTGTTACATTGTCTGGTCGGTCACGCAGTGTTTGTCTGTTTATAAGCCCCACAACCTGATTGCCTGAATAGATGGAGTGTGCCAGACTGGTGACTGAAAAATACGGTATGAAATCCAGGTTAACTGGCTGTGAATGCATTATCAGATTGTGCTCAGGAGAGAGAGGAGCAAAGAAAGGAATAGCACCACTGTCTTCAGAATCATAGTCTCTTACTTCTCTCTTAAAATACTGGTTGGTTTTATTGGACATGATAATCAACAAACTTTAATGATTTTAAGTTGAGGCGTTGGTGAATGTCGGTGTTCATCAGCAGTGTTTACGATACTGTTTACGATACTGTTGGTTTTGTTCTTCAGGAAACCAAGGTATGATGATGGGCAACATGGGACAGGGCATGATGGGGACTGGGACCAATCCTGCTATGATGCCAGGTGCCATGCCGCAAGGCATGATGGGAGTGCCTACAGGCATGATGGGAAATCAGGCGATGCAGCCAGGCATGATGGGAAATCAAGTGATGCAGCCGGGCATGATGGGAAACCAAGGGATGCAACAAGGCATGATAGGCAATCCAGGCATGATGGCAGGGCTGAACCAGGGCATGGCAGGCATGAGTTTGCAGAATCCTGGAAGCATGAACATGATGGCCCCTCGTCCCATGATGGGTCAGCCGATGGGTTAGTTTTATACTTTTTGTTCCATACTTTTTTATGGGTTAGTTTTCAGTTTTTTCCCCACTTTTTGTTATCTTTAAATGAAAATGTTGTGTAGTAATTACAAATCCAGTTTAACGATATCAGGATAGAGTTCACTAGGTTGTCTGAAACTCCTGACTTGATTTGATTGATTGATTGATTGATTGATTGATAGGTAAGGTTTTCACTTAGATTAATGTTTTTGATCAGCACCCACCTGAGTTGATATAGCCAACAGGGATAACAGTTTGGGAGGTAGGCATATCCGATTCTACACTGAGAGATTGGGGGGCATATCAAATTCTCCAATGACACCATCATAATTCTACACTGATAGCGCCAGAATGACAGTACAGTAAGATGGGCAGTGAGAGGCCAGTTTAATGTAATGCACCCTTCGGTATTGTCTTGGGTTTTGTTGTTACTGTACTGCAGTGCGTTTCTTAGCCGCAGCATTCTGCCACATGTGCAGTGGTTGCTGTGGGCAGTCACAACTTTAACCATGATTATGGAAACACTGCAGAACATTGAGCAGGCTAAAAGTATTTGTGATTGGTGACTGGTATCTGTGATTGGTTGTTTTTTTCCCCCGCATAGCAATATGAGAATGATCAGCTTGTGTACAATTGGTTTTCTGTTGACCTAAATTGAACAGTTTGTCGTCCAAGGGGCAGACATTTTGAAATGCTCAAAAATGGACAGACCTGTTCCTTAGTGTTGTAAATTTATCTAATATAATGCTGTAACCAAGAAACATGCAGCATGATGCACTCATTTGCTTTTTACTCTATAGATTTGGTGCAGAGGAATTTTTTATGTAAAATTTGAAAGCTTTCACAAAGGAGAGTTTGTTCATCACAAACTGTAGTGTCAACTTCATTTTTTCTTCTTCTTTTCCTCCCCTGTTTCAAATCATGTCTTGCATTTATATTAAAAACATTTTGTTTTCATATTTCTTCGCGGACAGCTTTTTGTTTATGAATGATTGATTTGCTAACTTTAATGCATTTTTTGTATGAAACGTTTTTTTTTAAATTAGTGATTTTGTAGATTGCAGAGAGAGCAATGTTTTAGCCTTTCCTGAAGCTTTTGTCAGGCTGAGTGGTTGGATGTGTGGCTGGTCCTGTCCTTGCTGGATGAGTGGCAATCTCTTTGGCTGAGAACTGTTTGTAGGTGATGGGCAGTTCAAATCTGATGACTGATCAATGATGGCTGCCCTCCCTGATTTCCACTCCTTCCCTAATTTTTCTTTGTGAAATATGATCTTCAGATACTAGAATTTTTATGAGTTTTTTTTCATGAAGTTTGGTGTCTTGTTTACTGGCATTGTTCTTCCACTGCTGTCAGAGAGGTTGTGGTGCTTTTATGCTTACAAGTAAAATTAGAGAAATTTTCAGGTGAAAAAGGTCTTACAAAATACACAGTCAGGTCAATACTTCAGTTCCTACAGTCACATTTTGAACGAAATGTCATAAAATCCAACGTGCATACACTTCACGTGTACTGAAGGAAGAGATCGTCTTGAAGAGCGCAGAGATGTTGAGTATTGTTCAGCCATTTGCTTTACCGTCATCTGCTTCGCTGCAGAGATAGTGGGTCGTGAACTTTGCACTGTCAACACACCAACTGCAGAGTACAGTGACCTAAAGGCCTGAAGTGAGGCTAGGAATGACTGAAGAATCTATTTCTGGCTATTAGGTTTGGTTAACGGAAATACTGAAAGCCCCGCGAATTTTCAAAACGCAAGTCGGATTTCTCCGACACTTGTAGATAAGCGTTGTTGAGACATGATTGGGAAATCCCAACGCTCGTAGCGAGAGAGTTAAATCCAGAATCATATTTAGTGCAGATATGTTGTGCTACATGTACTGTAAGCATTATGTTCTTGCAATCATCTCTTGGATTGGGTTCAGTAACATATGACTGAAAAAGAAGACGCACTATATTTAAATATGTACACACACGGAAGGTTCATTATGAAGAGTGTGTGTGTGTGTGTGTGTGTGTGTGTGTGTGTGTGTGTGTGTGTGTGTGTGTGTGTGTGTGTGTGTGTGTGTGTGTGTGTACATGTGGAAATATTGAGTAGTGGTGTTGATGTAGAAGCATTACATGACTTGTTGTGAACATGTCTGATCTAGGTTATGGCATGGCAGCACCATCAGGCATGATGAACCAAGGAGCTGTGAACAGCGGGATGATGGGGATGCAGTCGACCAATGCGGCACAGTCTTCATTCCAACAACGCACAGACCAGGCTTTCTCCTCCTTCGGGAACATGAAGCAGTGAAAATGGACCATGCCTAGAGTAGAGATGATAGGCACAGCCACACCATCACACCTACAGAAACGTGAAAGGCGCACAATGTTTACACTGCCTTCTACATCAACACTTGGCTCAAACAAGGCTGCGACTGTTTTTTTTCCCTTTCTTATTCTTTGCATTCCATAAGCTGAGGATTTATGTGAACGATATTCACATGAATTCAGAAGTTCAAGCTGAAGATTTATGTTGTATGACACTCAAGACGACAAAGATCTATTACCCCTTTCAACGCAGTCCTGATTTTTTGTCAGTTATAGAGCTTTTGAGTAATCTGTAGGCCTATCTGATAACAAGTTAGGTCTTGTAGTTCATGATGCTTCATGTCTTTCAAAGGATAAATCATGTAAATGCTTAGTGTATAATTTTCTTCAGTGGTTGTAGAGATGGGGGTATATCAGCTGTGGTACATGTGGATTAGTTTTTACTTGGTTGGATCAACATGTTTAGAACACAAAGAAACGGCATTAACAATGTGCCTTCTGTGTCTCCAACAGGCAAAGTTAAGAGATTGTCCAGTCCAGGATATGAAGTCACAAGTGTGTGATTAGTCTTGTTGGCAAATATTTTTTGTCAACCTGCAGCTTTCATCCTCACGCAGAGGAGGGCCTCAGGATCAGTTTGAAAGCTTATGGTCAACAAAAATAGTGAATTCCTGGATGTTTGTGAGCAAAACTGTTTATATTGAAAAACACGTTGGTAAACATGTATGCTGTGACATAACTAGTTATTTCACAGGGCTTGGTAAAGACAGAATGAGCTTACCAGGTTGAATGCAAGACGTTTAGAACATGTGATACGTTTTCCTGTATTCATATCATGTAATGTTTTTGAAAGTTGTATGTATGGTTGTGCCAGTTGTGGGGAGCCTTTATTTTCGCTTTGTAAAACAAAGCACAGTATGCTCTGTATGCATCTTGGCTGAATTGTTTATGCTAATCGGTGTATTGGTGATATTCACTGTATGTATTAATGAATTGTGTGTTGATGAACGTTCTGTTGGTGTATGAGTTGCATATGAGACGTCATCTTTTATTACTCCTATGAGATGATGTCTGATGTCTCATGCTGTCTGCATTGTAATTATCATCAGTCTCTGCCAGTTTGAACCTTAGCCATTTCCAGTGACCTTGTACATAGTAACTCAAGGTGGAAATAATGGATGGAACCTGGCAGCTCAGTGAAGTTAAGGTGATACTGGTCAAAATATGGATGTGGAGAAAAATACAAAAAAACTTCGAAAGGTTGCATTTGGAGAAATAATTGAAAGCAAGTTTTGGTGGTTGGAGTTTACTGTATACTGTCTCTTGTAAATAGCGTTCCCACCTTGTACTTTTTCACTGGTTTAAGTCATGACTTTATCATAGAATTTATGGAGGTTTCCACCCAACATGTTAAAAACTTTATTTTAATTTTACAAGAGCTTTAAGATACTTACAGGCTTAGAATGGAAGAGGGGTTGTTTGCTCAGGAAATGGAAAAAATTCTTTTGTTAGCGTTTTAAGACCATTATTTGTTGTAGACTATGCTTGTCTAAACATTTCTGTGGCATTAACTCTTTCTGTTTGTGTTGTTTTTGATGAATGAGATGTTCACAAGGAGAGCAAGGTTAGGGTGTTCTTTTCATGTTTACTTAGACGAGATGCAGAATCTTGAGAATATATAAACAGAACAAAAATTCAGTTAACTTCATTTTTGTCTTTCGATTTTAGATATCTTGCTGTTCCAAGAATGCAGTTTTGGGAAATTATTTGTATATTCTATAATGAAGTTTTAAGAGGCTGTATGTCGGCATTAGAGAGTGTTTGTGCATGTATGTGAGAGAAAGAGCACTTTGGAAAATTCTGGTTTCTCCATTGATATTCTTAATGAACCTAAAGCACCTCATGCTTATTACAGTCCTAAGAAATATTCACTCATTTTCTTCAGGTCAGACAGTTTGCAAAGAAAGCCAGTGCATTGTGATTGTGATCTAACATTCCAACTCATGAATAGCTTGTAGAACACAGTTTTATCATTATCAGCCTCTGCCCAGTGCGGCCTCAGTGTTCCAGATTTAGTACAGATAATATAGTTGTATCATACCCTTAATTAAGAAATACACAGGGTTATGTGTATAGGATTGTTTACTTTGACGCAAAACCACACAGAATGGAAAGCAAGTTGAAGATAGTTTGCTTTGATGCAAAACCACACAGACAGGAAAGCAAGTTGGAACCAGAAGGAAGGAATTTACAAACTTACTGCTTGCGTGAGTACATTTTCTTGACAGCAATGCCTTTAATGTTTCCAGATATGTGCCTTACAGTGAGCTGCTTGTCAAATTCAGTATTCAAAGAAAAGTGCAAAGAAGAACCAACGAGTATGTCTTAATGCTGCATTTGCTTTTTTAAAGTTTTTATTTTTTTTACATATAAAACAACAGCAGTGTGTTTGTACTGAGTCAAAAACTGAAAAGTTGTGGAAATATGCAGACAGTAACTCATATTATTTAATAAAATTTAGTCGTGCAGTGGCTTTGTATTTTGGACATATCTGTCAATAATGTCATTCCTTTTTTGACAGATGGGATGTAGTGTATGTGGGATCATTCATGACTAGAGGAACTGCAGTCTTAGCTTGTACTGAGAATTGACTGTCGACACATATGTTCATGAAAGACTGTTGAAGTATGCTATATGGGTGGACATAGTTGGTACTCTAGAATTCATTGATGTAATAATTAGCTAGATGTTTATATGATCTTTATGCTGAACCACCAGCATGGATGCTGTATACATGAAAAAGTAATGAAAACTTTTTACACTATTTCCTGTAGCAAAGTAGTCATTCTTTTTTGAAAATGTGCTGCCCTTGAAGATTTGTCCTGATGTCTTAAGACTGTTGATTCTACAATCGATTCAGCTGATAATTGCGACTATGAGACATGGCCTGTTCTGTGTCTAGCACAAGTTCAAGACGCTGCCAGTTTCATCTGTACGTGCATTCAATACTTGAAAATATGGAGGTGCAATAATCATTTGTTTGGCGTGCTTGTGTTTTAAGTAAATGATACAGCTGCAACCATATGCTTTAGGGTTTAAATGGTGTAGTTTATTAAGCAATTTATGACAATTACTTTGTATTGAGGTTTCAGTGGCATGTTTGAGCCAGTTATTTTGAGTGGTTTAAGCAAATTACAAGACTTGTTACCTGGTATTAGAGTTTCAGTGTGGTTTGTTTAAGTCAGTTATTTTAAGTGGTTTAAGCAAATTATAGATCATAACCATGTGCATTGGGATTGAAGTGGTTGTTGCACTAAGTAACTCATAGAAACAGCACTGTCAAGTGATATGAATGAAGAGAAGTGGATGCAAGAAATGGTCAGCTCGTTCTCTTTGACAAACCCTCATCTTGTTTCCTGTGTCAGTATTCATTCATTAGATGCCTCATTCTCTACTCCACAGTGACACGTTCTGTGAACACAACTTGGACAAAGCCAGATGCATAAAACGTAATTATGGTTGTGTAATGACAAAAAGATGTGTATGCCATTGTTATCTTGTTCCTCATTCATGGCTGTCTACTGCTGAAGTCAAATCATTCACATTTCAGTTGAATTCAGTTGGTTTAAATTATGTCTAATATTTCAGTTATGTCTGATATTCTATACAATCATATTTTGCTGTGGTAATCATATGCTTTTTGAACAGAAATGTTTGTTGGCATTATTTTCTTTTCAGAGAACTATGCAACTAAAAAGAGAGATTTTAATTATGTTATTATATGTTGTAAACTAAAATTATAGTCAGACATGATCTGTTTTTGTGTGTGAAAAATTGCAATGCATTAACATAGCTGCCAACCATTCACTCCTTTTATTTCACTCACTATAAAAAGCTAGTAACTCTTAATGCATGTTACATCATTCACTGACTATGATTATTTGGTAAGAGAGATAATTTTTCTTAGAATTGATGATAAGGAGATGATGTTCACCTCTTCACCTCCAGATAAGAGCATTACACCATTTGCAGGAATTGTACTCTGTAAGGAAAAAAATGTAATCCTTTTTCTGTGTGAAAGGTTGGCAGTCATGAATGAGAATAACCTGTGTTAGCCAAAACAGAACAGAAAGAAAACATAGGCAGAGGTCTTATACTGTTAAGTTTGACAAATTTGTGCTTGAAATGCATGAGTTATTTATGAAAAGCAAGAAATTATTATGCACTGTTATACATTTCTGGACAGATCTGTTGTTGCATGTCACAATTTCAATGGCCTCCATGAAGGGCTCTGCAGACTTGTGTATTTGAACAGATTGTGTATTTCAACACCTTGTATTCAGCTTGTATTTATAATGTGAGAGTACACATTCTTTCAGTGTGTCTTCATGTGAGAGAGAGTGAGTATTGGAAAGGTTTTCCCTCCTGCATTTTAGCAGTTTTGTTGGTCATCTTTCAGGCATTCCTAGGGCAGTATTTCCTGTCTTGGGGCATGAGCATTACTCAGTGTATATTTGGGAGTTTAATTCCGCCTTCTCTGTGGAAGGATTGTATGGTCCAGTGTGTCAGTTTTTTTTTTTTTTCCTAGAATTGTTATTCTCTCTAGCCACACAATTTTCCGGAACAACCATTTGGTGTGGGGTGTTCTTATACATGTATTCTGTTGCACTGCCTGTTTTTCACTGTCAAAGTCATCACAGGAGAGATATGTTAAGACAACTGAACATTTTCTCTTTTTTTTTTCTTCTTTGTTGTCAGGTGGTTGTCTCTTGTGTTAGACATATGCTTGTAGTTTTTGTGAATCTTGTCATGTTTTTCTGTTTAATATATTGTAGCTGCATGATCTTTCTGATCTGTTACTGGAACCCACTGCAGATAGAAAGTGATTGATATAAGATGCACCTGCTGTTAGGAACCACTTGTATTTTTCAATGTGTTCCCCCCCCCCCCCCCGTGGCCTTCAGGTATTGTGATGATGTTATATGCTCTAACGATACCTATGTATACAGTCATAGGCACTGTTACCTTACCCAGCCTCCAAACACCTGGCCCACACGTTCAAATCGTATGTAGAGTTAGTATCAAAACACCACATACAAACAGCGAAGAATGAATTTCAAAACTAACCTCACTACAAGTTATGCCAGGAGAAAGACTGGTTCATACGATCCAGTTTACAGTCATCCCAGTCAGCAGTCATCCCAGTCAGCAGAGCAATACTGATGACAAAAATAGGCTCAAAAGAGAAATCTGACCAACGAACACGAATAGATTTTCTGACATTTGTATTGAGGATAACTCGATTGACATACATTGGGTGCCTCTACCAAGAGAAGCATGGAGCAGTCACAAGATTTCTCGTGTCACCCATCATGTGCAAAATTGTGTTCAAAGAAGAATTTGAAAAAAACTGCCTTCTAATCACCTCCTCATTCCCACTGTGGTAAGGTAAATATGATGGTGCTTTCACAAAACACCAAAAATACGATGTAGAACAATTCACCAACTATCTCGACCAGTCGGTCATTAGCACGCAAAAGGCTGATTATCAGAACGCTCTTCTTCAAAGTAAGTACTATCATCACAATAACTTAAGGCCACAAGCAAAAAGTAAAACACTTTGAAAAATGCAAATGGTTATTGACAACAGTTGAATCTTCATTTCAGCCAACCAGTTTCCATCTGCAGTGGGTTCCAAAGTAGAAAGATCATGCAGCTGCTACCATATGTAGAATACCTGACAAAAACTGATGAAAAGATTGGGGAAAATGTCAAGTACTTGTATACCGCAACAGACTACTCTCCCTGATGACAAAAAACAAAAATAACCCCCCAAAAACAACCTCAGTAGTTTTAACATATCTTTTGTGATGAGTGCGACATTGAAAGCCAGCCAGCAACAGGCCAAGTGAGGGAGCAGTGCAAGTACACTGGCTACACATTTTAAACATTTTGGCCAGAGAGACTACCAATTCCAGGACAAAAACTGGAAAGGCATTGGAAATAATTCAACATATAAATCTTTGAACAAAGTTCCAGGGTCTGAATTTGGTACCTGAACCAGAAGATAGGGTCCAAATGCTTGTAAGAAACCAACAAGACTGCTGCAGTGAAACTAAGTACACAGTGTCTTAATTCCAGCGCTATGCAAAACCCACCAACATGTCAGTATCATTCAAACAACTCAAACCAGGTGCGATAATTAATTTATTTTTTACATGAGCTTTTCAAAAGTGTAACAGCAGCCACAAATTTTGTTAAGCTGATAATCTTAACATATGCACATGTGTAAGTTTACTAACTTTATGGGGAGACTTGACAGCTGCTTTGAGAAGCTGTGATGAACAGCTTTGTTTCTCTGAGGTTTCATATGTAAAATTTTCAAAAATTTTGTTAAGCTGGTAATCCTAACATTTGCACATGCATAGTCTTACTAGTTTTATGGGGAGACTTGATGGCTACTGTGAGAGTCTGTGATAACCAACTTTACTTCTGTGAGGGTTCATCTGTAAAATTCTTTCAAATACTATGGCTTATTGTGACAACAACAAAAGAACAAAGTAGGCTGCCAAAGACACAAAAGTAGGCCTACATTGCTTTAGATATGGTCTGAACGTTAAGTCCTAACAACAAATATGTTTCTGCTGAAGGGCAAAAAAAGTTGTCTCCCTCTGAAGTATAACAATGGGCATCTACATGTATGTATAGTATTTCTCCCACTGAAATATAACAATGGACATCTATGTACAGTGTCTGCCACCCCCGATCTAAAAAATTCACAGGTTAAAAGTAGTACATGAACAGGTTCATATGCATCTATAGGTTGTTTATGCAACATACACACAACAAAACTAATAACAAAAATTGTATGGGGGGCATTTTAGTGTGAAAAACATAGGCACATTATAAACCTCTCATATAATATAGATTTATTCAAATGTTTCATCAACATTTCATCCCATTCCTTACACATTCTACTGACATAAAAATTCCTATCGACAAATCGAACGCATTTTCTTTATGCATTTTAACTACTGCTCTCGCTGAGAACAAAAGCCTTGGGAAAATGCTTGCATAACACTACAAAAATGTACAGCTGCTAGAGCATACATAAGTTACAGTCAAAAGAAAAAGGGGGACGGAAGGGGAAATTGCTACAATCAAAAAAGTGGATTAAAAATTATGACTTGATCAAAAAACAGTGTATCGCTAAACTCATGGGGTTCAATTCAAAGAAAATTTGAAATGATGTGTCTCAAAACCTGGAGACAACTGGTGCACATAGTGAAAAGTGGGTACCAACTGCACTGCTGGAATGTCTCCATCAAGTAGTAAGTCTAAACTCCAATACCCCATCAAACAGTATAACGAAAATGTTTTGTTCATTATCAAATTAAAAAGGTAACTTAAGAACATAGGTTTTTTAACTGACAATCAATTGCCATGATTGGTACACTAGCATGCCTTTAAAAATCCATTTCAACATTTAATAATAAGTAGTCTCCCAAATGAAGGTTATCTGCATATTCATTCACCATTATCAAATTTCAAACCAATTACAAATGAAGAATCTGGCTTTTCAAACAGATTACAAACTAAAAACATGACTCCATACTAAACTGACATTTAATTTTTTTCATTATTGGTCTATTATAATGCTTTTAACAATCCAGTTAAACAAAGCTATAAAAAGACGGTGGTTTCCACAAGGAATCCCCTAAAGGAATATTCATACACAGAGACCCCATCTGTTACCGTTTTTTTAATGCATGTATGTGGTTTGAAATGCAGTGCAAAGCACAGAAGTTCTTTTCTCCTTAAACTATACAACCCATAAAAATACTTTCTTCCGCCAAATTTGTAGCAAGGTTCACTTGCAATGGATTTATGATTAGAGTAATCATGTACAATTGCAAAGAAAATGGGGAATTTTTCCCTAACTCCCTGATCAGCAAGTATATTACCACGTCAAACTGATGCCCAGGCCATAATCCATATGGTTTCATATCCCCGCTCATCCATATGCCTCTGCTCTAACTCCAGGGATGACCACTGTCCTTCTCCCTTGGAGGGGGGAAGAAGGGCAGTACGGTAAGGCTATCTTGTGGGGAGGGATGGCCCCTGGGCCACTGCCACTAGGGGGTGGTGTGCAGCTAGTCCCTCTGATGGACACTCACAAAGGGTGATTTGCTTTGGGGGGTAGGGGGTGGGGCACGCTCTCTGAGAGCGCCTGACTCGTATGTGCCAAGGTGTCCACAAGGCCAGAGGTGAATGAGACACGCACACACCCCTCCGACAGATGGGGATACGCTCCCACTCCAGTTCCATAGGCCACCTCACTCTCTTTCATGGGGGATTAGCATGCACAAAGTTAGTTGCGTATGCTGTTGTGAAGGTCACTTTTGTCCCCCTTTCTCAACTTGGGGAGGGTGGGTTCGACCTAGAGTGCAGGAATTGGCAGTGCAGAGCTAATTATCCCAAGGCAAAAGTAAAGTAGCATGCAATCCCACAGCAAAAATAAAGTAGCATGAAATCCCACAGCAAAAATAAAGTAGCATGAAATCCCAAAACAAACGTAAAAAAGCATGAAATCACAGGATGCAATGCCTCGACCAAGTCCCCTGCCTTATTAGTGTGGCAGTCAGAGGGGGTTTGAATCCAGCTCGGACAGGTCCTCGCACACTGTGGAAGGATCGCTTTCTTACTGTGTGCCCTTCTCCTAGACCTGCCATCTGACCCAAGGGATGGATCTAATGAGTTTATGACCTGATTCAAACCCGGGGTCATGTGCAGTATGCTGAGTCAAGGATCAACTCGAGACTGGAGCCACAAGTCCCACGATCAGCAGTATTGAGAGGAATTTTGACATACCAAGGCAGCGCACTGAAAAGAAAGTAGAATGGGGAAGGACTAGGTGAAAGTGATAACGAAAAAGTGTGAAAAAATGTTATAAAAAACAAAAAGGGAGCTCAAATAAAAAAACTGCTGTGGTATCGGGTCACTTCAAAGTGACAGAAAACACACAAACAAGCACTACGCAGGACAAAAAGATGAAAGCTAGACAATGCAAAGCAACCTGCATCCATTTCCGAGATTGCTAGCAATGAAAATGGAATTGTGCCAAGACAGTGCTAAACAGACAAAAGAATACTGACTGGCCTGGGTTTCATCAGTTTGACATGGTACAGTATATGACGCCAAACATAAGCTTTATAATCCCATTAATATGCATAAGAAATCTGCACAAGCACAAACCTGCAACAAGCAATCAACTACAGTTGAATGAATATTCAATAATCAATTAGCAGACACACTTATCAGTTGAAATCTGAAATATGTCCAGTTGAAAATGAGAAGTGGTTCTGTGTAACACTTTTATGTCTTCACATCTTTCTTGTATATCGTCTTTTCCAAACAAACGGTTTAAATCATGAACACCACAATGTTTTTGCATTTTTTATGTCATTAAAATCTAAACACATTTTAAAAGCTCCCAAACAGCTTCCAGCCTAAGAAAACAGTCATTTTCTGCATGAAGCAACAACACCCCAAAATAGAAATCATCAAGTATCGCTTAGACATAACCCTTTGAATCCCTCAACATATCCATTGGCTTGAAGCTGGTGGATGTGCTGAGGGAGTCAAAGGGTTAAAAAAAAAAAAGGTGACATATCAATCTTCAGTACAGTTATTGCATACATGGTGATTAGTTGTAGCTAGCAGTGAGAGCAGGCATGAGTTCAGTCGATGATGCTGAAGGACTTGACATTGGAGTCCTGGCCAACGGTCATGATGGTGTGGCCGTCCACCCACACTAGTTGGTTGGCATGACTCATCGTATGGGCTGCACAGCAAACATATTCCCCACAATACAACAGGCTTTCATTACAAAAGATACACAGGTTAGCAGCTTGGCAACTTCTGACTTATGAAGACCACAGCAATTGATTCCTATTTGAAACACCTTGAAGTACTCGCAACACAAGTTAGAAAGATTGTTTCATAATAGACGATACTGCATTTATGTGAGCCTTCATATATGATACTGTATTTATGTGATCATACTTTGCTTCTGTTCGTATACTGACCAAAAGAGTACTTTGAGCTGTGATGAAATGGCTAAAACCTTTCTTACAGCACTTGGCCCAGGTGAAGATTCATCATTAGCCATTTTGGAAGCAAAGTCAAAATCTCCTAAGGGGTACTCGCAAAGACTGCAATGTAGTGACCATAGCAAAGTGTGATAGGCTGCTGGCCTCGCACATGATTTGTGCAGATGGACAAAGCTCTCTGATTCATGCAAATTGGGAATCCCCAGCTGAAAAATTAAGTTATGAAAATTTCTGATGTTATGAGATTGTATACATACACCCTTGGGAAATGAGGCATGACATTATGTTGCATTCTAAAAGTTTTTTTTTGTTTGTTGTTTTTTTTGGGGGGGGTCCCCATTAATTTTCTCTTTCAGTGGTTTTAACTGACTGACCACTCAATTTCTGAGAGCCACTCCTTCTGTCTTCTTTCAAATGGAAGGTGAGCACCCCAAATCAGGCAATAAGACCAAACCGAATTCAACCAAAATTAATTTTCAGATGCTAAGATGAAAGCGATTAACTGTGCTGCTAAGTCACAAAGAGAATCGTAATTACTCAGTAACACATGGTTACCTTATTCTGGTAAATTCATTGTTACAGATGTTCCTGATAACTAACTGCCAATCTTTGGAACAATTGGATTACAAACAGAATGTCAGTTCCTTTAACCCCTTGACTGCCGGAAAATAGCTATTTTTGAACTCCTGTCTGCCGAAGCAAAATTTTGATTTTTACGGTATGTTTACTAAAGTGTGCATTGCTCATTCATTTACTGACAGATCTCTAAGATGTTTGGCATGGTTTTTCCTTATATCCCTGTCTATGATGTGATAAAACTATAATTTGGTTTTGTTTGTAATTAGTATGGGAAAAAAAATATATAAGGGTGTTTTCCCCAAAAATGACAATTTCGGAAGATACACATATTACAGAACATAAAACCAATGAAAACAGTACCAAACTTAGTTTTATTGAACACTGAATATCAAAGGAAAGTGTCTGGTACTCATTGTACTCCAAATAGATAAAATTGATGTGGTAATCCATGAACAAAAAGGGGTAACATAGTCCAAGCCTTCGTGCAAGAGACCAGACAAAAGAAAATGATGCTGGTTGGTGTCAGTCTCATCTTCATCAAAATCATCGTCATCTTCTCCCAAAAATCCTCTTCATCACTGTCTTGGTCATTTAGGACTTCATCTAAAACTTCCAATACGGAAAACCCTCGGAAAACTGATCGAACTGGTCGACCAGATGAGCTGCCTGAAGCGTCCGCCATCTTGGATATGCTAATCGGTTTCTCCGAAAGTCTTAGAAATTCCAAGAAAAACTACGGTGACTAGCCAATCATTGGCCAACAATCAAAGGGCTACAACCCTGATTTTACCTTCCTAGATAACAGTGAAACAGTTTGTAGCATTATTTCCCTTATAGTTTTGCCAGGCGAAGCCGACGAAAAATGAACGTGAATTTCACGTTGTCAGGCACCTGCTTCTACCAAAACCACAAGGTGACAGTTACGTTCTAGGCAGTCAAGGGGTTAATAAACGGTGAGGTAAACGCTGTCACATTATCAGACCGCAGCTTTTCCTAGGTCCAGCATTATGAGGGCAGTGCCCATCTCTTTCTTGCTGTTTTACCTTTTCTAATCCTGAACAGGAGCGAGTATCCATTCACAGCTTGGCAGACTGGAGGCCACAAACAGGGTTTTTCTGACTAGTATTGAACCCATGCAAACCTGTGTAGTCAGACTGGGAGCTCTGCCTCTATGCCAACTACCCTTCGTTTTTTAAAATTTTTATTATATAACACATTACAGTTAACCAGTTAGGGTCACGCCAACCAGACTTCATTTTTCATATTTCATTTTAAAACAACTGTATCCATACATGCGGACCAGTATGTGCCACTCAACCAGTCTTATTTGTTCATCAATTTTCACCATATAAAAACAAACTGACCACATCCCTGATGACCAGTTATGGCCACCCACCAAGACTACATTCATCATTAGATTTCAATTCAATTAACCCTTTCACTCCCGCACCCTGTCCACTAGCATCCTGTATTGCCAACCATGCTAGCAAAGCAAACATTTAATCCTTTGATTCCTTCACCCTTTCCACCACTTTCCAGCAGGAAGCTGATGGAAAGGGTGAGGGAATCAAAGGTTAAGTTTTTGCAGTTGGTGGACAAGGTGGGGAGTCAAAGGATTAAAACAAATTTACCACATCTCTGCTGACCAGTGTGGCAATAAAAAATTTTTTCTCCTTTTTATTTCATTTTAACTCTCTGCCTGCTATTGAGCGCATTTGCGCTCATCAACTTTAAAAATTTTTCCTCTATCGATGTCACGCCAGATACGAAACTAAAGTTCATAGCTTACTAGCAGTACCACTCACGGTCCAAGGGAAGCAATCCAATTTATTCCACCCCTGTAAACTAAGAAGAGAGGAGCGATTTTCAAACGTGAGTAGCTCAGTGTTTGCGACCACTGGCAAGATGGCGTCACGCGGTAATGTGAGCCACAAAATGGAAGGATAAAGACTTCTAAAGACACCAGAAGCGCTGGAATGGACGCAAACACAAGATTCTGACATCGAAGGAGATTCAGACAGCAATAGTGACCCTGAATTTGATCCCAAAGGGGCGGAATCGGACAGTGAAGTGGAAAGTTTTTGTGTGTGCTGCTGACTCAACCAACCACGGTTTTTAGGAGCTTTTTTCCCTGCATTTTGAATTTACCATTACTTTACAGTAGTATGTAGACATTTTATTTTTGGTGAGAAGTGAGATCTGTATTTATAGAATAAGTCTGTTAAGTTTCAATCATGTAACTTATCATTTTTATTTTTTACATTTTTTTTCAAAAACTCATGCAACCGCCCGGCACACACAGCACATAAGGCACAGTGAAGGCTCAGCAGTCAGAGAGTTAACCTTCTTGCATTTGAGCTTCCCTACATTGAAACTGCCCATACTATTCAAAGTCTAAGGTATAGCAGGCCTATACACCATTTCAGAATATGAAATTTGGCAAGTATCTGAACGAGAGTGCATACTGTAAACTGTGTCTCGGACAATTTAAGTGTGAAAGATTGTGTCATTTTCACCAAAATGTGTCATTTTCATGGAACAATCAAATTACAACACAGAAACATGTGCTTCCAGCACACACATGTACATTATTAACACAAAATGAAAGCTGGGATATTCCTGGTGTGAACCCCCAAGCTGTCCCAGTATATTTATTTGTCCCTCTGTTGTCACTATTAACTGACCTAGTCTGAGACATGTCTTTGGTTTATTTTCAATCTTCACAGCCTGTGATGCAGCAGTCTGAACAAATGATTCCAGCAGTACCTGACTGTTCTTCTAATTCCCACTGTCATAATTAACTATTTCAATACCTGACTGTTCTTCTAATTCCCACTGTCATAATTAACTATTTCAATACCTGACTGTTCTTCTAATTCCCACTGTCATAATTAACTATTTCAATACCTGACTGTTCTTCTAATTCCCACTGTCATAATTAACTATTTCAATACCTGACTGTTCTTCTAATTCCCACTGTCATAATTAACTATTTCAATACCTGACTGTTCTTCTAATTCCCACTGTCATAATTAACTATTTCAATACCTGACTGTTCTTCTAATTCCCACTGTTATAACTATTTTCAATACCTGACTGTTCTTCTAATTCCCACTGTCATAATTAACTATTTCAATACCTGACTGTTCTTCTAATTCCCACTGTTATAACTATTTTCAATACCTGACTGTTCTTCTAATTCCCACTGTCATAATTAACTATTTCAATACCTGACTGTTCTTCTAATTCCCACTGTCATAATTAACTATTTCAATACCTGACTGTTCTTTTAATTCCCACTGTCATAATTAATTATTTCAATACCTGATTGTTCTTTTAATTCCCACAGTCATAATTAACTATTTCAATACCTGACTGTTCTTTTAATTCCCACTGTCATAATTAACTATTTCAATACCCAACTGTTCTTTTAATTCCCACCGTCATAATTATCGATTTCAATGCCTGACTATTCTTCCAATTCCCACTGTCATAATTACCTATTTCAATACCTAACTCACTGTTCTTCTAATTCCCACTGTTATAATCAACTATTTCAATACCTGACTGTTCTTGTAATTCCCACTGTTACAATTAACTATTCCAATACCTGACTGTTCTTCTAATTCCCACTGTCATAATTAATTATTTCAATACCTGTCTGTTCTTGTAATTCCCACTGTCATAATTATTTCAATACCTGTTCTTCTAATTCCCACAGTCATAATTAATTATTTCAATACCTGTCTGTTCTTCTAATTCCCACGGTCATAATTAACTATTTCAATACCTGTCTGTTCTTCTAATTCCCACTGTCATAATTAACTATTTCAATACCTGTCTGTTCTTCTAATTCCCATCATCATAATTACCTATTTCAATACCTGACTGTTCTAATTCCCACTGTCATAACTACTACTTCAATACCTGACTGTTCTAATTCCCACTGTCATAATTAATTATTTCAATACCTGACTTCTTTTAATTCCCACCATCATAATTAACTATTTCAATACCTGACTATTCTTCTATTTCCCACTGTCATAATTACCTATTTCAATACCCAACTGTTCTTCTAATTCCCACTGTTATAACTATTTTCAATACCTGACTGTTCTTCTAATTCCCGCTGTCATAATTACCTATTTCAATACTTGACTGTTCTTCTAATTCCCACTGTTATACTTAACTATTTCAATACCTGACTGTTCTTCTAATTCCATTGTCATAATTAACTATTTTTTGTAAGATTAACTCTCTCACTACGAGCATCGGGATTTCCCGATCATGTCTCAACAACGCTTGTCTACGAACCTCGGAGAAATCCGACTTGAGTTTTGAAAATTCGTGGGGCTTCCAGTATTTCCGTTAACCAAAACTAATAGCTAGAAATAGATTCTTCGGTCGTTCTTAGCCTCGTTTCAGGCAATTAGGTCACTGTACTCTGCAGTTGGTGTGTAGATAGTGCAAAGTTCACGACCCACTATCTCCACAGCAAGGCAGACGACGGAAAAGCAAATGGTTGAACAACACTCAACAACTCAGTGCTGTCCAACACGATCTGTTCCTTCAGTGCACGTCGAGTGTGTGCACATTGGATTTTATGAAATTTCATTTAAAATGTGACAGTAGGAACTGATGTATTGACCTAACTGTATTTTGGAAGACATTTTTCACCTGAAAATTTCTCTAATTTTACTTGTACTGTTACTCAGCAACCATGAGGGTTAGACAGTTGAAATTTCAGCATGTTGTACACCAATCTTTAAATATATGACCAGTCAAATTTCAAAACTCTCTGTTTTCATTTATTTGTATGAAAATTTTTCTCATGACCTATACAAATGGTGCGTATCAGGGGAAAGGTAAGGGGCATAATCGTACATAGTGAGTGAGTTAACTACAACTCATCTTGAGAACAGCCTCTGATTTTATCAAACTTGGTAAGTCATGGAGTAGCCATTGTTGAGCGAGATCAACTGTCATCACATTTCATGACTTAAGAAATTTTTCTCTCATGAAGCCCAAAGTGCTAGGAGCAAGAACGTGCCATGGTAAAATGATGCTGGAGAACAGCTCTACAGAAGAATGATTCATCTTTCGTAAGTCGTTACAATTAATGATTTATCATCAGTAACTGGGACAAAAATACTGCAAAACCTCATCCCTCATAGTACTGTGTCCATCATACCCACCTCTGATGTCTGGTTTCTTCTGGACTGCCGATGCACTGAGACTGTTCCACAGAACCAGCTTACTGTCCAAGCCAGCAGAAGCAAACTGCGAGCCGTCAGGCGACCATGCCAAACAACGCACTCGTGCTGTATGCGGTTCACCTGTGTTCAATGTCTGAAAATGCACCACACAAATATGTTTTAATTAGAGAACTGACTTTAGTTAAGGCACACCTGGAACATTCTTAACCATTAACAGCAAAGAAATGTTACAGAAACTTTACTGGTAGAGTATGTAGAAAACCTCCCTATATTCTTCAGACTCTGGCAGGAAAATGCCTATTATTAACCTTTTTAGCTTTGGTACGGCCGCAGCCGACCATTCCAACCGCACTGGCCGGCACTTCATTACGGCCGCAACCAACTGTAAAAGTGGGCCACGTGCATGGGCTATTCCAGCGATTGTGGCACCCAGCACTGGTTCCGCTGACGGTGAAGAAATTTGATTTCCCGGTCCAACCAAATTGTACACTGCCCACAGCTGCACAGAGAGAAAAACTGCACGTTTAGTCACGGCTAGGCTGTGGGTGGCTGACCCAGCCCATGACCCCTGATAGCTCGCAGTGCCAGACATTCCACTGCCTGCTATCAAGGTCACGGAGTACTTCCTTTCTTTGTCTCTGTTAAAAAGTGGCGTTTTTTTCACTCTCTTTGGAAGCGGATTACAGTGTAGTCAGGGTTTTGTTGGCACCTATCTTTTGTCAGTCAAAAGAATTTTCCTTTGTCTTGAACAACACCAGATTTCAAAATTTCATGTCAAGTTGTTTACAATTTATTTGCAATCGTTTCGGGTATATGTTTACCGTATCAACACATCGTCTGTGCTAGTCACACAGTGAAATTAATTTTAATTCTTTAGTGGAGCAGGTGGTGCTAATAAGTGTGGGGCACAATTTTTACTCCTGTAACGTGGAACTGAATGAGTGTTTAGTACACTGTGTGACATTGGAGTACTTAACCTGTGTTTTCCTCCTCCTCTATCGTAAAAGAAAAAGACAACTGGTAAGTGAAGACGCATCTCTCTCTCTGTTTATGCAATGTGTGCGTCCGTACCGTGCCAGTGCGTGCGTGCGTCAGTGTGTGTTGTGTGTCCCCCCTTCCTCTCTCTCTCTCTCTCTCTCTCTCACACACACACCATCCTCCTTTTTATTCCCTTTATGTTTGTTTTCTTTCGTTCCTTATTAAATGCTTTCTGTGTTTTCTTCTGATTAACTAGTATCTTTTTTCTTTTCATCCACAGTCCACTTTTCTCTTCGTTGTTCACTTTTATGTCTGTACGCTTCCTATTAGAAGATTAGTAAGGACTAGCTGCAAGACAGGGCCAGTGGACCCTAATGCTACAATCCTTGAATAACAAAGTGTTCTTCATGTTTCATGTTTTTCTTTCTTTCTCACTTTCTCCGTCTTTAGAACTGCCTTTGTGTCTTTTGTGTCTGTGTGTGTTTGGGGTGGGGGTGTAGGCCAGTGTGGGGGAGCATCTCTGTTTCACCAACTCACAATCCCCCCCCCCCTCTCTCTCATACACACACACACACACCCTTTGTGCACAGACACAAGCACCCCCACCTCCCCACCCCATCTCTCTCTCTCTCTCACGGCTTTGTGCAAACACACAAGAAACAGTTTATAGGCATCCTATGTGGAATTTCTCTTGCAGCCGGCAGCTAAGTAGCAGTGTACCGGGCGGGTCAAGTTGCCTCTATAGTGGAGTAATTAACTGGAGGCTCCCTCCTTCCCTGCCAACATTGAAATTTGTCTGATAAGCGAAGACAGGAGGTGAAGTGTTACAGGTTGTATAATGCGTGTTCGTTAGACCATGAAAACCGAGAATGTTTGATTAGTGGGGCTGACATTTTTGGGACAAAACTGAGATCGTGACGGAGTTACGTTACTGCATGAATTTACGCATGTGTTATACAAGATTTGGTAGAGTAGCCTACTGAACTAACCTGGTCATATTTAGTCTTGTTCTGAAGCTGTTTACATTAGCTACACGATTTTTTACATATCTGTCTGTGTAGACAGACTGTAGAAAGGCGCTCTAAAAATTCGGACTGTTTAGCAACCAACTCATTTTTGTTCCCTGACAGCGCTGTGCTGGCATTACAGTTGTTAGTGGGATGGAATGCCCCGCTCAGGCTGAAAGTAGGTCAGGTCACTGCTAGGTCAGGCCGCTCGCCTCTCCAACTAAAGAGCAGGTTTGGAACAGCCGTGTGCCAGCTGATACCAAGCCTTTAGATTATTTCTTTTAGGTTTTGTACTGAAAATTAGTAAACCGTAGTACAAACACTGAATGTGGTTTTGTCATGGAAAGAAAAACAGTGAAAAAAAACTACCTGAACAAACTGTGTAAATACCTGAGGAGTACTTGGTGATTTGGTGACCACTGTGAGTACCATCACACAGAAATGCTGTTAGACACTTTAGCTAGGCCATACCCTAATTCAGTACTCATCTGTATGAGTTGTGGTCACGTATAGGTGTGTTTCTCTTGTTCTCATATGTGTCATCTATTCATGTTTTGTGACATCTTTGGTGACAATGACATGACAGGCAGTGGGTAGAAAGACATACTCACTTGGATATCCAAGTAAAGCATGTTTACCGACACCTGACAAATTTCTAGCTTTATATCTGATCAGACCTGCTCACAGTGTACTCATGAACAGAGTAACTCTATTTTGGGGGAAAAAGCTTGAGAAAATTCGAAATCTTGGGGCAGTTCAGCTCTCTAGAATACAAATACAAGAGGGTTAAAAGCATTACATTCTCAAGTACCTAAGCAATCATTGCAGACAAACCTTCCATTTCAGGTCACATCGAGCTTGAAATCTGTACCATTTTTTCTTCTTCACTAATGAACTCTTGATCATTTCAATATATTTCATATATTAATTTTACAAACAGCCACTTAAGTCAATCATTAAGGATCTCCTGATCATTTTAATGTATTATCTCTTGATCATTTTTAATCCTTTTAATGTATTATCTCTTGATCATTTTTTTAAATGTATTATCTCTTGATCATTTTTAAAGTATTTCTTACACAAAATTTTACAAATAGCCAAGCTGATATGCCACAAATCATTACAGCCCATCCGTATGCATATGGAGAACTAGCAAAGCACTTCTGCAACTGATCAGTCCTGTTTTGAATCATAGGCTGCTTTCGTGAAATTAATGATTTAATCTGTATGAAACAACTGAAAAACCTACCTCATAATCTGAGGTAGACAAAAGCATCACAGTCCGCTCAGCCCCTACGGCCAGGTGGGTTCCATCAGGAGAGTAAGCCAGACATTTCACCTCTCCTGGTACGCCAACTACCTTTTCGTCTTGCAGTGACCCATTCTGCAGTGAGTAGATCCTCACATTCTTGTCCTGAAAACATAAGTCAAAAAAACTACATTCACAGTTTTCAACATAGGAAACTTGAGTCTAGTTGGGCAACATGTTCTTCACGTTGTCTTCAACATAGTAAATTTAAGTCAAGTTCATTTCTCTCTCCTTTTTCATTTTTGCTTTTGTTTTTTGTTTCTTGTTTTTGTTTTTGCTGCCCTATCTTCTGCAGCAATCCTGTGTCACTGTCCACAAACTGCTCATTTCAGCTGACTAACATACTGCTAAACATTGCTGGAGGTTACCACAAACTGCTCATTTCAGCTGACCAACATACTGCTAAACACTGCTGGAGGTTACCACAAACTGCTCATTTCAGCTGACCAACATACTGCTAAACACTGCTGGAGGTTACCACAAACTGCTCATTTCAGCTGACCAACATACTGCTAAACATTGCTGGAGGTTACCACAAACTGCTCATTTCAGCTGACCAACATACTGCTAAACATTGCTGGAGGTTACCACAAACTGCTCATTTCAGCTGACCAACACACGGGTAAACACTGCTGGAGGTTACCACAAACTGCTCATTTCAGCTGACCAACATACTGCTAAACATTGCTGGAGGTTACCACAAACTGCTCATTTCAGCTGACCAACATACTGCTAAACATTGCTGGAGGTTACCACAAACTGCTCATTTCAGCTGACCAACATACTGCTAAACACTGCTGGAGGTTACCACAAACTGCTCATTTCAGCTGACCAACATACTGCTAAACATTGCAGGAGGTTACCACAAACTGCTCATTTCAGCTGACCAACATACTGCTAAACACTGCTGGAGGTTACCACAAACTGCTCATTTCAGCTGACCAACACTGCTAAACACTGCTGGAGGTTACCACAAACTGCTCATTTCAGCTGACCAACACTCTGCTAAACACTGCTGGAAGTTACCACAAACTGCTCATTTCAGCTGACCAACATACTGCTAAACACTGCTGGAGGTTACCACAAAACTGCTCATTTCAGCTGACCAACATACTGCTAAACACTGCTGGAGGTTACCACAAACTGCTCATTTCAGCTGACCAACATACTGCTAAACATTGCTGGAGGTTACCACAAACTGCTCATTTCAGCTGACCAACATACTGCTAAACACTGCTGGAGGTTACCACAAACTGCTCATTTCAGCTGACCAACATACTGCTAAACATTGCTGGAGGTTACCACAAACTGCTCATTTCAGCTGACCAACATACTGCTAAACACTGCTGGAGGTTACCACAAACTGCTCATTTCAGCTGACCAACATACTGCTAAACACTGCTGGAAGTTACCACAAACTGCTCATTTCAGCTGACCAACACACTGCTAAACATTGCTGGAGGTTACCACAAACTGCTCATTTCAGCTGACCAACAACACGGGTAAACACTGCTGGAGGTTACCACAAACTGCTCATTTCAGCTGACCAACATACTGCTAAACATTGCTGGAGGTTACCACAAACTGCTCATTTCAGCTGACCAACATACTGCTAAACATTGCTGGAGGTTACCACAAACTGCTCATTTCAGCTGACCAACACATGGCTAAACATTGCTGGAGGTTACCACAAACTGCTCATTTCAGCTGACCAGCATACTGCTAAACATTGCTGGAGGTTACCACAAACTGCTCATTTCAGCTGACCAACATACTGCTAAACATTGCAGGAGGTTACCACAAACTGCTCATTTCAGCTGACCAACATACTGCTAAACATTGCTGGAGGTTACCACAAACTGCTCATTTCAGCTGACCAACATACTGCTAAACACTGCTGGAGGTTACCACAAACTGCTCATTTCAGTGACCAACATACTGCTAAACACTGCTGGAGGTTACCACAAACTGCTCATTTCAGCTGACCAACATACTGCTAAACATTGCTGGAAGTTACCACAAACTGCTCATTTCAGCTGACCAACATACTGCTAAACATTGCTGGAGGTTACCACAAACTGCTCATTTCAGCTGACCAACACACGGGTAAACACTGCTGGAGGTTACCACAAACTGCTCATTTCAGCTGACCAACATACTGCTAAACATTGCTGGAGGTTACCACAAACTGCTCATTTCAGCTGACCAACATACTGCTAAACATTGCTGGAGGTTACCACAAACTGCTCATTTCAGCTGACCAACACATGGCTAAACATTGCTGGAGGTTACCACAAACTGCTCATTTCAGCTGACCAACATACTGCTAAACACTGCTGGAGGTTACCACAAACTGCTCATTTCAGCTGACCAACATACTGCTAAACATTGCTGGAGGTTACCACAAACTGCTCATTTCAGCTGACCAACATACTGCTAAACACTGCTGGAGGTTACCACAAACTGCTCATTTCAGCTGACCAACATACTGCTAAACATTGCTGGAGGTTACCACAAACTGCTCATTTCAGCTGACCAACATACTGCTAAACATTGCTGGAAGTTACCACAAACTGCTCATTTCAGCTGACCAACATACTGCTAAACATTGCTGAAAGTTACCACAGAAACAGGGCATCAAGGATCACAGAGCCTGGGATAATTTCTTTCCAGCCGCCATGATAACACACGATAATGGGTATGATAGTGATGATGCTATTGAGTTCCAAGTCAGTTTCAGATTGTGTGACAGGGCTTAATGCTTCCTTTCATAACATATACTGGCATCAACAAGATGCAAGAGACACAGGCACCTGTGATACTTGTACAGAAATCTGAGCAACAACAACAATTCAGAGGTGCGTGCATAATGTCAATCTCAGATATGCCGTCCCAATGTTCCTCATGAGCATGTAGCATGCTTAACTCTGGTAGTAAGAGGTTGAAAGAAGGTAGGGGTGGGGTGACCACAGTGATCTGAAGTTTTCCCAGGGGTCTGACCCTCAAAACCAAAGCCATCAACGACAGTCTGCTGCACTAACCACTTCATCACAGTGACTGGTCAACAACTAAATCAGACCTTAAAAAAAAACAAACCCACATACAGAACACCAACAATTTATATATATGTATATATATATATATATATATACACACACACACATATGTATATACATATATATATCTTTATAAATAGAGATATATATATGGGTCCTTCTCTGAAAACATGCAGTGAAAGTGTGACATATTCACTGAATGCACACGACGGATGCGGAAAATCGGGATCTCAGAAAATTGTCCATGCTATCCTCCAACGACTTCAAAGCTAACCATTTCTACACAGATTTAATAATTATGAGCATTGTTTATAATTTTGTCTACTTTGCAATGAGTGCAGAGGTCAATAATCTTACTTTGACCGGTAGAAATGCGCTCAGTGAAGGAATCAATGCACGGTCGCTATATTTCACACACATGGTGAGATGATGACTTCCATGTGAATTCTCACACAGCATCAGACAGGAAATAGGAACCTGATCACACTATTATCTTTCCGCCATCGAAAAATAAAAGTAGGTCAAAATAAAGTTCCAAGGGCTTCTGTGTCAACTTCAGCGGTTTTGAAAATGGGTTCAGTCAAAATTTGAAACGATGATGGGTAAGATTTTGAAATAACGAATAAGTCATGTTTGCAAGTCTGCAATTGCAAAAAAAGATATGCTGCATAGGAACTCGAAATGCCTATGAATACTCCAGTGGAAGTAGTTCTGAACATATTGCTGACACATGTTCGGGGACACCAAATCTATTTCTGCATGATCCAGAGTAACGAAGCAATGTGACCGTTAGACTTTTTTGGTTGCAAAATCACTCACACAATACTGCATGATCATTATTTTTCACACATTGCATACAAAGCTATATATACCACACACACCCAAAACATTTATTGTTAGGAATGTGTCTTTAATAAACAGCAACAATGGTTTGACTTGGCCCACTATCAGCATGTCACAAATCAGGTACGGCCAGAGCGGGACTTTTTCGAACATAACATCAAACAAGCTAACAACACAATCAACAAACACCACGTTTTTTTTTTAGAATATATTTGATATATATATACATTAAATGGCAAACAGGCAAAAGAGTGTAGGATTTGTCTATTTTGAATTATAGGCTATAAAAGTAGGTCACCCTAGCCATAACACATCTCCAGAGAAAGACCCATATATATATATATATATATATATATATATATATATATATATATATATATATATATATATATATACATATATATATATATATATATATATATAGAGAGAGAGAGAGAGAGAGAGGGAGAGAGAGAGAGAGGGGTGTGTGTGTGTGTGTGTGTGTGTGTGTGTGTGTGTGTGTGTGTGTGTGTGTGTGTGTGTGTGTGTGTATGTGTGTGTGTGTACCATGAAATTTCCTCACGATGGGTCTAAAAGGAAGTAACTTAACCCCTTAACTGCTCAGTATAATAGCACTTTCGAATAACTGCTTGCCAGGGTAAAATTTAGCTTTTTAGGGTAGGTTCAATAAAATGGTTACTGCTTATTTATTTCTTGACAGATCTCTCAGATTTTTTGCATGTTTTGTTGTTATGCATTGGTCTACAATGTCCTGTCAAAATAACTTGATTATGTTGATAATTAGTATAGCAGAAACTGACATAACTACAAAAAATTACCAAAAAATAACAGCTTTCGAGTATACACAAATACACTGTGCCACACAAAATGAGTCAGAACATTGGAAAAGTGGTTTTACTATTTATTCAACATCAGCACTAACACATGACAGTCATATAAATCCCAAGGAATGTTGCTCTTGATCATAATCTGCTCATAATTGGGAGTACTATTTTTTAGGAAAAAAGGGGCATAATCATGCTTTTTGCAGTATGTTCACTAACATGTACATTACTCATCCACTTATTGAGTTATTTGTTAGATTTTTTGTGGACTTCTTCCTTATACCCTTGTTTACAATTTCACATCATTCTAATTTGATTTTGTTGGTAATGATGATGGTTCACACTAATAACATGTGATAAATCAGTTTTTGTTTTGTTTTCAATTTGAGAGTTTTAGAACAATTCAGCACATAAAAGCCCACTGAACAAAGCAAAATACCTTTTGGTGTTTGCTCAGCAATATTACAAACACCTGGGATTCAAACTGATGTCAATAAATGTCCCTCTGTGTAACAATCTGTATGTTACTGGGGGTACCCCAATTCTACTGGAAAGGGGCATAATTTTACTATTTGGGGTAGGTTCAGTACCGCAATCACTGCTTATTCATTTGTTGACATATGACTTAGATTTTATGGCTTCTCTTTCATTTTACCCCAAGTTATAATGCTATATAACAATAGTGTAATTTTGTTAGCCATTGGGAAGATGGCCAGGGATATAACGGATGGTGGTTTTACAGAAAATAAAAGTTTCTAAAAACATACACATGTTACAACACATAAAACCTGTAAAACACTGACAAAAACTTCTGTTAGTGTTTACTCAACATCACTGTAAGTACACAGTATGGTCCAAATTGTTATAGTATAATATTATACATATTGGTAAATGTTCAAAATGACAACTATGGGAAAAAAAAGTCTGAAGAAAAAAATAAACAATTGTCTGTTCAAAAAGAAAGACCCTCCCCCCACATACACACACACTTGGTATCCATTTGTTATCACATAAAACACTGTGGGAACTGTGTTAGTGTTTCTGAACATATTGTACTCACATTACTGCCATACTGTTCTATAGGAATCCAGCACTTGCGCTTGGACATAATCCTCAGGTTGTCTACATTCGTTACTTCATAACTTTGGGGGATGGTGTTCATTTTTTTGTCTGTCCAAATTGTGGTTCAAAGAAACACACAAGGGGATTCATTCTATACTCCACTTGGTCTTCTTTCACTGATGGCACTCAGTCTTGTCACAGCGTTCACAAAACGGTGAACACACACACAGGTGAGGAAAAAAAAATGCACTGTAGAATGGAAAACTAAGAACACAAAAACAAAAGCACAAAAAAGCAGAAGAAAATGAAATATATATAACTGAGGGGAAAAAAAAAACTAACACAGAACACCCTACTGCCAATACACAAACTTGGTGTGGTAGTCCTTGAAACATTGGCCTAAGCACAATCCAGGCTTGGATGGGCAGGAGGGGCAGTAGTAGCGGGATTCCTTCCGCACTTTTATTTTCTTCGTGCAGACCCGACACGGCTTGGTGGGGTTAGACTTGTTTGGTGTCGGTGGCAGTGGAAATAAAAAGTGGTGTGCACCCACCCTCACCTCGTCATCTGTTTTTCCCTCTTCCACAGCTGGCACCTGATCTGGCCAAATCCAAGAGGTGATGACACTCTCCAAAAAACTTAGGAAAGTGTTACAGGAGTCATCACCTCTTGACTTTTGCAAGATGAATGCATTGCAGGCTGCAACCTGCAGAAAATGGAAAAAACAGTTTTTTTGTCCATTTCATCGACTTACGTGAGCAGTCATATGGGTGAAGCAGCTGATCTTGTTTGTCAACTCCACCCATATTCCTGTTGTAATTCGATGAAACAGACGGACGCATGTTGACACCCCGTCGTCCCCGGTGTGGAATGGGTGCCTCAGTGTGGCCATGCACAGAGGACAGCAGGTGCACCACTTTTGTGCTGTGGTACTTTGTGGCGACGATCTTGTTGTCAC
Source organism: Monoplex corrugatus (assembly GCA_030674185.1). Classification (NCBI taxonomy): domain Eukaryota; kingdom Metazoa; phylum Mollusca; class Gastropoda; order Littorinimorpha; family Ranellidae; genus Monoplex; species Monoplex corrugatus. Next base: position 16,793,825 of record CM060307.1, read on the forward strand.
CACAAAGAGCAGCTGATGATCCGGGGTCCAGCTTCACTCCACGTAGCTCCTCTGGAATACCCCGGTTCTCCCGGACGGTGCCGCAGGCCAAGGTGTTCCTTTCCAGGAGGTAGAGGTACAGCCGCAGACTACTGTACCAGTTGTCCGTGTAGACATGGTAGCCCTTTTCCAGGAGAGGGGCTACCAAGTACAGCACCATCTTCTCGCTGGCCGAGAGAGTTGGGTTGTCTGCATTTACGGACTCTAGGACAGGCTGCACCTCATTGACGGGGTCCTCCTTTCCAGCATACACCTTGAAGCGGTAGCAGTAGCCACCACTTCCCTTGACACCGCCGTCAGACTCACAGCACAGGTATATTTTGATGCCAAACCGGGCACGTTTCAACGGTATGTATTGACGAAATATCAGTCTACCCTTCCAAAGAAGTAGACTTTCATCAACACATACCGCTTGCCGGGGCTCATACACCTCCTGGAACCTCTCATGCAGATGATCCAGAATAGGACGGATCTTTGTAGAGCCGGTCGTACGCTGGATCACCTGGCACTGGCATGGCTGCATTGTTGTTGAAGTGCAGAAACTGAAGAAGAATCTGAAATACAGAGTAAACTTTCAAGATAAGTAAGCAGACCCACAACTGGGCACACACACACACACACACACACACACACACACACACACACACACACACACACACACACACACACACACACACACACACACACAGCCTACACACACACACACACACACACACACACACACACATACACACACACACACACACAGCCTACACACACACAGCCTACACACACACCCACTACACAAGCACACACTGACAGTATCACACACACTTGAATATATAAAAACACCACACTGGTATAAAAAAGTGCTTTTGTCTTTTACAAAATGAATAAACTTGCATGGAAAACTTACACACAGAAAATAAATAATGCTTATGCACACGCGCGCGCGCGCACACACACACACACACACACACACACACACACACACACACACACACCACACACACACACATACACACACACACACATTCACACAAGCACACACTGACAGTATCACACACACATGAATATAAAAACACCACACTGGTGTACCAAAAAAGTGCTTTTGTGTTTTACAAAATCAGCAAACTTGTATGGAAAACTTGCAAACAGAAATAAATAATGCGTATGTACACATGTGCACTCACACACACACACACGCACATGCACACACACACACACACACACACACACACACACACACACACACGCACACACACACACAGCCTACACATACACACACACACACACACACACACACACACACATTTACACAAGCACACACTGACAGTATCACACACACTTGAATATATAAAACCACACACACACACACACACACACACACACACACACACACACACACACACACACACACACACACACACACACACACACACAAAATGAATAGTGGAGGGATGAAGAATCAAGTAGTGAAAAAAAGAAAAGAAAAAAAAATAGAGCTACTTGCCTGGAACCGGTTTCTTGTCATGATGGAGCTGAAGACTGGAATTCTGTACAGCACCTTCTTAGACCAGTACAGTTCAATTGAAGGTAGCCGCACAATGCCCATCAGCAGAACCAGGCCCAGAAACTTCCTCATTTCTGCACAGTCGACTTTCTCCCACTTGTTGGCCCTGGAAAACTGTGGAAGATTGGGGTGTGCCTCGAGAAACTGGTCAGCATACAGGTTTGTCTGAATGACGAGATGGTTGACTAGGTCAGAAAAAAATAATTCCAAATAGTCAACCGGCCTAAAATTAGCACAGCTGACCTTCAACCCCGGATTTCCAGTGAAAACTACACCAGGGTTGGGGTGCTGTGCATCAGCTTCTCGCCATTCTCTCACTAGCTGTTGCTGACCACGCCTCACGCCACGCCCCCTGCCGCTTCCACGGGGCCCTCGCCGTCGTCCAGACCCCCTACCACGTCCACGACCCCGTCCCCTCCTGACAGGAGGGGGTGCAGTGCTTGTTGATGGTAGAGGATCCCCCATTTCCTCTTCTTCACCCTCGCTAGCACTGGTTTCCCCACTGCTTTCACTGGGAGCGAACGAAGGATCCACGTCATCACCAGCACCTATCTCCGATAAAAGTGGATGGTGCTGGTTCCCATCCGTCTCCTCCTCATCACTGATGTCAGGATCCGATCCTCCCATGTCTTCTTCTCCACTGTCTTGATCGTTGAATATCTCGTCCAACACATCAAGCGCAGTGTACCGCTTGAAAACAGGTCGAGCCGACGACGTACTAGGTCTCGCTGCCATCTTGAATTCGCTAATCACTGTAACCTCTCAACTCGCGATTTGCATATCCTGTGGTCAGTTACTGGTGACGTGAAGGATATGGGGCTCTTCGCTGATATCAGCAACAGAGTTGGAAACATTTTGCGCAGTCATTTCTTGTGTAGATTTGCTCGCTTTCCGTGACGAGTTTACTACGAGTGGCACTCGTATACGGGCGTGGTGAATTTCGATTTTACTACGAGCGTTACTCGTACCAAGCAGAGAAGAGGTTAATCATAATGATAAAACTGCATATAAACAGCGCAAAACCAAATGCCTATGTCAACACAGACAATCTGTGCACACTGGTGTATGTTCAAAATGTATGCAACAAAACTACAGATGAATTTACATGGGAAATCATGGCTGACTGGTCAGCTTGAAGCTGTTTTCCAAACCATGCTAGTCGTAGAAGATGATAAGTTTCTCAATGACTGAGCAAGACCTTATCAAAATGCATGAAACAGGCAAACTTAATGTAAACATGTACACAACAAATAAAATGATACACCTTCCTGGAGGGAAGGAGAGCTCCAGGTAGACCCAGGGAGAAAATACTAGATGGACCTGCAGAGTGGCTGGAGACAAAGAGGGTGGAGGAGATGCTTGAGGCAACAAGAGATAGAGACAGATGGACATCCATGATCGTCAACGCCATGTGGCAGGGCACCTGATGATGATGACCTACCTTGTATCCAATGGCTACTTTCAATCCATCTGGGTGGATACTAACACCCCAGGCTTCTGATGGCGTAGGGTTGGATGACAACTTGCGATTCCCCTGCAGCACTGTTACCTAAGTACACAAATGAAAATTATAGATAATCATCATGCCCCTCATTATTTTGAAAATACAGTACATGGCTTCCCCGTATCGAGGATGCATCCCGTAATCTTTAAATAAATCTTGAAAAATCTAGTATGTAAGATGCCAAAAGATGATTTAATCTGATGAAATGTTTTATTTCTGTATGTCTTATGATAGATTTGAGTTTATGTTTAAACCCCTTGAGAGCCAACGTTTTCTGACATACGGTGTTTTCCATGTGCCGGGGGGAAACATTGTATCACTACCATGTACAGTAAAACAACTGTTGCTTCCATATTTGTGGGAATCTATGCATGAAATTACACAGAATGATGCATTAGGCATGATAAAATGTATTTTCAGATGATTAATGTTATGATTTCTTGAAACTAGTACATGTTTGTAATATTTTGTGGAAATTCCCATTAAAAACTCGTAACTGCTAACAATAGAAACAGAAAAACAAAGGAAAAAGTAGAAGATATGGCCTTCCCCCCACCCCCATCCTCACTCCATCATCCTGGTCACCCTACAAATATGTAGTTATTTCAAGATAAATCATCTAAAAATACATTTTTCATGCCTAATACATCATTCTGTGTAATTTCATGCATAGATTCCCACAAATATGGAAGCAACAGTTCCTTTGTTGTACATGGTAGTGATGCAATGTTTTTCCCTGGCACATGGAAAACACTGGATGTCAAGAAAACTTCGGCACTCAAGGGGTTAAATACCTGGGAACAGTCATCTCATCAGACAGCAGATGCACATTAGAAATAGCCAGCAGGACTAGCCAAGATGATTATTAATATTATCTTTCCAATATGGACAACAATTCTGCATAAAGACATTTCTGCAATCTTTTCAAAACAGTCTTTTGATTTTACACAGCTCCCTTTACACACATAAGTTGTTATTTTAAAAAAAACCCCCATGAAGTTTGAACTTAAAATGTGTAATACAATATTAAAATCTTGTACTACTGGTCAAAGAAAGCCTATGACATGAGAAAAGCTCAATACACCATGCACTAATATTTGGTCACATAAAAATGTATGCCACTATAAATTTTCTCTCTCCCTACACAAATCTGTACAAACGCACATGCTGTACGCAGGCCACAACGATGATTCCATTGCGGGCATCTACTGCTTTTGGTTGAGAATCCATTTTCATATCTCCACCACTGAAAAGCCAAACATAAAAGTATATGGTAAATAAACATGCTGATATTCTAAACATCCAATATCTGAACAAGCTTCCTTCACACACACACACACACACACACACACACACACACACACACACACACACACACCACACACACCACACACACACCACACACACCACACACACAACACACACACGCACACACACACACACACACACACACACACACACACACACATATGCACATACGAAGAGAGAGAGAGAGAGAAAGAGGGAAAGCAAAAAGAAAGGGAGAGGAAAAAGAAAGACAAAGAAACAGAAAACTGAATTGACACACACACACACTGAGAGAGAGACAGAGTGAAAAACAAGAGAGAAAGAAAGACAAAAAAAAAAAAAAAGGAAAACCGAACTGTGATTGAGGCAAATTTTAAAAACTGGTGATGTGGCACCCATCAAACTGATGATTTATAAAAGAAAGAAAAAAAAATAGAAAACTGAACTGTGATTGAGGCAAATTTTAAAAAGAAAGAACTGGTGATATGACACCCATCAAACTGATGATTTATTACGTGCTCTATTGAAAAACATACTAAGAACATTCTACAACTGTACCCTTCCTTCCCCTTCCAGTACAAGTACTTGTGAGTTTCAATGTAGATCTATGACAATGAATTTTAGAGACTAGTTAGGCTAAACATTGGACAAAACTTCAGTTACAATCTGTACACTGGCTACACCACTATGATACTAGTGTTTTCACACATTGCTCATTTTTGACATAGGAAGAATTAACAGAATATATGAAATGAATGTAAGCTTTCTGGTTTTTACGGCTGCTGACATGTTACTAAGAATATATACAGAAGACAAAGCTGAAAACATTACATGAGAGTGCGTATGATATTCCTACAGCACTGAAGGCAATTTACTCTGTATAAAAGGAATATGGTTACATTATCAAATAGTAGGAAAACATGAGACACAGTAAAGTTTCTTGTTTTAAACAGACACAGACATCAGAAAGTGATGTTGAATTAAAAAGATGTTTATAAAGATATTAAAAATTAATAGGTTACAAATACATATACACAGCATTCTTAGAACTAATGTCATCCTGACACAAACAGAACTTTAAACAGTTTCTACTGTGACCTTTGTATGGAAACAAAAGATAGCCCTGATCACATATTTTGAAAATGTTTATATAATTTATGAAACAATTCCAGGAAAGGATTGGAGAATTACTGAAACCAGAATGTTTTACATGTGCAGATCTTAAATTAACTGAAAACATGGTACTGTTTGGCATCAACAAAAACATGCAGCTCTGATATTTGATCTAATGATCCTTCTTGGGATGATGTACATCTATAAATGCAAATCTGTTAAGACTCATCCCAACACAACCTCCTTTACCGAACATCTGGCCTCAAAGTACTATAAACAAGAATACAATACAAAATTGGTCTGGAATTTGCAAGCTTTCAAAAGAATCCAGTATAAAACTGGTGTGGAACTTCCAAGCTTTCAAACAGAAACAGCAGCCGTATTTATCATTAATTACAGCTGAAACATAATACCAGTTACTGCTACTAGTAATATACACATTATCAAAATACAAAGGAAAAACTGACAGTATGTCTGAATTTATGAATGACCTATCTGAGTATGCTTTTATTTATCTTTTTACACTTTGCGGCTGTTATAAACGATTTATTCAAATATATAGGTTTTGTTATAAACAGGCAATTTCTTTTTGCAGGTATATGAAATTTCATATTGAACGTCATAACTGCAGCTATGTTCTGCTGTTGCTGTCATGTATTTGTCCATGTTTGTTATTCCTCTTCTCAAAAATGAATTCAAGAAAAGTCTTTAAATAAAATGTTTTCACTTGTTTGACTGCTATGCTCCCTCCATCCCCAAACCCAAAGAGGATCATGCTTGTTTTCAACCCTCTGACTCCAGCACCCTATCCGCCAACTGCAAAAACTTAACCCTTTGATTCCCTCACCCTATCCACCAGCTTCCTGCAGGAAGCTGGTGGATAGAGTGAGGGAATCAAAGGGTTAAGTTTTTGCTTTGCAGGCATGGCTGGCAATGCTGGATGCTGGGGGACAGGGTGCGGGAGTCAAAGGGTTAAATACATAATAGCAACTGTCCACTCAGCTGGATGTGTGACCATGGTCAACAACGTGGTTTTGAAGTGTACTGAACTGAAATATTTTTTCATCTGGATTCATTTTTTTTTTTTTTTGTGGTGGTTGGGGGGGGGGGGGGGGGGGGTTGAGGGGCTTTCTTACTTCTAAAGTTTTTTTTAAACTGAAATAAGTAAGCTGGGGAAGAGCTTGCAATACATTAAGATAGTATTTTGTTTATCAGTAAAGTATTTTGTGTATCAGGTTGCTTTTTCTTAATAACAATTTTATGTCAGTCTTATTTTTCTACACAGACATGGCACATAGGGGAACGTTTTTCTACATTAGTTTATCCATTATAAACACCAATTAATTTAAAGAAAAAAACGTTCAATAATTGTCATGACTGAATTTATTATTCTACAATGATGAATCTTTATATAATTATCGTAATCCAAAACTTTAATGTTCTGTACTTTGTCAGTTGTGGTAAACATGCTCAAAAGAACAAGCAGACCTCAGAAGAGTTAAATGTTTCTCAAATAAAAGGGTGACAAATACACAGAGCAAACAAAATCGCTCAGACCACTACTATCTTTAGTCTACAAGTCAGTGCTAACAACAAACCATACTGTTACCCAAACTGTTGTCCAGAAATGTTGGAGAATCGCAGAAAGTCATCTACACCAATGGAAATGAGGTTATCGCCATCAGTAACCAGGTCAGTCACTTCACTGGTATGCCCTTGGCCACCCATCATGGTACTGTTGCCGCTAGCAATGTCCCAACAAACTGGACACCCAGTCAAGGAAAACACTTTTGCCAGCACACTGAAAAGCATTTTCTCCCTCAGCAGAAACTCTGACAATTTTGCAAAGCCCATTTTTGGTGGTACAAGGATGTCAGAAAAATAAGGTACAAACATTTACGAATCCGACATTTATCATGACACAAATATAACACTGTGGACAGATAACCAACACGACTCCGCTACTTTTCCACACAGTTGCTACTATTGAGACTGATGCACCTCTCCTAGCATTTTTGTGCAGCAAGACAACACCCTTCTGCAGATGTCCTGGTCTCTTTCGATGAACAGCTTCCCTCAGTCTGTCCAGGGTTCCATATTATCTGACTGTGTTAACTGTCTGATCATGCGGTAAAAAGTACATGAGAAGCGCACCTACTGCAGCCCAGAACAAAGCTGCCCATCAGTTTCTATGCTAATTGCTGAAGTTTGATTTTTTGGGGGATTGGCGATTATGGATTTTTCAGATCATGGAACCATCCTTTGTCTCTGGGTTAGTGTGATGCACCAAGGTCTAATTACCCTCGATCAAGTGCTCAAGGTAGTCTCCATCAATTCGCCTTTACCATTCCAAAAGCTGAAAAGAATGTCCATGCTCTGGAACTTATGCTCTCCAGTCAACTACTTTGGGACTCAATGATATGACACTTTCTGGAATCCCAACATCTTGTGGACAATTTCATGGACTACTGACATTGGAAGATCAAGTTCCACTGCCATATCATTAAGTCAGTACTGTCTATTCTCTTGCTTCAACGCACGCAATGTTGTCTTCTGTTGTTATTGAACACTGAAGTCCTATATGAGGCTTTCTGCAGATTCTATGATGCTCTGTGAATGCACTCATCATCATCATCATCAGGTGCCCTGCCGCATGGCGTTGGCGACCATGGACTTCCAACCATCTCTATCTCTCGTTGCACCCAGCATCTCCCCCACCCTCTTCATCCCCAGCACTCTGCAAGTCCGTCCAGCATTCTCTCCCTGAGTCTACCCGGTGCTCTCTTTCCCTCCAGCTTTCCCGTTGTGACCAGGTGCTCCAAATCCCCCTTCCTCATAAAATGGCCTATAAATGTTGCTTGTCTTTTCCTAATCTTCCTTATCAGTGATCGACTTGTGTCTGCCTCCATCAAGACTGTCTTGTTTGTTTTCTTTGCTGTCCATGGTACTCTCAACATTCTTCTGAGAAACCACATCTCTGCTGCCTCAATCCTGCTCTGGCTTTGCTTGCTGACTGTCCACGCCTCGCATCCGTACAACAGTATTGGTTCTACATAACACTCAAGGACTCTCTTTCTGATGTTAATTGATAGGCATTTGTTGGTAAGAATGCTTGTCATCTTCTTGAATGCTGTTTTGGCTTGGCCGATTCTGCCAGCTATTTCCGATGTGCATCTGCCGTCTGATGAAATGACCGTTCCCAGGTATTTGAACTTATTAACCTGTGTCAAGGTTGTGCCATTTGCTGTTATTTTGCAGGAGGGGATTTCATGTTTTTTACTGATCACCATGACTTCAGTCTTCCTGCTGTTTAGTTCCAACCCCTTACCTTTGCTTTCTGTTTCTAGTATATTCACAAGGTTTTGTAGGTCCCTTTCATTTTCTGCAATTAGCACGGTGTCATCTGCGTACCGAATGTTGTTTATCATTTTCCCTCCAACCTTTAATCCAGGGTCTTCTTCTAGGTTTCTCATGATGTTTTCGCTATATAGTGAAAACAGATCTGGTGAAAAAACACAACCCTGTCTGACTCCTCTTTTGATGTTTTGAAAAGAGCTTATATTGTTTTCTATTCTCATTGCAGCTGTTTGTTCCCAGTACATATTCCTGATTATTCGTAGATCTTTTCCATCGACATTGAGTCTCTCCAGTTGGTTGATCAATTCTTCATGTCGTACCCAATCGAAAGCCTTGGTATAGTCAACAAAGCATAAATACAAATCCTTATTCAGCTCAACTGACCTCTCTATGATAGTTCTTAGGATGTATATGGCATTAATAGTTCCTTTCCCCTCCACAAATCCGCACTGTTCTTCTGCTATTTCTCTTTTGATTCTATTCCTTGTCCTCATCATGATTATTCTTAACAGGATTTTTTTACATGACTCATCAAACTGATTGTGCGATGGAGTTCGCATTCTATAGCCCTTGTCTTCTTTGGAAGTGCAATGAAAATTGATTTTGACATATCTTTGGGGATTTTTCCAGTGTAATAAATTTCATTTAGGAGGACTGTTATTTTTTCTATGCCAAATTCCTCCAGGGCTTCAATCATCACTGTAGTAATGTTGTCTGGGGCTTTTCCTGGTTTCATCTTTTTCAGTGCTGCTCTGACTTCATCTTTCATTATGGGTGGTCCTTCAAAGTTCTTTTTTATGATGTGTTCTTCGTTTCTGTCATCCTCAAACAGGTCTTTAATGTACTCTCCCCATCTGTCTAATACCTTGTCTTTTTCCATGATAAGTGTGCCATCTTTTGATTTTAAGCAACCAGTTGATGTGCATGTATTTTTCCTGTGAACAATTTCTTCAATTCATCTGTACATACCCTGAGGATCCATTTTGTGTCGTTCTTCTATCTCTTTGCATTTTGTGTTCAGCCAAGCTTCCTTAGCTTCATTGCACCTATACCTGATTTCTTTGTTTATCTTCCTGTATATCTCCTCGTTTCTCTTTGCCTTCCTCCTTTTCTCCATCAGGCCCAAAATTTCATTAGTCATCCAGCTCTTTTTTGCTTTTCTATTTGCCTTAGGGATTTCCTCACAAGCTTCATTTATAGAACTTCTCAACTTTGTTCATTGTTCCTCACTGTCACCAACGTCTTCCAGAGCACTGAATTTGTTTTGAACATGTACATTAAATTTTTGACGTTTCATTTCATCTGTCTTCAAGAGTCCAAGGTTTAGTTTGATGTTGCTTTTGGTCTGTTTCCTTTTCCTCAATTTCAGCCTAAACCTTCCCACTACCGGATTGTGGTCACTGTTGCAGTCTGCGCCTGGTAGTGTTTTTGCTGACAGTAAAGAATTTCTAAATCTTTTGTTGATCAGGATGTAGTCAATTTGATTTTTGGTATTATCTCCTGGACTCATCCAAGTCCATTTTCTTCTGTTAGGCTGCTCAAACCAGGTGTTTCCTACTATGAACTCATTCATCTGTGCCCATTCTACAAGCTTCCCCCCTCTTTCGTTTTGTGTACCAAGGCCATGAGGTCCAACTATATCCTCCACCCTATCCTGTCCCACTTTAGCATTAAAATCTCCCATTATGACTGTAACTTCCTGTGATTTACATTGGACCTTGGCCATCTCTAAAACTTCGTAGAAGTTGTCGATGTCTTCCTGAGTACTTGCGGATGTTGGTGCATACACCTGTATGATGTTGATATCAAAAGGTCAATGCACTACACCATACCAATGCCTTGCTTCCTGCTCATCAAAGGTTTATTAAACACAGCAACAGGTTCACAGTGAATGTCTGTTGGATTTCTGCCCTTGGCGTGCAAAAATCTTACTACACGTCACACCTCCATGTTTGTCCAGTTCTTTGGTGGCAGCCATCTTCGTTGTGACATCACAGATACAGGCACTCAATATCCAGGTTGTTCTGGCTGTTAAAAGAAGTACTGAAATATCCCTGTTGCTTTGTGTTTTCAGCTTTCACAATGCTTTATTCCAGTCCATTTATGCCTAGCTATATCTTATTTTTCAGACATCCGTCATATGTTGTATTTCATATTGTTATGTTGTGTGTATTGTTGTTTGTTCTTCTTTACTTTTTTCATTTGTCATCTAAACACATGTTCATTCAATTATAATGTTATAACACAAAAATGCAAAGCATAAGCAAGCAACAATAAAGCGTAATGACACTCAAGCCTACTGTCAATGTTGTAGAATATTTTACTCCACTCTGCTGTTTGATGTGTTATGAGGCATTGTTTATTGTAATGGGGACGTTTGAACAAAATGTGAGTACAAAAAAAAATGACAGCCAGAGGCTGAACTTCTGAAATGTAGCTTCCTATGATCAAAAACAGAAATTTAGGAATACACGATTAAGCTGTGCATTTGTTCTGAATTTGATCAAGATATGGCCATAAACAGCTGTTAAATTAGAGCCACAATGTCACATTTTAGGTTACACCAAGTTACGTTGACCGTTCAAACATCTGCAATCTTGACCACATAGTAAAATAGATCTATGACAAATTTCATTGAAAATATGTCTATACACATATAACAGAGAAATCTTTGAAGAAAAGTACTGCTTACACACATGCATCCAAACACACATCTGCTGGCACCCGCAAACACACACTGTCCAACCAATATGCAAAAGCCTTCACAGATCAAAATCAGTAACCACAGATGACAGTAAGGATACCAATGCCTTCCTGTCCTCCACTGAAGAGTATTGTCCTGTCCGAATTAAGAGCCAAGGACGTGATAGGTTTGTAGTGACCCTGAACACAGGCACATGACAAACATGATTTCCAGATAGGTTTATTACGACTGCAAACAGGCAAAGGTTTATTATGACTATACACATAAGCACATGACACTCATCACTAACATGGTAAGCGTATTATTACCCTGTGCACAGGCATGTGACACAGAAACACATGTATTATTAACAGGTTTATTTTTAGTGTTCACAGGCACATTCATTAATAAAATGTGTGTGTGTACTAAGTGGTTTGTAGTTTATATCCGAAATACAGTGTGTTTAGTGTGTACGGCACGTTTCATGTAAAAGACTGTTAGTGTGTATTCTGACCACACTGTCTTTTTCCACCACTACCAGTAGCTTATTAGGTAAATCAGTCTCTTTTCACTTTTAACATGTGTGTGTGTGTGTGTGTGTGTGTGTGTGTGTGTGTGTGTGTGTGGTGTGTGTGTGTGTGTGTGTGTGCGCGTGTGCGCGTATGCGTGTGTCTGTCTGTCTCTGTCTCCCTGTGTCTCTTTCCCTCTTTCTTTCTTTCTTGCAAACACTCTCTTTCTGTGTGTGTGTGTGTGTGTGTGTGCGTGTGTGTGTGTGTGTGTGTGCGCGCATGCGCGCCCGTGCGTGCATGTGTGTGTGTAATAAGAGATGAGTGTATTTGCGTGTGTATATATATCTTAACATTTGCACATGTTTACAGCAAACTGAACTCACAATTCATTAACACACTCACATGCCCATCTAGTAGGTTTCACATGTTTTCTGTCACTTTCAAGGCAGACCATACTTTGATTATTACATCTATGGTGTTTCTTGCTGGCAGAAAGTTGAGGCCTATTGTACTTCATTTTCATGAGCATGAAGGGTCCTCTAAGTAAAGCCTCTTCAGCTAAATGATGTACAGAGAATATGACACCACATGTTATCGCATCTCCTGCATGAGTCAGGCCAGCTGGTTGCATGTTAATCAAAGTCTAATGACAGTGAAAGAGACTTTGCTCTTTTCCCTTTCTCTTCGCCATGTCTCCACTTTTAACACCACCCAATTTCCACTGAGCTAAAACAGAACAGGGATTGTTTTCCTTTCTAGCTCTTGGTCGTTAAGCAGCTTACGTGACCTTGCCTTTGGCTACTTAGTTGAAAGTTCAGTGCTGAAGAGCCCTGAAAGTTCTGGAGAATAGGTGAATGAAAGGGTTAAACGAATTCAGGTCATTCAAAAAACAAAAAAAAAAGACAAACGCTGAGAGAGAAGTATTTTCCCATGAGGGGAGAAAGCATTCAAGAGAGTTTCAAACCGAAACAGACTGAGAAACCAGATCAAGAATAAGCGCTCACCAGTCAAAACTGACAATAAGGCCAGAAAAGAAAATAGCAGTAAGAAAAATTACAAATATCCCGAAAAAAAAGGTGATCTGTTTACAGAAACAGAGAGGGAGGGGCACAGTGCAGGTGAAGAATGAGTGATAAACACACCAATCAAAACAGGGAAAAACACTGAAAACGCTGGACTGAAAGCTGGGGAAAAAAACACCAGGCACTTAAAGAACACTGAACAGAGTGCGGAAAGATGGTCTTGTAGCTTCCGCATGCTGACAGAAAGAGGACAAGTGTCACTTGGGCAGGAATCATGTATCGAGATAGGGGTGGGCTTCATAGCAGCATCTGGCAGTAGACATCTTTTCACCAATTTCTCGATCACCTGGTTGAGTATTTAGCAGTTAGCAGAATCTCTCGCATTAGCTGAGCTTATGTATTTGTAAGAAATGGTTATGTGCTATTACAATGAATTTCTGAGAAGGCATTGCTCAACTTTCCTCTGTGAAAATTCATGAAAGTTTAAATATTTCATGGAAATGGCAAATCATATAAAAAAAAAGTCTCACATACACAGCTCAAGTTCCCTGAATGAAAATTCATGAAATGTTTATATATTTCATGGAAATGGCAAATCATAAGAAAGTCTCTATCACATACACAAGCACGCACACATATACACACACACATGCATACGTGCGCGCACACACACACAAAATTCCCCCTCCCACATTCCGCCCGTACTGGATGCCCAAATACACACACACATACACACACAGAAGGAAGAATGATAAAATACACTCAAAGATGTATGCTACTCTGCACTCACCATAACGATTCTCTTGGGTTGCGAGGGTTTTTCTTTATCATGGTAGGTAAGGTGTCCACAGCCATTGATGGTGATGATCTCGTCACCTTGCCAGAGACAACCCAAATTCATGCCATGCCAGTCCTTGAAATCACTTGTAAACGTCCTGCAGCAAAAATACTTTTTCTTTGTATATCCAACCTTGAACAACAACAATAAGCGTGCACAAAACAAGCAACATCTTGGTGCGCCCACAGGAATAGATTCTGACAACAATAAAGTGACACAAACTTGTTTGGTCAGGTCGCCCACCGTAACACTAATGACTCATGGAAGAAATCTGCCCTGCTGTTTTGTCCTTTAGCGCTCCTATTTTCTCACATGACTACAGCAAAGCATTTGATAGCGTGATTCACCAAAGTCTTTTCCACTTCATGATCAAAATGGGTTTTCCAAGACATCTGGTTTCCCTCATAGCTTCATTATATAATGATCAAAAAGCAACAATCAGATGGAATAATCAAAACTGCAAATTTTTTAACATCACTAAAGGGGTAAGGCAAGGTTGCATCCTGTCTCCACATCTCTTCAGCATATACACTGAACATATCATGAGAGAAGCAGACATAGAAGACATGGGAGTAAATATTGGTGGTAGAAACCTGTCAAATTTACGCTACGCAGATGACACAGGATTACTGGCAGACAACATTACAGGCTCTAGGAGGATCCTGTACAGGGTAGACCGGGTTGGAAAGGCAGCTGGGCTGGACTTAAATTCAAAGAAGACAAAGGTTATGCATGTTGCAGGCAAATATAACACTAGACAGGACCAGATCATGCTAAACCAAGTCCCTCTAGAAAATGTCAAGGACTTTAGATATTTAGGTTCAGTCAAGACACACGATGGAACATGCTCAAAAGACATAAAGATGAGAATTGGAATGGCCAAGAACAGTATGGTTCAATTGAACAATATTTGGAAAGACCACAGCATAACAGCAGACCTTAAGATAAAACTCTTAAAATGTCTTGTCTGGCCAGTGATGTTATACGGCTGCGAGGCATGGACAATGAAGAAAGAGGATGAAAGACGAGTGGAAGCAGCAGAGCTGTGGTTTTACCGAAGACTGCTGAGGGTCAAATGGACGGATAGGCGCTCAAATGAAAGCATACTGAATGAGTTGGGTACTACACGCAAGCTTCTAGTACTCATACAACGGAGGAAACTGAAATATGTTGGACACGCAATCCGTAATGAGAGAACAGACTTGATGTCCACTGTCCTCCAAGGTAAAGTGGAAGGAAAGAGAAACAGAGGACGGCCACCTGCATCACTTGCTAGAAACATCACAAACATCAGTGGCAAGAAACTCCAGGAGGTGGTCAGACTTAGCCAAGATCGAGAGTGCTGGAGGCAACTTGTGAGGACATCATGTGCAGCGGCCAACACTGTTCCCGGTGACGCCGACAGGTGAGACAGGTGAGGTATGTGCATGTTGTTTTTGCCCATACCATACAGGTAGTATGTTACTGCACCATCTGCATACTCTGTCTGGTGGGTGTACATACTGGGCATTTCTACTGGACCTTTAATTTCTTCTTTTTTCTCTCCTGTATTTTTTGTTTTGTTTTGTTTTGTTTTCTTCTCAGTCCATTCAACTGATCAAACCACAGGTAGCTGGGCAGTCCTTGTGACCGCATTTTGCTCAGCACCATACCACCTCATTTGATCTAAATATTCATAATTTTGTCTGTCCATCTGATCAGAATCACTGACCAGAAAGCTGATGGTCATAGGATAAGGGAGTGAAAGGGCTACAGAAGAAAAATGTCACGTACATGAGACAATCTCCACTCTCCACATCAAAGATTTTGGCAGTTTTGTCGCCTGAGGCAGTGAGAATTTGGGTGCCTTCCTTATTGAAGCAGATCTGTCCAAACAAACAAACACACACACACACACACACACACACACACACACACACACACACACACACACACACACACACACACACACTGTAAATACAATTGTACTCAATTGTATAAACAAAACAGCAAAAAAAAAAAGGTCAAGCTGTTCTATTATCTCCTTTTTTAGATAAAAATTCAAAGAAATATAAGAAACATATGTTTCTAATACAACCATTCCTCACTGCAAATCTCTGTGGAGGTGAGAAACTGAACTAGATCAGAATCGCATAACATATATGTATACAGCCTATCAGTTCTGATAAAATTTCAATTTCAATATGCTCAAAATAGTAAAAATAAAACTTTGTTAAAAGCAGAAACAAAATCACTGGATGATTTACAAAACTTATAAGAAAATAATCAACGTCTTCTTCGCTTTACCTGACACTGGATAACTACAGAGTTCTGTCGGTACTTTATAGTTAACACTGAAATCTTTGAACGTGCATAATATATGTGTTGTGTTGTGTTGTGTTGCGTTGCGTTGCGTTGTGTTGTGGTGTATATGTGTGTGTGAGAGAGAGAGCAGAGAGGATATGGAGATCTATCGCTACACAGGTCTACTAACATTTTCGAATATACTAATACCACAGTAATAGTCTTTTCTTCTGCTGAAATATATGAAACAAATGTCTATGTACTAATGCATAAAAGCACCTGCACAGAGGGAGAACTTATGCAGAGAGAGACATGGGGGGGGGGGGGGGGGGAGAGAAGAACAGAGTAACAAAGAGGGAGTAGGAGAGAGAGAAACTTACACACCGATAGATATAAACAGAAAAACAACCCCACAGACTAACACACAGATACATATAAATACAAAACACACCCACAGGCAAACACTTATAAGCACACAGAAGTATGAACGCACAAACACGCAGAGGGAAAAAAACTTTTGACATATTTCACCTTCTGGAAAAAATTTGTACAACACGGTTTTTAGTATTTTTTTCTTCAGTGAAAAGGGGAGGGGTTTTTTGTTTGTTTTGTTTTTTGTTATGAACCATTTGATGTGTTTCATTTTCCCGCAACTATATTTAAAATATCATGAAAATATGGCAGAGACTTGATGTGTATCACTGTATGACAGACACAAGGTTCAAATCAGATCATTTATTTATTTGGCTTTATTTCTTTATGTACTTATTTGATGTACTGTTTATCTATAATTTCATTCATTTTTTTTCTCATTGCAATTTAACATATCTGTTTATGTGAAAAATGTGTTGTGTAGATGAGTGCACTTGTAAATGACAAATACACATTATATATACATGTATGTGAGTCCAAGTGAGGTAGATTTGAGAACTGTCAGATCATTTATCATTATTCATTAACAATTTTAGTCTGTACCTTTGTCATTTCATCCTACAGACCATGTCAATAATTAGTTGTGCATGTGCATGTGCTTGAGCACATTTAGTCTCTTGTGTTTCTGTGCATTTGGAATGTGTGTGTGTGTGTGTGCGTGCGTGCGTGCGTGCGTGTGTGTGAAACAAAATAAAAATCTTTTGAAGTGAAACAATATAAAATTAGAAGGAATGGCACTGTGGGTGGCCATGTGTGAGAACAAAATTAAGTGATAAAGAAGATAACAGATGCATGTTTTGCCTATTTTCATCCACAGATCCTAGAGTATATTTCAATTCTGTCAAAGTTATCCATCCATTCTACACATGTGTAATGCATCTACTCATGCATTGTTCATGAATGAATGACTGCATAAGATTCTTAATTATCTGACTCATCAACTGACTAAATAGTATATAGTATGCAAGTTACATGCATGCACACACACTCACACACACACACACAGAGATATGAACATGATAATGTAACTGACCTCATAGATTTGTCCTCCATGAGCTTTGGGTTCTCCAATTTCCATCTTCTCTAAGTCACTACCATCATCACCTTTGTACTTGTACAGCTGAAATCACACCCAAATAAACTCAACATGCGATGATGAATAACAACCACTGCAACCATTCCTAGCAAATACTACTTAGTTCTTCTCAACAGTTGCCAGACGGGGGGAGGGGGGGGGGGAGACACAGACTAGGTACAGAGGGGGAAAGGAGACAAGCAGAGAGTGAGAGAGAATTTCTGAATAAAGACTTCAGCTTTCGAGTTCTGTTGATCAATATTATTATTAATCCAAACATCTAGAAATGCTTCTAGAGGTAAAGGTTTTTTTTACTATGACCACTACAACTTTCTTCTGGTGCATTCTGAGCACTGGTTAGTCAGCACGCTGTTTGATCCACTCCATGCAGGTATTACATTGCTGCACAGTCCGCATACTCTGTCTTCAGTGGGTACGCATGCTTGGTATTTTCCTGTCTCTTTAAGCTAGCAAACACTCAAGTGGGTTCAGGCATTAGTAGGTGCCTGCACATGTTGTCTTGAAGATTGGAAAATTTGGAAAAATCTCCACCCTTTACTCACTTGGCACTAACTAGGCAGGATCGAACTCCAAAATAAACACAACCTACATAACACAAACCACTTGATGACTGCATCCATCTCACTATCATTCATGTAAATTATAATGCAGAAATAGACAGCAATGACAACCAAGAAAAAGCAACAATAACAACAGCAACAAAACAATAACAGGAGCAATGACAGCAGCAACAACAACAATACAAACATCACACACACAATGCAGTGAAACACGCATACTTACTGCCCATTGTGCCATGGCATAAAGCCTGTTCTGGGCTAGCCTCTGTACAGTACCCAGGTACTCGGTTTCAGAGCATCAAGGTCTCTTTATACTGTCACCAGGTATTCCTGTTTTATGTCTTGTCTTCCGTCTGGTGTCCAGTGAAAGGCAGTCCAGGTTATGTTATCGCACTGTCTTTGGACAATGTGCCCAATCCATTTCCACTGTCTTTTTATGATGATAGTGCCTATACTCTCTTCTTGCATTCACAGCTACAAAGTGGCCTCTTTTCCTGAGCATTAACTTTCACCATGCCATACTGTTGACCCATAATCCAATTCTGCATGTAGCATGACCAAATTCCAGAACAGCAAAGCTCACTAAAAAGTGCACTCAGAACAGAATTTTTCATGCTATATTCACTGCCGTCGTCTGTGTGTTTGGAAGTTGTTTTTATTACGTCTCAGTTTAGTTTGTAAAAGCTTTTTGTTACACCTCTACTTAGTTTTTTGACGAAACTGTATCCTACTGAATTCCTGAACTGACTTCTTAGTTATCTGTGAATGACTGTTCAATAAGATTTCACTGGTTTTGCCACAATAGATCACTGTATATCTATCCCTGCCTGCATCATCTTTGTAATGATGTGTCTTACAAATTTCAGGTAAAATCATCTGACATTCTGATATAACAGAAGAGCAGTGCACGCATGTACCTTCATTCCCACTTGTTTTAAATCTATCAGAAATTACATACATGCTCTAGAGCCAGTTGAAAATACATGATATTTTAAATCATCTACTTTCTGCCAAGTAAAGCGCTATGTAATGAGTGTATTGCCGATTGCATAATGAAATGTTTCTTTTCATCGGCACTACCGCTAACTTTCCCCTGTGCAGAGTACCACAGCTTATGACCAACTGCAGTTTCAAACTAAATGGTCTGCAATAAATGGATAAATAGCTGCTGGGTGGAGATGACGTTGGGCCAAAAACTCGTGTCATTCTTTGAAGGATCTTTATGTGAAAGGTTGATAACTTGAAAAGGTCATTTTGTCATCCTCTAACAATCTGAGCCGTGACGTAGGGCAGAAAGGTGGTATAGTCAACCTGGTGTTGATGCTGTACTAAGGGGACCTCCCTATGCTGTGTAGCGTTCTGAAAGCGTTTTTGGCGTCACCGAGCTGGCTCTTGATGTCACTGCTCGTTCCTCCATCATGTTTGGCAGTGCTACCAAGGAAGGTGAACTCTTCTTCCATCTACTTGGATTGGTAAGTGGTTTGGGATGTTCACCGTCAACACCGGTTTTCTTTTCACCAATATCTTCAAGTCTACTTGTTGTGCAAAGACTTTTGGACAGATGTATTCTCCTGCATGTGTTGCTGAGTAATTTTAACCACTTAGCTGATCTTCAGTTGTTCATCTGATTGCCCAGTCTATGGTCATGTTGATGAGCAGTGTTTGTATTACACATCCTTACTCCTTTTCCTCTCTTCATTTCGATACTGTGTTCACAGTTTTTTACTCAGCAGGTCGAGCTGGCATAAAAACTCCTGATGAAAAGGATGATCTACAGTGAGATCCACTATGCTCAGAGTAGACACCACAGACTGTCCCTGTGCATGCTGTCAAAAGCCTTCTCAAAATGCACAAAGTTGAAGTAAATGAGACAAAGCTGTCTCTGTCATTCTGTACATTCTTCAGTGATATTTTGCAGGGTTCACATTTAATCAATACATCTTTTTTCCCTTTCAGAAACCCACCTGTTCTTTCTTTAGTTCTTTGTCTTCTGCATTTGGGATTCCTTGTATGATTATTTTTGCAAGTTTAAAAAGGGAAATTATACCCTAGTTGTTACTATTACTCAGGGCATTTTTTTTTTGAATGCTCAAAATGGTGTCCTTTATCCAGTCATCTGGTATTTTCCATCTCTCCCATACAGCTGAAAGGAGTGACTTAAGCATTCTGGCTGCTAGTTCTGATTCTTGAGGAACTCAGTGCTGAGGCTGTCCTGTCCAGAAGCTTTTCTATTTTTGAGTGATCTGATGGCCAAGCTACACACACACACACACACCCCTAATTAACCCTTTGACTCCCGCACCTTGTCCACAAGCATTCTGCATTGAAAGCAAACACTTAACCCTCTGACTCCCTTACCCTGTCCACCAGCTTCCTGCAGAAGCGGGATGGTGAGGGAGTAAGAAGGGTTTAGTTTTTTCAGTTGGTGGACAGGGTGTGAGAGTCAATGGGTTAAGTCAAGACATCTGGCTTACGTTTTTATTCAAAGCATGTATGGCTGTTCAGAGACAAAACTGAATGATACTATGATTCCAAAGTGGACAAACCTTTCCATCTGCACCCCCTGAGACGAAAACTTTTCCATCTGGAGAAAACCTCACTGTATTTACAAAGTTGGTGTGGAGCTGCAAATCAAATAGAACAACAAACATGAGATTTTTCAAACATAACTAGAAACTGGCAAAAAACTACTTTTCTTGAAGTTCCCAATAAGAATGATACGACTGTGTCTATCAAGTGCAGAAGTGACATCAATATGTGTCTGACTTGACTGTAAGTATGGGCAAAAAGACGAAATCTATACAGTACCTGTGAGTGTTAACTAGGCACATAAATGAACCATTGTGTGATCCATCTGTATCATCAGTACCTCTCTTTCCCATTATCAAGCTCAACCCAGTTCAGCAGATAAGTTCTGATACAATGAGAGGAACTGGTAAGGTATGACTACAGCATGGTAAATATATTAGCTGGACAGGCTTCATCTGCGGAGTTGGGAGGAGATGGCCAACCAACGATGTATGGCCTTGTATCAATCCTCAATTTTGCGTTTGTATCATGAACAAAAAACATATTTTTTACAAACTCAATTGATAATGGGAAACTAAAAAAGGTTATTTCCCACATGCAGAGACAATTATTTAAGGAAACAAAAATGGAAAAGGTTATTTATCATCTGCACAAAAAGACATTCAAGTAAAAGAAACTGGACAAGGCTATTTACCATCTGCACAAAAAGTCATTTAATTAAGTAAAAAAAACAAAACCTGAACAAGATTATTATTTATCATCTTCACAAAAAAAATCATTTAAGTTAAAAAAAAACAAGGGGGGGGGGGGGGGGGGGGAAGGGAAGGTTATTCATAAATTGCACAGTCATTAAATTAAAAGAAACTAGAAAAGGTTATTTGTCACAAACACAAAAGTCATTTAATAAGTAAGAGAAACTGGAAAAAGGTGTTTCCCTTATGCATAAAAATCATTACCTGACAGAAACTTGTTAGTTATTTACCGCATACAAAGAAAGTCATTTCATGAAGTCTAGGACTGCCAACAAAACTCACATAAAAATTAAATAAGGGCTCACACTATTACGGGGGACAGGATAGTCTGATGTATGTTCTTTTTCAATACTTCTTATAAAGGGCTCACAGAGAGCCATAGTTTGAAGCCACCATCGTAAGATGAGCATTCTGCACTGGATATTATACTGAGTTTAACGGATAACATGGTCTATCCTTCTCTTAAAAGAAAATCTTGTTTCACAGCAATACACAATATTAATTAAACAATAATAAAAAGTATAATCAAAGTAAACGATCAAGGTTAAGCCCCCCTCCCCCCCTCCACACATGTGCGCATGTGTGCACACACAACATGACAGTGCTTTCCACAAAAGAAGAGGAGACACGCGGAATCCTGAAGCAGTTGGACAAAGTTGTCCCCTCATCTAGGATGAATTTCAAACCTGAAAAAGCCAAAGAGCCTCTCACTGAGAAAAAGTAAAGTAGACAAAAACAGTAACATTTACTGTCACTCTTCCAACAGTGACAGAACCAGTGAAAAGCCTTGGCAGTTGGTAAGACAAGTCCCTGAAAGATAAACAAATGGGTAAGGAAACCAAGCAAATGGCAGAACAAAGTTTGCTGGTAATAGCCTACTGTATGGTGCTTGCAGTTCATGCTGATTCCAAAGCTCCTCTGGACTCTGTTGATATACGACATCTGCACTAGCACAGTGGAATCAATGAAGGTCAAAATCAACAAATACACAAGGAAATGGCTTGGTATCCCACCCAGTCTCACTGACGTTGCACTCTATTCTCACCAAGCAAAGCTGAAGCTACCACTAAAATCCTCTGCTGAGGAGTACGACGCAGGATAGGTCAGGCTCCTTAGCATGTTTGAAGACTCTGGAGATAAAGCTGTGAGATCAATCCATCCCAAGCTGAGAATTGGCAGAAAACAGAATGTCCAGTATGCACTGGTCGCAGCAAAGAAAAATCTTATGGTCTGAGAAATAATATGGCATATGCTGACCAACAGGCAGGGACCAACAAAAAATGGAATGGTGGTCAAAGGCCAATGGGAAGACAAAAAGGAAAAATGATAATTCAAGAGATGTAGAAAGAATGATGCCAAAAGAATCCAGAAAGCAGTTCAGCAAGGCCAGCAGAGGCATGGAAGACTTGGGAAATGCACTCCAAAGAAGTATAAGCTGAAATGACCTGTGGCATATGGCCCCTCTCAGAATCAGTTTCATCCTCAGATCTGTGTATGATCTCCTGCCCTTGAATGCTGATCTGATGAAATGGGGGAATATCAGATAACCCTGCTTGCCTGCTCTGCCAGGACAAACAGACAATGGAACATGTCCAGAGATCATGCAAGGTAGCGCTAACCCAAGGAATGTACACAAGGAGGCATAATCAAGTGCTTCAGGAGATTGCAAAAGCAGTAAGCTCCGCCAGAAGAAAAAACCTGCAACCAAAAGCTCCAACAACCTTCTAAACAGCAGGAGTCAGCAAAATGTGGCCTGAAAATGATGTGACACCCACAGCATGTAAGCAGGGTCTGCTGAATGAAGCGGGTGACTGTGAGAGCACAGCAGATTTTCCACAAAGGAAAAAAAAACAACACCCAGAAACCATCAGCAAGAGTGGCATGAAACTGGACATTGTTCTCCACTCCCATTCATCCAAACAAGTGATTCTGATTGAGCTCACTGTACCGTATGAAAGTAGAATGAAGGAAGCCCATATCTACAAGACTGAAAAGTATGCCAGTCTAGCCAGAGGTTGGACAAGGTGGTTGACAGGCACATCAGCCTATGACCTCATCAAACAGATCTCAATTTCTAGGTGAGAAAGGACTAGAACCCTAAAGGCAGTCACAGAAAAAGAAGAAAAGAGTTCCAGCTGGATCTGGACCAAGACGAACAAAAGTGAACTTCATAAGGCTTAAAATTCCCCTATATGTTGCTAATGACCAATAGCTAAGTGGTTAAGACATCCATCACAAGAGTGACTTTGCCTTGAGATGCCTGACCATCTTGGATGCGCGGGTTCGATTCCAGTGACAAATTTCTATTTAAAAAAATGGCAACAGCAGAAAGGCATCCAGGAGTCATGACCTGGTTGCTGCCTGGAACCCCCCCCCCCCAAACCCCCCCCCCCAAAAAAAACAAAAAAAAACAAAAACAAACTATAATGTCAGAAGTTAAGGTCTGGAAAACTTTCCTGATGGGGGTTTCTCTTCTGAGGACCTTCTGCTGTCCAGCTCTCCCCGGTGTTTCTTACTACTATGACTAGTACTACTGTACTAAAATAGACAATCACAGTTTACAGATATTCTTATCTAAAATACCATGACATAACAGTAGCTAATCATCACAGTATCACACACACACACATACACACACACACACACACACACACACACACGCACGCACACACACACACACACACACACACACACACACACACACACACACACACACACACACACACACACACACACACACACACAAACGCACACGCGCACACACACACTTTGCTCGCTTGGACATGATGAAAAGATCAACTGTCAGCTGTATACTTTCATGCAATAGTTTGCATCTAGAAATTTTTGCTAATTTTGTTCTTAACTTACTCTAGAATTTTTTTCATTAGTTATTGTCCTACCTGGCTTAAAATCACCTGCAACACAGCAAATACAAGCAAAACAAGACAGCTGGCACTGAAAGGGTGAAAGAGTTTCACTCCTCTCATGCTGCTTTATTTTCTCAAACCCAGAACAGGAATAAGAGTCCTGGGTTCATTGTAGGATGACAGGAGACCATATGAACATGAGGTTTAAGACATTTGTTCAAGAGGGATTCATCGCATTCGAACAACTGCATATGCACTCCACCCAAATCTATCAGTAACTATCTGGCGTAACTATCTGGCAGACTTCTTGAAACTGCACAAAACCCTGCACAATGACAAGACTTTGAAATGGGGAAATATGGAACACAGAGCTGACATCACCAGAACGACAACAGCATTAAGATGGGCAACAAATAGCACAGTTTTAACGCAGCATGCTGGGATTAAACTCAAGACATCTTATCCCGAGTCCGCAACTCCATCACAGGGCCATCCTCATCCTGCCAGCCTGCTCAGAGTTCTGCAAGCAAGGCTTGAACTCAAAATGTCAGGCTGGAAGGTAAGAGCTCTGTCTGTGCAACCGGGTCTCTAGTACCAAAAACAAACAAACAAATAACTCAACAAATGAACAAACAAAGGAAACCCCACCAATCAACTAAAACTCATATACTATTTACCTTCTTGGTTTTCTCAAACTTGAAGGGGGGTCCCGAATACAATGCAACAGTCATGTCCTCGCGTGCAGTAGCAATGCGGAAAGGGCGACTTGGGCGGTAAGTGCAAGCATTGACACCTTTGCTGTGCCCATCCAGGGAGCCCACAGAAGTACCCGTATCCATGTTGAACACATGGGCAAACCTGCAACAATAACGCCATTCTTTCTACAGCAGATTCTCTTTTTTTCACATTTAAGCCAACATTCGTTCGATTTTTATAAAAAGCCATAAATACTAAGGTAAGGAAAAAGGCATAAGTATATCAAAAACATCTGGAAAAACCAACCAACAAAACAAAACAAAAAAGCCCCATTGCAAACACATCTAAAAAATACAACAACAAACAGACTAAAACATTATGTGCTCAGTTTCCACATTTGTATAGCATATTTATTTTAATTTGATGTCTGTCACCTGTCAGTGTCACCGGGTTCAGTACTGGCCGCAGCACTCCATGACACTGCTATGAGCCTTCAAATGGCTCTGTCTTGACTTTTGGGAACAACTTCTTTGTATTTAGATCACTGATGTTGGTATGTTTTCAATGTATGAGATTGGAGGTCTGCCTTTCTTCCTTTTTGCCTCTGTTTTTCCTTGAAAAATGGCTGCCATTAGGTCTGTTTTCTTGCTACATGACACAAGGTCAATGTATTTTGGTTTTCTCTTATTGATGTCTGCTAGCAATCTGCTAGCAATCTTCTGGTTGTATCAAGTTCTCCCAGGATACTTTCAGTGGTTCTTCTATCTGTCCATTTGACACGTAGTAGTAGGTACCAGCAGGCATGTCATTTTGCTGACATCATAGTGAAAAATTGACAATTTTAGTGTTTTTTATCAAACCCATATTCAGCTGTCACATCGCTACTTCTTTAAACCATTATGAGAAAAATAAAGATTGATTTCTCTTCTTTAAATCGAGTGTATTCTTGTTATTACTGAGTGTGTGTGGTGAATAAATGATGACAAAATAGTGCCGCTTTTTGGTAGAGGCCGAGTGAAGCCCCAAACTGACACTCGCTTTTTCAACTGAAAGTCCATGCATGGCACTCGCACTGCATAGCTATATCTAGTATCAAAATGTCGGTCAGGCCATGAGGAAATCGAATACCTAACAGCCAGTCTGATTTGATTACCATTTGCAGGATATTAACCTTTTGTATGCACAGTGTTCTAAAAGTTTGAATTCTGACGAACACGAATCTTGAAAAGATGCCATCTTCCGGTAAAAACATAAAACAATGAATACTCTTTCGTGTGCACATGGTTACAGTCACATTCATACGCTGTTGCGAATGGACTTTTTGTCAGTTTGAATAAGTACCGACTTCCATCATCTGCCGATCTCAAACCACGATGGCGTCGAGTACTTTCGATTCTGTGCCGTCAGTTTTTGATGAAATTCGAGTACATATTGGTAAGTTTGGATGAATTAAATCACATTTTTTCATCTTATGAGTAAGTTTTACTCTGCTGTGGGATTAGATGAATAGATTTTAAGCTATTTGATCAGAACTAGCAACAATCGTTTCAATCACAAACCAGCATGTTTTCTCAGAAGAGAGAAAGCCAGGCAATTTCAATTCGTCTTTCCCATAAATATTGACTGTCAGCGATGAATAATTTCCTTTAAAAGTTATTAAAAAAAGTCTTAGAATCTGAATTCTTTTTATGAATGTTTACAGATCAAACATGATTATATAGATCTATTTAGATCAGTGATGAATAATTTCTTTAAAAAGTTATACAAAAAGTCTTAGAATCTGATTTTTTTTATGAATGTTTACAGATCAAACATGATTATATAGATCTATATAAGATTAGTGATGAATAATTTCTTCAAAAAAGTATACAAAAAGTCTTAGAATCCAAATTTTTTTTATGAATGTTTACAGATCAAACATGATAACATCTATATAAGAATAAGATCAGTGATGAATAATTTTTTTAAAAAGTTATATAAAAAGTCTTAGAATCTGAATTTTTTTTATGAATGATTGTTTATAAAGTAAACATAATATATAAGATATCTTAGAATCTGATTTTTTTTTTATGAATGATTGTTTACAAAGTAAACATGATTATATATAAGACCTACTATTTCTGTAGATCAAGAATGCAACTGTTGTTGTTTGTTTGTTTGTTTGTTTGTGTGTGTGTGTGTGTGTGTGTGTGTGTGTGTGTGTGTGTGTGTGTGTGTGTGTGTGTGTGTGTGTGTGTGTGTGTGTGTGTGTGTGTGTGTGTGTGTGTGTGTGTGTGTGCCTGCCTGCATATGCAAACAGTGTTATACTAGACGTGCACTTAAGTATTAGGTACTGTGTATGTGTATGTGTATGTGCTATGTTTGTTGGTATTTTAATGAATTGTGCCACTTTGACATAAATTGTTTGTGACTTGTACATAATTTGAGAGGCGCGTGTGTGTTTGTGGGTGTTGGTGTTTGTGTGTGCATCAGACTGAAGTATAAATCAGAGTAGTGTCTCGTTTATTGCAGAAAATGATCAGTTCCTCAACCTGAAGTCAGTTTTTTCTGGCAAGTGGAAAGGGCCGTCGTCTGAATCTCCCACAGGTGACACTGGACAACACTTTGCTTCTGCAGGTTTGTAAACTAAGTAAATGTAGAATGATGTTTCCAGAAGGGCAGAGGGTGAGGCAGGGTATTAAATAAAATGAGGAAGTGGGGGAATATAGTGTGAATTGCAAAAAGTAAAATTATGACAAGTGCACATACGTGAATTTGCAAACATCTCCAATTTTGTTTTACTCAAAATGTGACAATGTATCATCATTCAAAATGGGACAGTGTACCATATCAAGAAGACTGAGCAGAAGTATGTGCAGGTAAGGACTATGTTTTACTGTCAGGAGAGAGATCTCGGCTGTTTATGGGTTTATTTCCATCAAATTTTTATCTGTAGTATCAATAGGTTAAAAACATTCAGCTATCTTATCTCCCCTTTCTGTCCTTCTATTACATTTACTGAAACATTACATTTACTGAAACATTTATTTACTGAAACATTGATTATATGATGGGTATGATAATC
This sequence comes from Monoplex corrugatus, assembly GCA_030674185.1. NCBI lineage: Eukaryota > Metazoa > Mollusca > Gastropoda > Littorinimorpha > Ranellidae > Monoplex > Monoplex corrugatus. The sequence continues at coordinate 16,822,008 of CM060307.1, forward strand.
AAGTACCACGTAGTCAGAGCATCAAAACTTTACGGGAGTATCTACGGTTTGGATCCTGTCTGGGTCTGATGGGTAAATACTGAAAGGTGGAGGTATTTTCCATCTCCAAGGTGAACTTAACTGCAGACCTGTTAGTGCCTGACCACCTTCGTGGGTAGGCATGCAGGAGATCAAATCATGTTGAACATATATACGTATTACTGATCCCAAAATCCAAATGCAGATATGACTTCCTACTTGGCTGTTACGAGCCATTAATGAAAACACATGTGGGACTTGCAGCTCATGAACACAAAAGACTGTCAGTCTTGTATTCAGTTATTTCTTTTCCAATACTTGTGAAGACACACATGCAGTACAAATTTGATCTCTCTCCATCTATACACATACAATAAAAGTCACTGAGAGTGAGACTGTCTTCCTCTATGTCACCAGGTGATGCTGCTGATGGAGCAGGGCAACAAGTCAATTGATGAGGCAGCACAGTTTCTCCAGCAACTTGTTTCCATCTGCTGAAATTTCCAGACTACGCCATCTCCATCAAAAGTGAGACAAAGTTGAAGACTACACACCAATCTCAGAGAACAGCTTTTCTTTCTCAGACTGTGGAGATAACTGAGTGTTAGCCCTTTCCTTGAAGAGAATAGACTTTCACGTTCACAGCTTCTTTCAGGAAATCCGGTGTTGTCTTTTGTGCCTCAGTCTTTTGGTGTTCTCAAAGACATAAATTCTCTACAAAAGAAGGAAAATAAGCCTTTTTAGGTGAGAAGAACATGATGCAGTCCACAGAGAGTACATCATTTCGTCTGACATAGAGTTGGTCCCTTCATCAACCAGCAGAGAAACCTGGAGTTTGGCTAACTTGGATGAAATTAAATCCAAATTCAGGCTTTACATGACCCTGTTTTGTTAAATAAGAAAGCAAACTAGTACCACATGTATTAGTATTACTCTAGTCAAGTAATAGTACAACTCATGCCTGTTGTGTCAACACAAATCATAGTCCTTTTTCAACATTGGTCCCTTTGGAACCCTGACATTCGTTTATGAAATCATTTATAAGTATAACATAAACACTGACACACTTCATCAATACAGAGTGGATATAAGTTTATATTGCTAGAAAGTAGGCAAGCTTAAAATTCAGGTTCTTGCTTTTATAATGGCCATGTGTCATGATGTGACTAGCATTATTTCACACTGGGCTCATGAAATTTGGGTATCTTAGTGAGGGATTGACCTCATAACTTATTTCAATTTAAATACAAGTAAATAATGTAAAAGAGGACAGCATTCTGTATATTGTGTCCAAATATGAAGTGAATCCAACAACTGGTTCAAACATTACAGTTGTTTGTACTCCTATGTCAGCTTGGTGCCTCCGTCACAGGCGATTTTGGCAATTGTGTGAAGTTTTGATCGCTATAACAAACAAACATGCCTATTGTTCATCTTCAAAAAAATTAGACTAAGTTTATATACACAGTTGCACTAAAGTACAAACACAAGTTGCAATTAAAGCACATCTTCTCCAAGATACGAACCTGTAAACATACCCTGCCGTGCTAATTTGAACTTACGTAAAATACGCATTTTGCTATTTTTGCTCCCTTATAACTCTCTTTGTAACTGAGTAAATGTCCTGCATTTCTGTTTTCATGTAACCTTATATTACAAAGAATCAATTATTTTCAAATGAAATCTCTAGTCGTTGTTTTTTTTTTAATACACATAATCAAAAACAGCTTTCCACAGAGTTTTTGCTTGTTATGTTAAAGGTGTCATCTTAAAACGTCATTATCTTAGGAAAGAAAAGAGATAGAACGTTACTTTTTTTTTTCATCTTGTTTCTATTAAAAAGTTCTATACGAACAATTTGAAGACTAAATTCTTCATGTTTATCCTAATTTTGCCTGCCGGTACTTAGTAGTAGATGACTACCAACAAACTACAACTAAATGACGACAAGACGGAACTCATGTTCGTGACAAAACAACCTAACCATCCTTCTCTACCTTCAACTGTCACTATCAATGACTGTACTGTTTCTGTGTCCACCTCTGTCCGCAGTCTAGGGGTCATTCTTGACCAATCCCTCTCCTTTGAGAAACAAGTTTCAAATATTTGCAAGATTGCTTATTTAGAACTAAGAAGAATTAGTTCCGTACATCACCTTCTCACTACAGATGCTACAAAAACTCTCATTTGTGCCTTTGTTTTATCTAGAATAGATTACTGCAACTCACTTTTGGCCGGCCTTCCGAAATACCTGATAGAAAGATTACAGCGAATCCAAAATCATGCAGCCCGGGTAGTCTGTAGAGCAGGTAAATATGATCACATTTCGCCACTACTTCACTCTCTTCACTGGTTATCTGTCTCAAACCGTATCTCGTACAAAATCTCATCTCTCACTTTCTCTTCTCTCTTTGAAAATGGACCTTCTTATCTCTCGGATCTCCTTCAAATCTATACTCCCTCTCGACAACTACGCTCCTCTGCAGATGACCGTCTTCTACGAATGACTCGCTTCAGAACTACTACTGGTGAAAGGTCTTTCTCTTTTCAAGCTCCATCGATGTGGAACAGACTGCCAGACTCTCTCAGACATTCAGATTATTTCTCTTCTTTCAAGTCTAAACTTAAAACCCATCTATTTTCTCACAACTAGTCAATGCTGCGTTGGGGTACCACCTATGTCATAGCCGTCTAAGCCTTGTTTTGACATACTGTTTCAGGATGTGTTTTCTATTGCATGTGTTTGTTGTATAATTGAACGTTGTGTGATTTGGTTTTGTAGCAATGCTTGAGATGAGTGAGTGTTGTGCTCGTAGGATTTGTTGGTTTCTGTAGTGGTGGTATTCGTAGTTGTTTGTGAGGTGTGTGGTTGTGTGTGTAGGAGAGGTGAATGCAGTATATTTTTGTAAAGCACTTAGAGAAATTATTTTGATTAAGCGCTATATAAGAAGCCATTATTATTATTATTATTAGTCTGATAAAACCACATCTCCACTGCCTCAATTCTTTTGCAATCAGCTTTTCTGAGAGTCCAGACTTTGCAGCCATAAATCATGATTGGCCAAATCAAACATTTTAAAGGTTTTAAAAGGCATGGCTTCCAATGTCTTTATCTGCTCCACCATCTATGCTGACTGTACTGCCCAAGTAGACAAAATTCTCTACTACTTTGGTGTCTTCTCTTTGTGGTTGATGGGATCTTGCTGCTTGCTGTTTATGCGCATAGCCACTGTCTTCATGACATTAATTCTTAAGTTTCTTCAGTAACGCGGGACTGATTTTCCTAAGCATTTTGGTGTCTGGTCTTTCCATTTGCACATTACTGTCAGAATTACCTCTATACTAAAACTGTCAGGCATTTCAAAGTTAAAATGCTAAGGGATTAAATCAAACAATGAAACATGAACTAGAAGAAAGCTACCTACTTTTCACGCCCTTGTCCACACACAACAATTTTTTGACTATCTGGAGACCAGTCCAAATCTTCGATGGGACCTCCCAGAGCAGGATACTCTGCTTTCAAGATGTGCTCCTTGTTCACTGTGTCCCATATCCGAATTTTACCTGAAGAATCTGAAAATCAAAATACAACATGTTCTGTTCTATTTTAACATAAATACTTCCTAACATGCATCGGTTTATGGACAGATAGATATATGTCTAGGTTGTGGCTAAAGGTATTTTAACCCTCTTGCATTCAGCTTTCTCTACCTGAAACATCTTCTTGTTTTCTGAATGTTTTAACCTCAAAATAGACAGGTATGATTCACTGGCTATAGAAGACCTATATGACTGTTTACAAAATTGAAATTTGGCAAGCATGTTAACACTCTCACTACGAGCGTCAGGATTTCCCGATCATGTCTCAACAATACTTGTGTACGAGCGTCGGAGAAATCTGACTTGGATTTTGAAAATTCGCGGAGCTTTCAGTATTTCCGTTAACCGAAACTAATGGCAAGAAATAGATTCTTCGGTCATTCTTAACCTTGTTTCAGGCCATTAGGTCACTGTACTCAGCTGTTGGTGTGTAGACAGTGCAAAGTTCACAACCCACTATCTCTGCAGCGAAGCAGACAACGGAAAAGCAAATGGCTGAACAATACTCAACATCTCAGCGCTCTTCAAGACAATCTCCTCTTTCAGTGCACTTGGAGTGTGTTCAAGCTGAATTTTATGAAATTTCATTCAAAATATGACTGTAGGAAGTGATGTATTGACCTGACTGTGCATTTTGTAAGACATTTTTCACCTGAAATTGTCTCTAATTTTACTTGTATCATTACTCAGCAACCATGACAGTTGAACTTTCAGCATGTTGTACACCAATCTTTTAATATATGACCTGCCAAATTTCAAAGCTCTGTTTTCATTTGTTTGTATGAGAATTTTTCTCATGACCTATAGTGGCTATACAAATAGTACCAGGGGAACGGCAAGGGGCATAACTGTACGTAGCAAGTGAGTTAACAAGCGTGTGCACTATGATCTATATCTCACGCAAAGTGTGAAAAGCATGTTAACAGGAGTGTACTATGAGCTGTATCTTATGCAAAGTGTGAAAGATCATGCCACTGTCAAAAAAGTCACGAAATAAGTCGCATATTTTATTTGACAATCAGGTTACAACACAGAAACATGTATTTCATCACACTCATGTATGTTATTAACACAGGGTGAAAACTGAGGCCATCCTGACATGATTCCCAAGCTGTCAGATAGTAGCATGTGTCTACTGTTGTTCTGTAATTGTAATGTTGTCAGTTGTCAAAATATCCACTAAAGCCAAATCCCAAAGCTATTCTCTGTCTGTTGTTCTGACTTTCACAACACTAGGTACATATACGTTTGTGCACAGTCTCTGTAAGTGTGAGATGTGTGTCAGACTGTGTTATAGTATCAGACAGTAAAGAAACCACAGTTAAGTGTCATGGTCACAAATTTCACCACACACACAATGTATGACACAAAATGAATGGGGAATGGGGGGCGGGAGAGATAAACAATGCTATGCTACTGCACTGTAGCTGGGCCATGTTATGGTTGTAATGGTCATAGAAAGTTATTTTTGTGTCACTTGCAAGCAATCAAGCCACCAACTGCTGATCAATGGGACATGTGTACAATGTTTCCATTTGTCCTTTTGCTGTTGACGTCAAATGACCTAGTTTGAGTCAGTTTTGTCTTGTGATGCAGTGGTTTAACATATATTTCCAACAGAATCAGAACAAAACAATCTTTGGCATAGGCCTAATGATGTTAAACAGCTAGTGTTTTAATCCTGTCAGTTGTTGGAAAAAGTCAGTCACGTTTGCAGGCTGCCCTGCTGACCACCATATTGTCTATATGGCCAGTGCAACATGAATCTCATGGTTACATTCATAAGTTTCTTCCACAAAAATGACAGTTTATTTAACACCCTTCTGTCATAATTAACTGATTCTTCTGCTTCTTGAAAGATTTGATCCCATCCATCTTGAGAATAACCAGATTTCATCAAACCCGATCAGTCACTGAGCAGACATTTTGAAAAGAAGTCAAACATGTTGTCAAACATGTTACATGTTGTTTCATTCAGCATTCACTTCTCCTTTCTTTGTGAATGGAAGTGATGCCAGAATTCTAAAACAGCACATCATTTCACTGGACCATTCTGGAGTTGTCTATCAAGTTAGAAACTTCCTCGAGGGATAAAATCCAGACATTATTGATGGAAAAATACTGCACACAAGCTCTCGCTGGCTCCTGCTATGAAATCTAGTGACATTAAAATTGTCATCTGTTTTATCCCACTACAGATTCAAGAGGGTTAATTAAATCCTGACTGCAGATTTTGCTAGCGACACACACACAAACACATACAACCACCCACAAGCAGTGATATGTTCATACACACATATACATACACGCACACACATGCCGGTGCACGCACGCGCGCGCACACACACTACTTGTCGTCAAAAACTGTCCTCTAGCCATACACCTATTTCAGGCAATGAACCCTCATAGTCATACAAAGGCTGTTCTGTGAACCCATAAACAAATACATCTATATGAAAACATGTTTACTCATTGGGGGGAAAAAAGAAAGATATGTAGGCCTATTCTATAATGATTCCAGTGTTCCACTTTTCTGGTGCTTTAATATACAAAGAGACATAACACACTGCTTAACACTATGGTGACTGCCCTGCCTCTGCCTGAACTTCCTGCCAGCCTGAGCCTGTCTCCAATAAATTTCCAGTAGTTGTAAAAAAAACTATCTAGCAGGCCTGAATGATGTCCAATTGTCACAAAACTTCGTGTATTTAATGAAAAAAGGATGCTGAGTTTAGCTGTGCTACTTATAAAGCTATCACTTGAATACCTTTTAGCCGCCATCCAGTTCTGTACCATATATCACCGAAACGACTTTTAGCGAGACCCGGCAGTAGGTGAAGCTTGGCGTTCACAACTATAGTCACGTCCCGTCACAGATGTGTTAAAATGGCCCATGCACAGGTATGTGCCGAAAATTTTAGACATGGCACTCACATACTACTTTTGTTCTTACACTAGTGTCACAATTTGCATCCTCAAACTTTACATGTTTCCATTATTACAACAGTTCTATGTAAAAACAGATATAAGGTTCATTTAACCACTTTAAACAACATGACCCGTAATTAGATCACAATGATTGATTCATTGCCTGAAATCCACAACAATGATGTTTGTCTCGCACATACATCTTTGTTCCATGATTTACGTTTTTCATGTTTTCAAATTCAATCAAATTATTGTTATTAAAGTTTTTCTTCAGTTATGTGAATACAACAAACTGTACCTGCATAAACAGTATTATAATACCAGTGGTTTTTAATAGCTGTGTCATCTCACGTTTTCCAGATCACAGGCATTTGCAATCAGAAATGCAAGTGCTAGAACAAACATTTGTTCTATTTTCATTATTTTTCCATACAAAGTAACATCATAAAATGTTGTGGCCACTTTTTCCCCTTGGGATCAGCATAAAGTATAGCACCCATACCACCATTCAAAGTCAACATAAGGTAAAAAAAAATCCCTACACAATCCGGAACTAAACCCAGAGACTTTCTTGTTTCCTAAGCATGGTTACTTTACGCTTTTACTTCTGGGCCACACTCCACTCATACTAAATATGAATTCTGTTCAAAGCATAACAGAATATTTACCACCAGATGCAATGTAGAATCCTGACGGTGAATAGCGAGCAACATTAACTCTTGCAGAATGCTCTGTATATATATCAGCTTTTGAAGGATCCTGAATAAAAAGATGGAAAAAAAAAGTCAGTAAGTAAACAAAGAATCATGAAGAAACAAAACATGTAAAGTGCACCAGAACTTAATGTCTCCTCCTTTTTATCCAACACACACACACACACACTGTAACACACACTGTGACACACACACACACACACACACAGAGAGAAATACATTCATTCATGTAGTGACATTAAACGGCCTCTTTGGCTTTTTTTAACTTAATGCAGTCAATGCTTGGCCTTTGATAGTGTATGCAGTCAATGCTGTGTAATAAGGAAGTCTGTTTTGGCATTATGACAATATAAGGTTATAAGTAAGAAATCCACCAAGTACAAACATCCACAACTGAATTACGTTATTCAACCTTTTAGCAATATTTTGAAAATGAAGACACTGTACCTGACTTCACACAGGATACAAATGCAAATCAGCTTCAGTTCCTTCATCTTTTTGGTGAATTTTCTGTCTCTATCAAGACCATTCTCAAGCCAAATAATTTGCTGCATTGCCAGCTTTCCTTCCACTGGATGCCCTTGAATGTGGTCATGGGTGTGAGAGCAAGTGTACAAGGACAGGCCAAGCTAATTATTAACAACTGCATTCATGAATAATAAAGTATATGCAGCGAAAAATGTGTTTGCAGATGGCAGCAAGTTCAAATCTTGTATCTCTGTCGATTTAATAGATGGTTCCCTATGATTTTCAGGGTTTCTTTACTATTATTTTTGAACTGGTGTGATTTTTCAGAGCTAGAATTCTGATGTTCATCCATGAGACTAATGTTCTCCCACTGTAACAGAGATACTTTGGTGTTCTTTGACTTAATTTCGGCGACCAGCATTCTGGCAGTATTTACTACAATTTACTGATGCACTTATCTCTATGTGGTAAACCACCATGCATTGTTTGTCAATTTCTCAAAAAAACCCAAAAAACAACAACAATGACAACAACAACAAAACAGGTCTGTAATATTAAAAAAAAAACCATGACACATGTGATTATTAACTGTAAGGCATACAATACAAAGATAAATTGGACATCAACAGATACAGTCAAATGTTACAAGCACAAAAGAATCATACTAATTAGCCTGGTTGCTACCAGGAAGTAAAACATTAAACTGCCATCAAGAAGTAAAAGAATCACAGAATAAATTAATACTTATTTAATTAAGAATGGAACAAGTCAGCATGGAATCTAAGATAACTACTATGGATTTTAGCACTGTGCTCTTCAAGTCTGTCCTCATTTCAATCATTCAAAGTTCGTCCCAACATCTTTTTTTTTTTTTACCTTCATGTCACGGATAACGACGCTCTTGTCATGGCAGTAAAGGATGTTAACACCCTTTGGATCTCCAGACATCCTCATAAATCTGCCCCTCTCTATAGGAGGGAGGGCGCAGAACATTTTCTCTGGAAAAGGTTAAGTTATACATTAATGAAAGATAATTTTTAATTAATGATCAGTGTAACACCAAATCAAACTAAAGTATGGTAAGGTAAAGTACATTCTTTTCTTTAGCATAATATTCAACAACAGAATTTGGAGAAAAAGAGTTCTGAACCATTATGATTATAGATGTTTGTAAAAACACTCAAGAAAATCCTCAAAAGTCTAAAGACCCATACATAGATCTTCTGTTATTCAAATCAATACCTCTACAGAATGGCTACTCCCCAAGTGAACTACTCATGGGAAGAAAACTGAAAACAAAAAGTTCCCATACTTCCTTCTTCTCTCTCACCTAAAACTCCAGACCTCAAGGACATTCACAAGAGAGAAAAATCTGCAAAAGAAAAACAATGCTGTCACTACAACAAGAGACATGCAGCAAACGAAGCTCAACCACTGAAAGAAGGTGATGCTCATCATGCTGTGTTCATCAAAGACATGGCAAAACCAGGGAAAGTACTCTCCAGACACCACAATCCTCGCTCTTACATCATCAGAATACAGAATGGCACCATCCGCCGGAACCGGATACACCTGGTGAGGACTTTGGAGCAACCACCAACACCACCTGTTGCACCAAGACGTTCCATCAGCCCAGCCGTCACTCCCACACAGCAGCCGCCAGAAATGTCAACTCAGCCAAAATATTTATTTTCATTTCATATTTTGGCAATGTCTTGCACTCATTCTGGCAGACTCATCAAGAAACCAGAAAAACCTGACCTTTGACTGAACCACTGTATTCTTCAGTGACCAAACATTGCAGCCAAACACAGTGGTTACACTCACGGTTTCTGTGTTTTAACTAATGTTTGAAATTAAGTTAGATTTCACACGGTTATCAACAGTTAAACATTCCATTGCATATTTGTGTTTATTTCTTTGGAAGTCCTTTAACAAAGGCACCAAGCAGTGGACATATTTACTGTGATGATTAGGTCTAGATCTACTTTGATGCACACAGACCTATCTATAAACTCCAGTGAACAGTATATATATTGATATCCTTTAAAGGGGGGAAAGAAGTAAGTATCTGATCATTTAAAAGCCTTAATGCATGATTATACATTCTTACCTTATCCGGAAAGGGAGATGTAGGATAATATGTAAGTCTATACCATTATACAAAATCAATAACACACGAATATGTGAAGGGACGTAACTCACGTTGCTAGTGATTAGATCCGGGTCTATAGAGACCATGACAAGATAACGCTCAGACTAGAAGCTGATACGACAAAACTGAATCTGTTCCCAGCTCTTCTTCTGTAGCTGCCTGAGAGAGATGATCATGTTGACTGTGGATTTCTATACTCTAAAGCCACATTGGGACTTGGGATAAATGCAACCTGCTAGTGTTTTCTCTGACAAAACCCTTGCCAATAATGCTGAGCTGTGATATCTGTGTTATGTAGATGAGACAAAGAGAGGATGAAGACTTGGGTGAAGGGTCATATACCTAACAGGCCCGATGTGCCCTGATTCAGCATCCTCTGAGAGTGCGCATGTGCAACGTTTGTATGTGGTAAGACTTCCAGTCAAATCATTTTGCTCTTGTCTATGTTTTCTTACCACGGTTCCTATTAGGCCTACCTATCTTACTACTACTAGTGGTTCAAAATATTTATTTTCATTTCATATTTTGGCAATGTCTGTTGTTACTTGACTGAAGTTTAACCATGTCCTATTACTGTAATTGTAAAGTGCAAGAAATGTTTTTGACATGGTTCATTTGCATAATACAAATTCTATTACTGTAAAGTGCAAGGAATATTTCTGACATGGTTCATTTCCATTATATTAATTATCACAGATCTGTGCATAGGTATCTATATAGATGTAGGCCTATATCATACTCTATAGGCCTATACTGTATAGTATACATATTACTACAAAACATACTCTATAGGCCTATACTAAAGGCCTACAGAAATTAGTACATGTATAGACCTACATATTACTACAAAAACAATCAGTTTAATATCTATTGCCACCAACTGACCAAGGCAAATCTCGGCAACAAACTTACAGCACTTAGGCTATGTTTCAAGATCTTACACTTACAGGCTGTACAGATAATGTAACTCTGTAATGATCGCTGTTGACAAGCATACAACTTGAATTTCAGTTTTCAGTCACAATGAACTGAATGGGACGCTAACTTACTTAGTAACTACTTTTTCCGTGGTGGGCGAGGCCTGCACTTCATTTGATTGCAAAACGAAGACGAAAATATGTCTACATTTTCAATTATCGTGCGACTCACACGACACAAACGGCGGCTCTTTATCAAATACAAAGGCAGGCAAACGAATAAAACAATCACTTTGGTTCTGAGTCGATATATCTACAGAAATCATGTTTTGCTGCCCAACAGCCGTCACGGTCATGGAGATCGGGAAGTACGTCGTCTGCATTCCATCACTCCATGTTCGGTACATCACTTTCATTACAATTTCATTGTCATATGTACGGACCTAAAGAAATTTATACTTACTTTGTTCTAAATTTGGCATTGCTGATGCTCAGGAAAGATGCAGAGTGCCAGTACAACAGGTCTGCTACAGAAAGCCTGATTTCTTTTGTATTTAACGAGTTTACTTCCTCACCACCACCGGTCCGGAAGTGAGTCAGGTCAGAGTGGAAACACATGATGCGCATGCCTGACAATTGTCAGTACTTCCTTATATGGATATACCACAGGTGAAAGGCCCATACGAACGCACGACGAAACAGCACGATAACATATTCTGATTGTGCAAGCGGTTCAGCCCAAATCTGGAGCTCGACCACCTCATTCAGAACTTGTATTTCGCCATAAATGCCCTCACCCTTCTTCACACTGCTCGCAAATGAACATCAGCCAGTGATAGACAGGTCAGACTTGGACTGTGTTGGTTGGTGACTGGAATAATCAGTGAGTCACTGACTTGTTCATAAAGATGTAAATAATGACATAGGCCTATGCAGCGATGAAATCTTGCATCTTGCCCTGCCGTTTTTCTCCTCTACATTAACGACCTCCCTGAACAACTCTCCTCAACAACACGGCTCATTGCAGACGATACTCTCTGCCACAAAACTGTAACTTCCCCCCAAAACCAAAGGAAGCTACAAGAGGACTTGGACCACATGGCGGACTGGGAAACTAAATGGAGGATGTCTTTCCACCCTGACAAGTGCCAAGCCCTCCATATCTCTAGGAAGAGAAACACTCTGACAGGCACGTACCATCTCCACGGCCAAAATCTCAAAAGAGTAGAGGAGACAAAGTAGGCTTCCTGGGGGTCACCATCTCCCAAGACCAGCTGGGACACCCACATTTCCAATATGACAAACAGGGCAAACAAGACCTTAGGTTACAGGTTTTCTGAAAATGGTATTATTTAGTATGATGTAATGTGATATAGTTTTCTTGCATAGGAATCTCATGTTATTATTTAAAAGGGTGGAGGGAGACACTTTGAACTCCACCTCCAGCACCAGTCCTGGTGGCTCTAATTTTACTTCAGAGGCATAGCTCTGTGGTTAAAAGATAATGAAGGATCTGTACGTTTTCTTTTTTTTTTTAATTACCTAAGTTTTTATATTGTATGAATATAAATCCTCACTGTCACACTGTCGAAAGCTCTGTGCTGGGTGTTCGGCATTTTTATTTCAATTTTTTTTTTATTTGATCCATGCTTGTGGGTTCCATCAACATCAAGGAAACAGCCTACAAAGCCCTGGTTCGTCCCACTTTAGAATATATGCCTCACCAGTCTGGGAAAAAACATTGAAAAACACTGCTAAAAACATTGAAAACATCGAGAAGGTCCAAAGCCGTGCAGCTCGATGGATTGTGAACCGCCACGGTTGTAATATTTACTTTAGGATTTACTTCAGATTAATATGTTGATATATTAGATCTAGCGGCGAAGCATCAGCTGTTTGTTTTTCTCCGTTCCTACCTGTTATTTACCGCCCCCTATCTTCCGGTCCTAATGACTTAAAGAGTTACGTTCCTTGAGTTGTCTGCTACTAGATCTATCAGTATCAGTTTGAACATTACATCCCTCCTTTCCTTGAATGAACAACTACCTATAATTCAAGATCATCAACTTTGATAACAGTATCAACAAAACACAAGTTTTCTTAACTGGTAAAACCGAAGGTAACTTTAAACGTTTAGAACTTTTCTTTTTAACGATCAATAATCTACATACTGTACATTCTGGTGATTAAGTGCGAACATTTAATGTATATCATCGCACTTGTCACAAGTTCCCATTAACATGGAATCTAGATCTGTTCATATCGTAAGTCATCAATCAGGGATAGCTCAGCACTTGTTTCAGGAAATGATTTGATGACAGAGTTCAGGTAACCTTTCTTCCCCTTCTTTTCCAATTAAAGAGAAATTAAAGTGATTGAAACGGTTAATGTTCTGCAGTTTAGTTAACACAAATAATAACAGTTATCTATAAAGTATAAAGTCATTGTAACGCTTTGGCACACTGCGTGTACGCTGTGAGCGTCGTGGGTTGTCACTGACATCAGACCGTTGATAAACATTGGAATGCGGACATCCAATAGGATCAGCATCATCATTGGGAATGGGACGTGGAGAACGCATGGAGGCATGATCAGTGTCTTGGGAGGACTGGTTCAGATCATGGTTGGGTGACACTGGATCTGAAGAACTGAGATCGCCATCAGCATCAAAGGACGTTTCTTCTGGTGTGGGGTTGAGAGCTTCTGGAGATTTCTTAAAGAAGCTGCTGTTCCTGGTCACAGTCTGTTGTCTCCTCTGGGCTGTGATCATGGATCCTTTCTTCTGAGTGATTATCAGCGGTCGTGGTTCATAAGGCGGGTGAGCATGAGATGTTGAGGTGTCCTTGACAAGAACAGAATCACCAACTCGCAAATTACTGGGTTTGACGTAACGTTTGTTGTCAGCATACTTCTTCATCTTGTTCTTTTGCAGAGTGTCCCTAGTTCTCATCTGTTCATCGTTTGGTTGTTGTCGTGGAGGTTCTGGAACAACAGTTTTCAAATTCCTGCCAAACAAAACAGTGGCTGGAGGTACACCAGTTGTGGAGTGTGGTGTTGACCTGTATGCCAGCAGGAGACGGTACATTTGTTGTTTCCAGCACCGATGAGTGGCTCTTGCACCCTTTATGGTCTTCTTTAGTGTTCTCATGAATCTTTCGGTTTCACCGTTAGCATGTGGCCATAGAGGTGTAATCTTGCGGTGTGTAAATCCCATGTTTTCAGCATATCTTTTGAATTCATAGCTTGTAAAAGGTGGTCCATTGTCTGTCTTTAAGCTGTCAGGTATACCAAATTCTGCGAAGATCTTGTCCAACTTGGGAATTACACTTCGGGCAGACGTGGAAGAGATTTCTTCAACGACAACATATCGTGAGTATTCATCTGTCACTACTAGCAGCTGAATGTTTTCAACGGTGGCAAAATCTGCGCTGAGGGTGGACCATACATAATCTGGAAGCGGTGACATGCTTAGGGGTTCACGCGATGATTGTGGTAGCAATCTGACATGCAAGACAGTTTTTGACGATACATTCCACAGTCTGATGCATACCTCGGAACCAGACTTTCTCTTGTAGAAGTTGACGTGTCTTTACAATACCTTGATGTCCTTGATGTCCAAGATTAACAACTTTGGTGATCAGTGATTCTGGAATCACAAGTTTGATGCTTTTGAGGAGGATTCCTGGAGAAACCACTGTCAACTCAGAACGGCAAGATGAGATAATGTCAAACAGGGTTTTGTCAACATTTCGCATGTCAACATTCCAGTGTCCAGTTTCGAGACATGAGATGATAGATGACAACGTTTGATCTTTGTTTGTCGCTTCAGCTATCTCTTGCAGTGTCATGGCTTTTGGAATGTTTGTTTCCACCACATATTGTACATACTCTTCAGCAATCTTCTCCTCTCGACTGCTTCGTGTTTGCTGAACGGGATGTCGGCTGAGATAATCTGCAGGGTTTTCAGCACCAGCTTTATAGATGACCGTTTTGTCGTATGGCTGAACTCTCATCAACCATCTCTCAATCCGTGGTGAAACCTGTGATCTGGGGTTATTGAAGATGGAGACCAAGGGTTTGTGGTCAGTGAAGATCTTGAAGGGAGCACCAAAAATGTACACATGAAAGTGTTCACATGCCCATGTGATGGCCAATGCTTCACGTTCAGTCTGGGAATAGCGTTGTTCAGTCGGAGTGAGAGCTCGACTTGCAAACTGCACAACTTGTGGAGGTTCACTGGAAGCTTTCCACTGAGTAAGAACTCCGCATATACCAAAAGGACTGGCATCAACATAGATTTCTGTGCTCTTTTCTGGGTCAAAGTAGGTGAGTGTTGTTGGTTTACTGAAAGCAGCTTTCAAATTTTCTGAACACTGGTCCTCTTTCTCAGTCCATGACCAAGGTACATCTTTTTGTGTCAGAACACGAAGATCATGAGTCAACGTTGCATAATTGGGGATAAATTTGGAGCCACAAAAGTTGGTCATGCCAAGTAAGCTGCGGACTTCTGATGGATTCTGAGGTTTTGGTAGATCAATGATTGCTTTGATTTTTTCAGGACTCGGACGGATGCCTCCTTTGCCAAAGATATGTCCAAGAAATTCAAGAGAGTCTTGATTATAGACACATTTCTCTCCATTTAGTGTCAGACCTTTTTCTCTCAGACGCTTGAACACAGCATAAAGATTGCGATCATGGTCTTCCTGGTTGTTGCCATATACCAGAATATCATCACTGGAGTTGATAACTCCTTTCAGGCCATTCAGCATCTGTCTGATAGTTTCTTGGAAGATTTCAGATGCGCTGCTGATACCAAAATTCAGACGTCGATATCTGTACAAGCCAAGATGTGTGGCAAAAGTGGTGATGTAACGAGAATCTTCTGTCAGTTCAAGCTGATTGTAGCCTTGGTTAAGGTCAAGTTTGCTGAAAACTTTAGCACCAGAAAGTAAAGTTGTTAGCTCTTCAAGTGTTGGAGATGCATGACGTTCACGACGGACAGCTGTGTTAGCAGCACGCATGTCTACACAGACCCGAACTTCTCCTGGTTTCTTCTTGGGCACCACAACAAGAGGAGATACCCATGGAGTTGGTCCAGTAGCTTTCTCGATTACTCCAGATGCTTCATCTTTCTTGATTTGATCTTCAATGTGCTTACGTACATGAAATGGTACACGACGATAACGCTGAGCAACTGGGGAAACCTCCTTGTCAATGTGAAGTTTGATCTGAACATCATTAAGTTTGCCTAGTCCAGTGAATAGATCCTTGTATTCCTCTTGAAGATTTTGCTGCATGGTGACATGTTGGACAATAGTCAGTAGTTGTAGCTTTTGTGAGGTGTTCCAGCTAAGCAGAGATTCAGCATCACCTGCAACAACATGGATAAGATCAGTGTAACTGGCTTTATCTGATGCAAGATTTGCCTGGAAACGCCCAAGAACAGGTAGAGCCTTCTTTCCGCCATATGCAAATATCTTGGTTCTGCAAGCTTGCAAGGTAGGTCTGTTTTTGAGAGATCTGTAGATTTTCTCTGGAATGAGATTGACACTTGCTCCCGAGTCTGCCAGTGCTTGAAGAGGTTGACCATTGATGGTGATGCAGAAATGAGGAAGTTTGTCTTTTGAACTATGTGTTATAAAAACATAATGTTCTTCTGCTTCAGAGATGTCTTGTTCTTCATTCCGAACATTTCTGACAAAACCACGGGCATTATGTGTTGAAGCATGATACTGAGAGCTACTTTTACAGACTCTGGCAAAATGATGAAGTTTTGAACACTTTTTGCAAGACTGATTGAATGCAGGACAGTTTGTTTGTCCACCATCATGGGGCCAGTCACGAAGACCACAGTTGCGACACTGCTTCTTCAAAGGCGTTCCACGCTGATGATTCTGTGATGAAGATGACGATGCTGGGATACCAGATGATGAAGCTGCATAATGAGATTGTGATCCATAAGCAGATGAGGATGACCCAGGGCTAACATGTCGATTTTGACCAGCAACAGGATGATAATACTGACGTCTGACAGCATTCACGGTCGGCTCAGTACACTCCATCAGCTTAGAATGGGTGTCTGTGAGTTCAAGGGTACGAGCAAATTTTAGAAGATCTGTGAGAGTTAAAGCTGGATTACTCAATCCTTTTTCACGAACTCTACTTGACTTGCAGCCTGATATGAGCTGTGACTTGATTTCGCTGTTGATATCTGCAAAATTACACGTTGCTGCTAGCTGTTTCAATTCCGCATAGTACTCTTCAATACTGTCCGTTTTCTGGAAAGAATGCCTAAATGAATACTTCTGAAATTCAAGGTTTACTTCAGGATTGAAGTAACTGCATCTCTACATCTTGTAAAAACGTCTTCATCTTCACCAGGAACTAACTGTTCTTCAGGTAATGCTTCGATAATATCGTTTAGTTCATCTCCCCCAAACGAGAGCATCAAAGCTTTTTTTCTGGCTGCGTTGTTCACATTGTAGCCAACAAAAACGTTGTCTAAACGGGAGATCCATTTAGTCCATCTAACTGCCTTACCTTCGCTTCGGCAGTCAAACGGAGGATAATGCAGTAAAGAAAAACCTTCTGCCATATCATCGTCGCCAATGTAATATTTACTTTAGAATTTACTTCAGATTAATATGTTGATATATTAGATCTAGTGGCGAAGCATCAGCTGTTTGTTTTTTTCCGTTCCTACCTGTTATTTACCGCCCCCTATCTTCCGGTCCTAATGACTTAAGAGTTGAGTTGTCTGCTACTAGATCTATCAGTATCAGTTTGAACATTACAACGGTCAGACCTCAAGTGTCAATTCCATGCTGACACATCTACAGTGGTCCACCCTAGCAGACAGAAGAAGAGTAGCAAGGCTGACCACCTTCTTCAAATACCATCGAGAAGAGGTAAGCATCAACACCCCATTCAAGCCCACACCAAACACCCCAGCACGGTCCACAAGACAGTCACACAGGGAGACGTATCTCCTCCCTGCCTGTAAAACGAACTACAGGAAGTATTCACTCTTCCCGAGGATTGTCAGGGACTGGAACAGTCTGTCTCCCGAGGTTATCTCCTCAGCCTCGGTGGAGTTCTTCAAGTCTCGAATCTGATGGAAAGCATAAAAGCAAAGAAACTAGCGAGAGACCTAGAAGACAGAAAGAAAAATTCCAATCTAACAAAGGAGGCTTTAGAACAGGAAAAAGCACATGGGAAAATGCAGCTGCTTTTGCTCACGATGTTTATGATGGTTTTCAGAACAAAGAAGAAACCCTGTCTGTAGCTACTGACCTAGAAGATGCGTACAATAAAGTTCCATTCAAACTACTCCTGAAACTACTTCAGCGATATGACGTCAGCATAACGGTCACATGGTGGATTGCTGCCATATACTGAGAACGAATAGTAGTCCCACAACTTGGAAACTGGTGTTCAGCACTACAAAAGCCCTCCATGGGACTCCCTCAAGGATTGACACTTTCTCTTGTTGTCTACAACATATAGACAAAAGGACTCGCTGACCCAACTGACAACGGACCACCCCATGTATTTATCTAATTGCATGTATGTATGTATATATATAGGCCTATGTATGTATGCATGTATGTATGTATGTATATCTGTATGTATGTATGTATGTATGTATGTGTGTGTGTATATGTATGTATGTATGTATGTGTATGTATGTATTATTGTCTATTCACTTATTTATTTTTTTTTTTTATTTCAAGTTCCCAATCGAACAATGCGAGTGAGGAAGGATCTAGACATTTAGATAGCCATATGCACATACATAGGCTACAAATACATAGACATACACGCACGCACAAACACAGACACACGCACACACTCACACATACACACACGCACGCGTACACACATACATACGCTCACACGCGCGCGCGCGCACACACACACACATGCACACTCACTCACACACACACACACACACACATCCGCACACACACACATACCTACGTACCTACGGACAATCAATTCTGGGTTCCCTCTGAGTCTAACAGATATGCTAGACAAAATATGATTAAAACACAAAAATGAAGTACTGAAAAGTGTGGCAGCATTTTAAATGCCTAAGGACTAATATTTTTAAAAGGATGTTATTAGAATTATCCCTAATGCTGCTGTAAAAACGGATAACTAACAGTGCTAAACAAAAAGAGTGATGATAAAAAACCCAACCACATTTTTCACTGTTCTTGTTCTGTTCCCCACAAGAACCGGTACAGAACACCACACGGAACAGCTTAGGGCTTTAAACTCTTTACTGTAGGGTTGCGAATGATTAATACTTTGATTTTGAACCAGTAAGATTGGGTCCCGTTTAAAACACAGGTGGTACCTGGATCAGTCTGCTACAATTGGTGTCATGCATTCCTTTAGCGTTTCATTTGCGTTTGATTTAGGGTATGAGCTGATTTCTACCCACCCCCTTTTGGTTTTGTGTGTGTATGTATGTGTGTGCGTATGCGTGTGCGTGCGTGTGTGTGAGTGTGAGTGTGTGTATGTGTGTGTGTCTGTGTGTGTGTATGTGTGCGTGCGTGTGTGTGTGTGTGCGTGCGTGAGTGTGCGTGTGTGTGTGCGTGTGTGTGTGTGTGTGTGTGTGTGTGTGTATGGAAGAGACAGAGATAGATAGATAGATAGATAGATGGATGGATGAATGGATAGATAGATAGATAGATAGAGAGGCAGACAGACAGACCGACAGATAGACAGATAGATAGATAGATAGATTGATAGACAGATAGACAGATAAGAGAGAGAGAGAGAGAGAGAGAGAGAGAGAGAGAGAGAGAGAAATATGCCTACTGTTTACTGTTGTAACTGGTTGTATTGTTTTCTGGCATCATGATGTATGGGTATGTATGAGAGGTGTGTACTTTGTATTTATGTGTTTATGTGTATGTGTCTGCTTATTTTCATGTTATTTCATATCCATATATGTTTATGTATCTATTTTTTTTTCTCCTGGGAGGGAGACGATAGACTGGGGAGCTATGATAAAGGAGACATTTTCGTCATGCAGATATACAGCGGAGGCTATATGTAGTATTGATTGAATGGGAGTAAGAGGTGCTTTTTCTGTGTTTTCATTCAGTCCCTTGTTCTTACTATTGTTGTTGTTGTCATTGTTGTTGTCATACAAAATACATAGGCTAGGTAGGACTTCAGGACCTAGCCAGCTCACGGGTTTATGTGTTTTAAACAATCTTTTTCATCACATGGTACCTGTGACCTCGGTGAATATGGAATTAATTCCGAGCGCAGAGACGTCATCTTGAGATACTGAAACTGAAACTATGGATTGATATACCCATGACACGCACGCGAAAGTGTCGAAATTGAAATAGGCTGTAATTATCAGAGCTGTGTGTGTGTGTGTGTGTGTGTGTGTGTGTGTGTGTGTGTGTGTGTGGTGTGTGTGTGTGTGTATGCGTGTGTGTGTGTGTGTGTATGAGTGTGTGTCTGTGTGTGTGTGTGTGTGGTATGCGTGTGTGTGTGTGTGTGTGTATGAGTGTGTGTCTGTGTGATGTGTGTGTGTGTGTGTGCGCGCTCACGCGTGTGTGTGTGTCTGTGTGTGTGTGTGTGTGTGTGAGAGAGAGAGAGAGAGAGAGAGAGAGAGAGAGAGTTGTCTCCTTTCAAAAGAAAAAAATTCATATAGATCAGATGTATGTGTTTGTCTATGTGTCTTTGTGTGTCTGTGGCATGAATGTGTGGACATGATGTCCTTATTCTATATGGGTGGATCTTCACCACATTTTGGAATGTTGAGGACACACGAAAACAAACGAGACAGTCTCGGTGGAGGCAGACACAAGGAGATCGTTCAAAAGGAAGATTAGGAAAAGACAGGCAACATTTATAAGCCATTTTATGAGGAAAGGAGTATTAGAGCACCTGGTCAGAACAGGAAAGCTGGAGGGAAGATCCAGGGAGAAAATATTGGACGGACTTGCAAGGTGGCTGAAGACAGAGAGAGGGTGAAAGATGTATGTGCGACAATAAGGGATAGATACATATGGAGGTCCATGATCGCCAACGCCATGTGGCAGGGCACTTGATGATGATGATGATGATGACCAGAAGAGGAGGGCAGATTATCCACTGTGTCACACGCTGTGCTATCATCGCTTCATTACGACACGTGGCTCATAAAGCAACCTTGATCAGTTATGTTGCTGTGTCATTCAGGTAACTTCAAATCGAATTTGCGACAGTTATCTGGTATAAGAAAAGCAACGACAACTCTAGTGCTGTGTTGTTTTGCTTTCTTTCTGGCGGTGGAGGTACGGTATCAGCTAAAAGCCATTTTTCAAACTTACGGTAGCTAATCTAAGTATCTGCCCAGAATTGAAAATACAGAAAAGGAAATATACCAATAAATCAACAACATAAGACACAATACATAACAAAATCAAATAATAACTTCATCTATTGTTGCCCGAGAGAGAGATAGGAAGACGTAGCCTACGTAAGAAAATAGTAATGAGTGTGTGTGTGTGTTGGAGAGAGGGTGGAGGAAACGAGAAAAAAGAGAGAGAGATTTCCCACTAAGAAACAAAATCTGATAAGCGATCAGTTTACAAATTATTGTAAGCGGAGAAGTTTATGATAAAGAATGCCCAAGTTAACTATTTGCTGATGCGAACGAAAACCGAGAGGCAAAAAAGAAAAGAAAACAAACACACACATAAACAAACAACAACAAAAACCCAAACCAAAACAAAAAACAAACAAACAAACAAACGAACGAACAAACAAACAAACCCTTCCTCTTGGTCCGATAGTAAGACAGTAATATTCAACTGGGAGCAAATTATCTTGGCAAACAAAGCATTATCTACCAAACCGCTCTCTTTAAAATCTCAAAGTTGTTTCGACAGCTGTAGTTAAGGTGGCACCGCTAGTGCATTTTGGGCCATTTGTGTTTCTCAGGAACTATACAATGGATTGTTATGAAATTTTGCACAGTACATAAACATGTTAATAAGAGAACCTGTGTAAAATTTCAAGACTCTAGCTTCAGTAACAGCTTCAGAAAAAAAAAAGGTTGTTTTTACTGGCCGAATTCTACTTACTATTTTAGCCTTCATTTCACTGGAAGACAAAAGCAATTTCTAACAGCTGGAATACTTTTCTAATAAAGTACTAGGTCCAAACCACACAACAGAGTACATTTTGAATTGTATAATGCCTGAGATAGGTCATATCATATGGTCATATTTTGGGGAATTTATATTACTGCCGCTAGCCCATACAAAAAAATTCACAGCACAAAGTAGAGCAGATACCCATTTTCTGATGCCATCATTGTATTTAGCAGCCCCTTTTCCATATACCAGCCAATTTTCAAGTCTATAGCTTTACAACAAGTGTCCCAAAACACGAGGCTAAAATGTTAGGGTGGCGAAAACTGTTGTTTTGAGAAAATGGCTTTCAAAAATTCATAGTCCTTGTACATGCACACAAGTCTGTAAAAAGTACATAATGAACAAACTGACAGTGTAGGAAATGTCTTGGTAATGCTACAAAAATAAAAGGAACACAAAAACAATACAACTGTGTGTCTAGAACTGCCCTGCCCCATAGACCACCCCCTCCCTTTCTTCTCTCTCTTGACGCTCTCGCCGACTGATTGTTTCCACCACTTTTCTTTTCTTTTTTTCTTTCTCTGATGACTTCCTGGTGGCATGCTGGACCCTCTGGATATCTGCCTGTTCCATATAGTCAGTAGTGAAGGTGCTGGCAGTCAGTTCCAACTCCACCATCACATCCACAAGAGCGGACGAGATGGAGCCACAGTCACTGCAGATCACCTCCAGGGTGCAGGCTGACCCACTCCGAAAACCAGCACCTCCCTCCATAACATGTAGAGACTGAAAGCAAAAGAACAGATACACAATATACTTGCATATAATATACTTTGTTTGCCATGTTATTATAACTGTGTGTGTGTGTGTGTGTTGTTTGTTTGGGTGTTTCCTTTTTTTTTTTTAGTGAATCCAGGGAAAATAAAGTTCAAATCATGAACAGTCATGAACTGATACACAGCTGAAAGAGCAGCATGTTCACACACACACATACACACACTAATTGGTGTAAGAAATGCAGACTCAACATAGAAAGAAGATAGGCAGATGAAATTATAATGCCAGTTCACTTCTTCACACAGTACTGACATGCACATGATAAAAAAAAAGCAAAAAACAACAAAAACATTGAAAAAACATGTGAAATAACAATGCCAGCTCAATTTCTTACTCAGTGACACACACACACATTCACTCACACACTCACACACAGTCATTCACACACTCAATCAAACACACACTCACACTCTCAATCACTACACACACTCATACACACATGAATAAGTTTACTCACCGGCTTTTTACAATCTGGGCACAGGCAGCGTGCAAAGAGAGATTGCAGACACATCAGGTTGATGATCATGTTCATTCCTTGCACAGGTGCTTGTTGAGCTCCATATGGGCCAGGGTCGTCAGATTTGGCCACGTCAGTCATTTCACTGCTCAGATCACTGTCAGAGTCTGACTCTAATTTCCTTTCTCGAGCCAGAAACTCGCGAATCTTTTGCTCCGAAGCTACAGTGTGTGGCTCGTCATCGGTTTGTTTTGAAGTCGAAGGCTGTGGCTCGCTTGCTGTTACTGGTGCTGTTGCAGCAGTCGAAACTTTCTTCCCCCTTCTTTTCCGTGCCCCAAACTTATGCAGGGTAGCGAACTTTCTCCCTTTGTGGCCCTTAGGCATCTTTTATCAAAACTGGTACAAGATAATGAATGAAAAAGTACAAAAAATGTGTTGAATCGATTGAAATGCGAACGAAGACGCTTTGAACGGAAGTGGCTGTCGCTAAGCCATTCGGCCAATCAGAATTTGAGAAAAGGCTATGATGTCATTTTTGGCCAATGAGCTTTCGCGTTTGTGTGAGGAGCCCTATCTTCGGCAATCGACAGTTGCTCTACTTTTCAGCTTCGTGTGTTTCCGTGACTGGTATTTACGAAACACCGAATATGTAAAGGTGAAGGCCGTTCCTTGCCCTACATTTTGAGTGGTCGTCTGCTAGTATTGACGAGGTGAAAGACAGCGAAATTGAGTTCGAAAGTTAGCGTTTTTTACAACTTTTGACAAATTTTACAAAATTTTACATCATTTTCACGCACACCCACTCAACAAAACATCAAAATAAAAATATCTATAAGTATATTTTATTCAAATAACACATATAGGCAGTTTGTAGACACTTTATAAAGTCTAAATCAGCCAAGACCCCAAATCATGATTTTTAATGATTTTTCACTAGCAGTGCCACGTTAAGACATTAAATCTAACCAAACAAATATGAATCATGCTGCGCCCAGCAAAGGCCCTGAGTTGCTATGTTAATCCGAGTAGTCAGTCCTATGTTACTACTTAGTCGATGTGATTACTAAGCTGCCCAATGCAGCCATTTAAAGGCATTAGGTATAGGCCTTAATATTTATTAGAGACACCCGTTACACCCGTTAGTTTGGCTACCCGTCTAAGGCCAGTCCTATACAGGGTAATCTTAATTCAGCTGAAATGCACTGGCTGCGTCATGCGACTGCTTTCCCGCTTAACTAATCATCCGCATTAAATATAATTAAACCGACTGCAGTATCTACTGACATTCATCCCTACATGTTCCCACAGGTCTGTGCTCCCCCCTTGCTGCTTCTATTCTAGGACCTTACCAACACTAAGGTTTTGCACAAATCCAAGAGCCTGCGAGTTTACCACTGGCAAGTTTTGGTTGAGCGCAAAATTCAGAAATTTCCTGGTGTGATGAAGCTCGGGAGCGAAGTTGTTCAATTCAAGGGAAATAATCCATGTAGGACTTAGAAATGTTTACACTTAATATTAGCTTCCCTTACATTCTCTCTCTCTTTCTCTATCTGTCTGTCTGTCTGTCTCTTTCTCCCTCTCTCTCTCTCTCCCTCAGAGACCAATACATACAAATCACACATCTTCTCTTTTCTTTTTTGTGCACGCGCGCGCACGCACGCGCGCGCATGCACGTGTGTGTGTGTGTGTTTTTTTTTTTTCTCTCGAGCAATTTTATTTCGTTAGTGTGTATGTAGTAGGCCTACGTTGTTATGGTTGCTTGGTCTGCAATGAACAGTCGCTCCCGATGCTAGTAAGTCAGCAGACGCT
>CM060307.1:16852020-16854520 GCA_030674185.1 Monoplex corrugatus
TTAACCCTCTGACCTCCTCACCCTATCGGCTAACTTCCTGTTGGGAGCTGAGGGATAGGGTGAGGGAGTCAAAGGGTTAAGTTTTGGCCCTTGGTGGATAGGGTGCGGGCAGTCAAAGGGTTAACTTACACATGAAACGGGTCTGTTAGGCCCATTAGCTCAGTTGTTAGCGTACCATGCTCAAAAGGCGAAGTATGGGTTCAACCCAGGGACAGTCCCACACACATAGAAAGGATGTCTGTGGGCGGGCCACGCATAGAAGGATGTCTGGCCACGCATAGAAAGAATGTCTGGCCACGCATAGAAAAGATGTCTGTGGGCGGGCCACGCATAGAAAGAATGTCTGACCACGCATAGAAAGGATATCTGTGTGCGGGCCACCATAGAAAGGATGTCTGGCCACGCATAGAAAGAATGTCTGACCACGCATAGAAAGGATGTCTGGCCACGCATAGAAAGAATGTCTGACCACGCATAGAAAGGATATCTGTGTGCGGGCCACGCATAGAAAGGATTTATGTGGGCGGACCACGTATAGAAAGGATGTCTGGCCACGCATAGAAAGGATTTATGTGTGCGGGCCACGCATAGAAAGGATGTCTGGCCACGCATAGAAAGGATGTGTGTGGGCGGGCCACGCATAGAAAGGATGTATGTGGGCGGGCCACGCATAGAAAGGATGTGTGTGGGCGGGCCACGCATAGAACAGATGTTTGTGGGCGGGCCACGCATAGAAAGGATGTGTGTGGGCGGGCCACGCATAGAACAGATGTTTGTGGGCGGGCCACGCATAGAAAGGATGTGTGTGGGCGGGCCACGCATAGAACAGATGTTTGTGGGCGGGCCACGCATAGAAAGGATGTGTGTGGGCGGGCCACGCATAGAACAGATGTTTGTGGGCGGGCCACGCATAGAAAGGATGTGTGTGGGCGGGCCACACTTTTCTCAAGTTAGGCGGACTCAGTAGTTGGTTCTTTTGGAAGAGCCTTGGAGTCGACATTTGATATCTCACATTCAATCCCAGCTCTAACTTAAAAACTGGCTCTATGCTGCTCATCTTAATGCTACAATCATTCTAACTGGCTCTTTGCTGCTCATCATAATGCTACAATCATTCTAACTGGCTCTTTGCTGCTCATCATAATGCTACAATCATTCTAACTGGCTCTTTGCTGCTCATCATAATGCTACAATCATTCTAACTGGCTCTTTGCTGCTCATCATAATGCTACAATCATTCTAACTGGCTCTTTGCTGCTCATCATAATGCTACAATCATTCTACTGGTGTCTATTTAGGGTTTCATTGATTCCTTTTCTTTCCCCCTCACTACTTCAAGACCTTGCCAGCACATAGGGTTCTGCGTAGACTCAAGGAGTCTGTCAGATTTATTGCTGGCAGTTCATAATTTGGGTGCAGAATAAATGGAATTGTCCGAATTCGAAGAATCCCTTTTGAACAAACTCTGAGCTAAACTCCAGTGGGTCTAAATCGTCTGAATGCCCCCCCCCCCCCCCCCCCCCTCCTCACACAAATGCCAGACTAAGGGAGGTAAGCTATGCATTTTTGTATTTTTACATACATGTCATTTCACATACATGCATGTATAGCTGTCTCCTTTCTAGCAGTAACTTCTTTATTTTTTTTTTTTTTTTCATTTGGTATGACATATGCCTAAAATAGTGAGTCCTGTGGTCTGGATGAAGGATGTAGCTTTCATCAAGTCCTCTTTGTTGCCCCATGAGCTGCCCCTCCAGCGTTGCTCCATTTGGCCACTGCTTGTTTCTTTTATTTCTCAAGAATGGACAAACCAACACATAGAATGTGTTTTGTGCTCTGTGGACTGCGATCCTGTCTGGCATGGACACTAGTTTTTCAAATCTTTTTTCTTTTTGCTTCACAGCAAACAGACCTCTAACAGACAATGAGGCAACGAAAATGACCAAAACAATTATACACATATGAAAAGACAGTACTGACATATGAACTCCATGAAGCATACAGAATATACATAATGATATTTTATACAATGGAGATTTAAAAATGACCATCAAGATCTAAGCACATGTCAACATTTCCCCTATGAACCCGTTTCACAAAGCACATCCCTTTGCTGAACGATAATCGACCATCAACGAACAATGTGGAAACAGAAATGACATCAGTTTATACATATAAGACAAGTATTGTTTACACATAAACAACCTGTAACTTACAAAATATAACACAGTACTCTAATCAATGATGGTTTTATCATGTTCATCAAAATTCAAAAACATGTCATGAAGAAAATCTGTTTTCTACGGGGAGAACATTGGCATATGGTTGTTCTACTGAGCATTAAAAATGGACAATTGAAAGTTTATTTTGGCATTATATTGTTCAATTTTGAATCTCTAATTTAACATTCTTTGGAAAGTACGTATATTCGGAACACATTTGCCTACTTTGCATTTATACATAATTCTTTGCGGGACAGCCCCATTCCGGCGGCACAGAT
>CM060307.1:16859520-16869520 GCA_030674185.1 Monoplex corrugatus
TCATGTTTGAGTGGAAGGACTCAGTTAAGCTGTGCAGTTTGGGGGGGCAGCTGATTTTTCGGAGAGCCCTGAAAAGGCATCTCTGCTGACTAGGTCAAAGGCCTTGGTAAGGTCAATGAATGCCACATACAGGGGCATCCGCTGCTCTCTGCACTTCTCCTGGATTTGGCGAAGGGAAAAGACCATGTCTACCGTGGATCTCTCTGCTCGAAAACCACACTGTGATTCCGGGTAGACGCGTTCGGCCAGTTTCTGCAGGCGGATTAGGAGGACCCGAACGTAGACTTTGCCAACAATGCTGAGGAGCGAGATACCTCTGTAGTTGTTGCAGTCACTCCTTTCGCCCTTGTTTTTGTACAGGGTGACGATCTTGGCGTCCCTCATGTCCTACGGTACAGCTCCTTCATTCCATCACTGACAGAGGACTGCGTGCAAAGGGTGCAGAAGAGAAGTCTTGCAGTGCTTGATGAGGTCTGGGGGAATTCCATCGTTGCCAGGTGCCTTGCCTGATGCCAGGCTATCAATGGCCTTGCTGAGTTCGTCCGCAGTTGGCTCTGCATCAAGTTCTTCCATTACCGGCATGCACTTGATGGCATCGAGGGCTGAGGGGGACACCATGTTCTGTGTGGAGTAGAGGTCGGAGTAGTGTTCCGCCCATCTTTCCATCTGTTGGCTAGGATTGCTGATTACTTCCCCAGTGGAGGATCTGAGGGGGGCGATCTTGCTCTGTGTTGGTCCCAGTGCCTTCTTGATGCCATCACACATTCCTCGGATGTTGCCTCTTTCAGCAGCACTCTGTATCTCTTCGCTGAGCTCTGTCCAGTACTCGTTTGCGCAGCGTCTAGCGTTAAGCTGAACCTTACACCTGGCAGCCCTAAGGATTTGCAGGTTCTTCTCACTGGGTGACCGCTTATACTTGGTGAGTGCAGCACGCTTGGCCTCAACACTGGGGCTCATCTCTGATGATTTGGCCTCAAACCAGTCGTGGGACTTCACAGTTTTCTTCCCAAAGGTGGCCATAGCAATGCGGTACATGGTGTCTCGTAGCGTTTCCCATCTCTTTGTGGCAGAGTCTCTGGGCTGCAATGCATCGTATTCTCTCTCAAAGGCCTCTGCGAACTGTTCTACAAGATCTGGCTGAGACATCTTGCTGACGTCAATGCGAGGGTTCCCTTGCTTCTTTGAGCAGTGAAATTTCTTTGGTTGCAGCCTGATCTTGCAACATACCAGAGAGTGGTCTGTGTCGCAGTCTGCGCTGTGATAAGAGCGAGTGTAGAGAACGTTCTTGATAGCGGCACGTTTTACTAGGATCAAATCCAGTTGATGCCAATGTTTTGAGCGCGGGTGCCTCCAGGAGACTTTGTGTTGAGGTTTCGTCTTGAAGAAGGAGTTGGCAATGC
Organism: Monoplex corrugatus; assembly: GCA_030674185.1. Classification (NCBI taxonomy): domain Eukaryota; kingdom Metazoa; phylum Mollusca; class Gastropoda; order Littorinimorpha; family Ranellidae; genus Monoplex; species Monoplex corrugatus. Next base: position 16,860,921 of record CM060307.1, read on the forward strand.
ACAGTTCATGGCAGGCGTAAAACTCAAGCAGTCGCTGTCCATTCTCATTCATTTTCCCCACTCCAAAGGAACCGAGGCAGGAGGGCCATGAGTCGTTGTCTGCACCCATTCTGGCATTGAAGTCGCCCAGGAGAACAAGTTGTTCTGTTCTGGGGATGTTCCTTATGGTTGATGCAAGATTTTCGTAGAACTCATCCTTGGCGTCTGGAGAGGCGGACAGGGTTGGGGCATAAACGCTGATGAGAGTGACATAGCCTTCGGTAGTGTTGAGGTGGAGAGTCAAGAGTCGCTCTGAACCGCCGCTGCCTGGTTCAATCATGTTCAGAAGGCTGTTCCTTACTGCAAAGCCTACTCCGTACTCTCTTGGGGCATCAGAACTCTTTCCTTGCCAGAAGAAGGTGTAGTCCCTTTCCTTTAGTGTTCCTGAGTCAGCCAGCCGTGTTTTCTGCAGAGTGGCAATGTCCACATTGAGCCTCTTTAGCTCGCTGTTTATAACGGCGGTCTTTCTGGCATCACTGATGTCTTGCAGATCTTGGGAGAGCCCAGGCATCATTGTTCGGACATTCCAACAGCCCAGTTTCACTGCTGATCCTTTCCCTGATCCGTTTCTTTAATTTGAATTTTTCTTTTTGCCTGGTGCGGTAATTAACGACCTGCTTGTCAGATTTTTTCCTAATCTTCATGCACCCAATGAAGAAGGCAGGTCGTGGCGGGACAGCACCTAATTGGCTGGGGACTGCCCAGCTTAGGCGGGCGGTAGCTGTCGAGTAAGACACGAAGGTCTCTCCCACCGTCAAAAGCAACCCCTGGCGTCAGCTCTACGCCAGTTGAGCAATGACTTATCACCGGTATCTGTTGCTTCCCGTGTTGTGCCGACACTAGTGCTAGTAGCGAGGCTGGAGTGTCCTCTCCAGGTCGTAGGTGCAGAGTGTTTGTGGGTGAATGGACGGATGTAAGCCTGGGCAGTATAATATGGAAGACAGGCTGTTGCCCATGCAACTTGTCCCCCCTCTCCACCTCGCTGACAGATCCAAAGGAACAGCAGGGCTGTTACGTTTTGGTGCCAACGCAGCCGCAGGAGCTGCCGGAAAGTGATTAAGTTTGCCATCCAACCGCCTTAGGGGCCCCACACCGGATTTACTGTCAGGGTTTACTCCCTTAGCTAGATGGCCGCGGGTAGCTCTCCAGAGCTGGCGCCCTTTGATGGATCTAATTTATTTCCACCAGGGTTTCTAGCCACCCTCCTCACCATCCTCCTGAGAGGAATGGTGGGGGTGCTGGTTTAGTCGCCAGCAATTCGACCCTGTGACAGGTAGTACTGGGTTACCAGTAGCGGATACATCTATCCGACCTGACACGCTATCAGTAGCCTTCGTGCTAAAGGTCACACGGCAACAAGAGAGTTGTTCCTGGCGAAATTCTGTAGCAAAATCTACTTGTGTGGGTAAGCAGAAACATAAGACAGACAGACAGACAGACAGACACACACACACACACACACACACGCCCGCGCGCGCGCTCGCACACACACAAGCACATACACATGCACATACACACACCACACACAAACATACGTACACACACGCAAACACACACACACACATAAACGCAACATACCATCCGAAAATCAAAGAAAGAAAACATTTAAGCAAAAACGAACAAACAAGCAAACAAACAAACAAACAACAACAAACAAACAAACAAACAAACAAACAAACAAACAAACAAATGGATGACGTTGTCCATGTCAAACACACACAAAGACACGCACACACACAAGTACACACACACCTACATAACCCCCCCCCCCCTAGTCACACATACATACACACACACACAAACGTACACTCGTTGCACTTTACAGTTCAAGAACATTAACAAGAGACAATCAAAGATAAAACTGGAATAAGAGTCAGGAACCACTAGTTACAAAGTCACAAAGAGTGTGCGTAAATACACACACACATACACACACACACACACACACACACACACACACGTGTGTGTGTGTGTGTGTGTGTGTGTGTGTGTGTGTGTGTGTGTGTGTGTGTGTGTGTGTGTGTGTGTGTGTGTGTGTGTGTGTGTGTGTGCAAGCCCAGAAAGCAATGTTTTCTTTATCGCAGACAGCCAGAAATCAAAATTTGCCTGTCACTGTTGTGCTTAAGTTGTGTAATACTACTGTTGTACCTATATTACTGTATCGGTGTGAATTATGGGGTGCCAGATCTTGAACTTGCTTGAAAAATATGCAGCTGAAATTTTTGAAACATTTGTTAAAATTACTGAGAAGCACTCTGAGATCGTATATCGTGAAACTGGTTGTGTCCAATTTCATTACATGTTAATTCTAAAATGATTCATTTTTGGTGTGGCCTTTTATCATATGACAACGCATTAATTGCGTTTATTACATTTACAAACTTCTCTATGATTTATATGTGAAAGGCATACACTGTTCAGAATGGATAGGTCATATTCAGAAAATATTAATTGACACAGGTTTTGATTTTGCTTTGGAATCTCAAAGTACACATCTTGTAAAAATGTTACGTATTCATTCCAGGATAATTACCAGCAAGTTTTGAAGAGCGCTTTGGAAATCAGAAGTGAATGTCTATCGTATCGAAATTTCAAAAACGAATTTGGAGAAGAAATATATAACATAGTTATCGGATATTTATGGTTTTCCATTGATTGAATTTCGATGCAGCTGTCACAAGCTTGAGACTGATTAAGGCAGACGCAAAGCAGTGAACAGACCAAGCGAATATATGTGTTTTGTGATGACACTTCAGGCGATGAGTTTCACTTATTTTCGAATATCATAAATCCCAAGATGATCGATTGAACTTTATCTCACAAATATATCTGCCAGTTAAATCAGTGTTGTCAGTTAACCCTTTGACTCCTGCACCCTGTGCACCAGCGTCTTGCATTGCCAACCATGCCAGTAAAACAAGAACTTAACCCTTCGACTCTCTCACCTTATCCACCAGCTTCCTGCAGGAAGCTGGAAGATAGGGTGAGAGAGTCAAAGGGTTAAGTTTTTGCAGTTGGTGGATAGGATGAGAAAGTCAAAGGGTTAAGTTTTTGCAGTTGGTGGATAGGGTGCAGGAGTCAAAGGGTTTTAAATCAGTGTTCTTATTGTGTGACTTCCTTGTGGAAGGAAAAAAGAAAAAATTAAATTAGCAAAATTTGTCACATTTTCTGAAATAGTATAGTTATCACATTTTCTGAAATAGTCCAGTTATCAGATTTTCTGAAATAGTATATTATCAAATTTTCTGAAATAGCATATAGTTATCAAATTTTCTGAAATAATATAGTTATCTTTCGAAGATAGGAAGACAATTTCAAACGTATTTTTTTCCGGTGAAATAAGTTCTTTCTGCTTCATGTTATGTGTTAATCCCGTTGGACTTTCATTTATTTGCTGTTATCCTCTATGCCCCAATTGGGATAAAAGAATGTATTAAACATTGAACATTGTACATTGGGCAAGTGTATGTGTATAACTGAGAGCGCGCACATGTGTGTGTGTGTGTGTGTGTGTGTGTGTGTGTGTGTGTGTGTGTGTGTGTGTGTGTGTGTGTGTGTGTGTGTGTGTGTGTGTGTGTGTGTGTGTGATTTAACGTCTTCTCACTTTGAGTGATATTAGACGTTATATTAGCATAATTGGGCCAAACTCAGCTTGATGTGACGGGGAATGTGTATGTGTGTGTGTGTGTGTGTGTGTGTGTGTGTGTGTGTGTGTGTGTGTGTGTGTGTGTGTGTGTGTGTGTATGTGTGTGTGTGTGTGTGTGTGTGTGTGTGTGTGTGTGTGTGTGTGTGTGTGTGTGTGTGTGTGTGTGAGTTCATTCCTTGATTTAACGTCTTCTCACTTTGAGTGATATTAGACGTTACATTAGCATAACTGGGCCAAACTCAGCTTGATTTGACGGGGAATGTGTATGTGTATGTGTATGTGTGTGTGTGTGTGTGTGTGTGTGTGTGTGTGTGTGTGTGTGTGTGTGTGTGTGTGTGTGTGTGTGTGTGTCTGTGTGTGTGTGTCTGTGTGTGTGTGTTCGTTCGTTATTTCTTTAACGTCTATTCACATATGTGCTTTTAGACGGTAATGTGTGTGTGTGTGTGTGTGTTTGTGTGTGTTGTGTGTGCGTGTGTGTGTGTTGTGTGTGTGTGTGTGTGTATGTGTGTTATGTGTGTGTGTGTTGTGTGTGTGTGTGTTTGTGTGTGTGTGTGTGTGTGTTGCGCGTATGCGTGTGTACGTGTGTATGTGTGCGTGTGTTGTGTATATGTCTCTCTCTCTCTCCTCTCTGTCTCTCTCTCTCTGTCTGTCTGTCTGTCTGTCTCTCTCTATCTGGCTGTCTGTCTGTCTGTCTGTCTGTCTTTTTCTCTCTCTATCTGTGCGTGTGTGTGTAAAACACGATATTCTTGTTCTTGTTTTGTATTATCGTCCCAGTGTGTTCACGATTGGGGACTCTCTTGAGGATGAATCGTGTCATATAGTTATTAAAAGAGAGCGTTGTCTTGTAGTTTCCATGAAACACGATAACTTGGTCACTGCTTTATATATGCCCTTTTCTCCTGATCCAGAGCATAACTGGGCCAAACTCAGTTGGATTTGACGGGGAATTTCACCTTTCAAATAAACCTGAACAGAGTCGGTTTCCTGGCAGTTCAAGCAAATCTACCCTTCAGCCTCAAGCAAAGCTACCCTTCAGCCTCAACCTTACCACTCAAGACCTTTATCATCAACGCATAAACAGCTCGTTGCTGACGTGCAGTCGCCGAGCTACAATGGTCAACATCTACGAACGTACCCATTCACCGCGAATTAATAATAGCGGTAATTCCCGATATTACTAATGCCGGGCTGACTGGGCCTAGGCCCGAGCGATGAGGCCTACGCTTTTTATTTTATTTTAGCAGTCTAGTAATGGGGCTTGAGCCGTTTTCGGCTGCCAAGTGTTCTTGGTCTTACCGAGACACATAATAAAAGAAATATATTTCTAATCACTCTGCCCTGGACATGTCAACAATCGCTTCACCAATCTACAATATGTTGTTAAGTTGATCCTTGACCTGTGCAAAACCCTATGCATTGGCAAGGTATTGAAAAGGAAGGGGGTGGGATGGGGGAGTAGGAAAAACACTGTTAGCTGACATTATCTGAATGACGGGAGCATTACATCACGATAAGAAGCAAAGAGACCAGTTTTTACCCCCCTGTCTGCATTCTTTTAAAAGAGAGATTATTTGAAATCGACCAGTGTGTGTGTGTGTGTGTGTGTGTGTGTGTGTGTGTGTGTGTGTGTGTGTGTGTGTGTGTGTGTGTGTGTGTGTGGTGTGTGTGTGTGTGTGTGTGTGAGAGAGTGTGTGTGAGTGTGATATGTGTATGAGTAGATGAATAGTTGAGACGAATATATGAAACAGTAGGCATACGTGGCGATCATAGCCCTCCATATGTATCTATCCCTTGTTGCCGCAAACACATCTTCCACCCTCTCTGTCCTCAGCCACCCTGCAAGTCTGTCCACTAATTTCTCCCTGGGTCTACCTGGTGCTCTCTTTCCCTCCAGCTTTCCTGTTGTGACCAGGTGCTCTAATTTCCCTTTCCTCATAAAATGGCCTATAAATGTTGCCAATCTTTTCCTAATCTTCCTTATCAATGATCTTCTTGTGTCTGCCTCCATCAAGACTGTCTCGTTTGTCTTCTTTGCTATCCATGGACCTCTCAACATTCTTCTTAGAAACCACATCTCGGCTGCCTCAATCTTGTTCTGGCTTTGCTTGTTGATTGTCCACGCTTCAAAACCGTATAACATTATCGGTTCTATATAACATTCAAGAACTCTCTTCCTGATGTTAATTGATAGGCATTTGTTGGTAAGAATGCGGAGACTAAAAGATCTTACAGATGACTTATTAAAAACTAACCTTTTTCAGAACTATTCTTACTGTACACAACACCCGAACACCTTGTGGAGGAGTCAAATTTTCGACTTTAAAGTCTTTCTGAAGAAACTCAGAATGTCGACTGATACATTCAAAACTATGTCATTTACTGATACATTCTCAAGGTTTTAAAAGACCGGGTTTCATATTCCGGCATACATGATAGGATACTTACTGGAGGACGAGGTGTCACTTTAAATATTCTTAAGATTATTAATAGCGGGGATTTCCGATGGGCGTAGGCCTCTGAGGGTTTTTGAACTTGCGCCTGTTTCAGCTGGCAGTTGCGGAAAGAGCCAGATTTGGATCACACGTAATGATTGTGTCACGAGTATTCCAGTTGTCTTGTTATCGATTTCTTCCTGGTGTTTTAGCTTCATATAGAGATAACAGATAAATTAAACATTAGGCAAAATAGCGGGTGTAGATTGTAATGAGGGGGTTGGGGTGGATAGGGACAAGAGAGAGAGAGAGAGGGGGGGGGGGGCTAAAGAACTGACATTGACAGATGAAACATCATCGTTGTCATCATTATCTTTATCATTATAATCATCACACATACACATCTAGACTCAGCTAAGGCAAACTGGCACACTCATCAACACACACACACATACACACACACACACACACACACACACACACACACACACACACACACAAACACACACACACAAACACACACACACACACACAACACACACACACACACACACACACACCACACACACACACACACACACACACACACACACACACACACACACACACACACACACACACACACACACAGAGTTTTATTTTTTATTCATTTCTTCCAGATATTTACAAATTTTGTTAGTTAGTTTGTTTGTTTAAATCGTTAATTATGGTAACATTATTTGTTAGTTTTACCTTCCCCTCTTCAAAACAGTTGTTTTCTGGATCATCTTTTCTCAGTTTCAAATTTGACAATTTTCAAATATCCTCTTCACTCCTCCTTTATCACCCCCCCCCCCTATTTTTTGTTTTCTTTTTTGTCTAAAATCACTTTAGTGAATAGACATTAAATCAAAGACCATCACCACCATACACACACACACACACACACACACACACACACACACACACACACCCTGGTTCAATGAGTCAACATTTGACTACACATACACGCGCGCACCCACACGTACACATACACCATTAGTAAGGAACCTTGTGACTGTCGACTAATGCTTATTATCTCGAATTCCGGCTAGGAACGCCAGTTTTGATAACAAGTAAACAGAAACTGATATCCGACGTCAGTTGCCTTTGAATCATTAATGTGTGGGTATTCCCGATATGAGTACAACCAGTAAAAACGTCCTGGGGTCAATCTGTGTGATCATCGACTACTTAACATTGTCTTACCATTCACGAAGAGATTTGATTAGAAAGTCTAAAAATGAAACACAGTGGACAGCTTTCGGCATATGAACATAGGCAGCAAATGTGCCTGTCAATATGAGTGCCTTTGACTGGGATTGTTTTATACAAAGATCACCTCGGAGATAGGTTTTTTAAATTTTATTTTTTATTTTTTTTTAATTTATTTTTTTTACCATGAGCGACTTGGAATATTGAAGACACATATCCCACGTTATTAGGGTTTCTTACTGTCAGCCCAAAGCCTGCATCTGTACGTATGTTAAAAAGAGTTTCAAAATGAACTAGGAGAACAACCAGAGACGGTATTTCACACACACACACACACACACACACACACACACACACACACACACACACACACACACACACACACAACACACACACACACACACACACACACACACACACACACACACACACACACACCACACACACAACAGCACACAACACACACACATACACACACACACAGGAGGGGGGAGAGAGAGAGAGAGAGAGAGAGAGAGAGAGAGAGAGAGAGAGAGAGAGAGAGAGAGAGAGGAGAGAGAGAGAGAGAGAGAGAGGAGATGCCAGTGTATACATGCTCGTATACGTTAACACGTTCAAGTTAAAAATGGCATTAATTCAATAAACATTATGTATACAGTAAAGAAAATAAAAAGGAATAAAACCGGTGGACAAAACCTTATAATAAATAGCCCAATACCTTTCGTAAGTACGTGTTTGTGTGTGTTTGTATGTGTGTGTGTGTGTGTGCGTGTGTGTGTGTGTGTGTGTGTGTGTGTGTGTGTGTGTGTGTGTGTGTCGTGCGTGTGTGTGTATATGTGTGTGTGAGAATGTATGTGTGTGCGCCTGCACGAATGTGTGTATATGACAAAGAGAGAGAGAGACAGACAGACAGACAGACAAACACAGACACAGACAGACAGTCAGACAGACAGACAGAGAGAGAGAGAGAGACAGACACACACACACACACACACACACACACACACACACACACACACACAGAGAAAAAGAGGCAGAGAGAGAGAAAGAGAGAGAGAGACAGTGTGTGTGTGTGTGTGTGTGTGTGTGTGTGTGTGTGTGTGTGTGTGTGTGTGTGTGTGTGTGTGTGTGTGTGTGTACTGATGTTTATGCGTCTGTTTTGCCGAATATATACATGTACGTTCTGTTGCCTGTGTGTACGATGCGTGCATTTGATTCGTAAGTGTGTGGGTACCGTATATAAACTGTTG
>CM060307.1:16877020-16929520 GCA_030674185.1 Monoplex corrugatus
CACACACACACACACACACACACTCGCTCTCTCAAGAGATGGCAGAGATGCCTGTCTCTAGAGTCCTGTATATCCAGCATACATGTATGCATATGTAACTATACACACACATTTCTCTCAAGCTAAGAAAAAAAAAAACGGCTGAAGAACAGATGGCAGAGATGTCTTTCATATAAAGATGTATAGTTATATAACAAAGTTGTAGACAGTTTAGTGGGTTTACTTGAGTGATATGTTCCCAGATTGTTAGGATCGTATACATTTGTTGTGACACCTTGGCTTGTTGTGGTTTTCAGAATCTACTCCTGCAAAGCCTGTCACAAGTGGTAGTAACATCAGTGTAGCAAAAGAAGTCGTGTGTACCATGGGCATCCCAGAGATGGTGGTGCAGATGGCCATAGACAACCGAAGTCTTGAAGGGGGAAGTGAATTTGAAAATGCCAGTCAGCTGTACATGGCTGCTGATGACCTTTATCAACATCCAGAGAAGCAGTCCAAAATTGTAGCAAAGCTGTTTGAAGCTGAACAGGTGAGAAAAAAGAAGGAAAATGTGTTAAATTCAGAAGCACAGAAGAGATCAGTGGTAGATTCCAAACCCTCTAAGGCTGAGCTGCAGGAGAAGGTAAAGAAACTGGCCAAGGAAAACTACAAGCTGAAGCAGCGCAAGGTTTGTCGCGCCTGCAAGAAAACAGACCTGGCTTCCAGTGGAGTCACCTTTTTGCCCTGTGGGCACTTCATCACCTGTGAAATTTGCTCTGAAACTTTTGATGATTGTCCGGCTTGTGGCAAAACTATCATGGGCACTGTGCGCACCTTCCTTTCGTAAATGAATTTGTCTGTTGTTTGCTGGAATATCGTAAATCTGCATATTTCAGTAACACATATTTCAGGAAGTTCAGACTTCTTTTGAATTTAGACATCACAAGTTAAAACATTTTTGGAGTGTGAGCATAATGCTTGAACCATTGCTGTTTTGTCAGGTTGGATGAAATGGGCAGGGTCTGGTTGGAAATACCCCTCCAGTATTTTGAGCGAAAAGTTACATTGGAATTCAGCAGAGATGTTTGTTTTTGCAAAAATGCAGTCCTGTTTACAGGATAATGAACATTCTCTCTGAAATGTACTTTTCCTCATTTGAGTGTTAATGTTATTGTTTTGCCATTAGAGTGACATAACTGATCAGAAAGAACCTGTCTTATTCTATTGATGTCTAAATTCAGTAGGAATCTGATTCATGGAAGTTTGTACAATTGTAATGTTTACAGTCATGACTGTTTATATCTGCATTGAACCATTTTTGGTGTGTGTGTGTGTGTGTGTGTGTTGTGTGTATATATATATGTGTGTGTGTGTGTGTGTGTGATGTGAAGGTATACTTATATATTGGAACTTGGGATTTTTGCGATGCATTACGATGTAGTTAAAATACATTATGACCTTTCAAGAAATTAGTTGTGGTCAGAAATCATGTGCCCATTTGAACCCAAACAGTGATTGTGAACTTTTTGGAAACAAATGGGTATGATGTTATCTTGGGTATGATTTTATCGTGTCAGAAATGACGCTCATTCATATCTAAGACAAGCGAATGATTTTAACCCAACCAGTGATCATGAACTTTTTGGAAACAAATGGGTATAATGTTATCTTAGGTATGATTTTATCTTGTCAGAGATGGCACTCATTCATATCTAAGACAAACAAATGATTTTGACCCAACCAGTGATTATGAACTTTTTGGAAACAAATGGATATAGTGTTATCTTAGGTATGGATTTTATCTTGTCAGAGATGGCACTCATTCATATCTGAGACAAGCGAATGATTTTGATCCAACCAGTGATTATGAACTTTTTGGAAACAAATGGGTATAATGTTATCTTAGGTATGATTTTATCTTGTCAGAGATGGCACTCATTCATATCTAAGACAAACAAATGATTTTGACCCAACCAGTGATTATGAACTTTTTGGAAACAAATGGATATAGTGTTATCTTAGGTATGGATTTTATCTTGTCAGAGATGGCACTCATTCATATCTGAGACAAGCGAATGATTTTGATCCAACCAGTGATTATGAACTTTTTGGAAACAAATGGATATAGTGTTATCTTAGGTATGATTTTATGTTGTCAGAGATGGCACTCATTCATATCTAAGACAAGCGAATGATTTTGACCCCTTCTGTATGTCATTTATTTTAAAACAAAAAATGCACCTTATCCAGCCTAAGTTCCAGTGAATAAATTAATACCTTCACATCACATCACATCACATCACACACACACACACACATGCACGCACCTTAGTAGTGTTCAGAAATGAATGGGCTTTTTGTTATAGTCAGAAATGACTTGCATTAAACCCACATGTGTAATTATGAGCATTTCAGAAATGCATGGTTTCCATATAGAGTTTGATTAGGAATGACATGTCTGTTGTACAGTATACCCGTGTGTTGTTTATCTGTTAAATGTTTAAACATGACTCGGACTCGGCTGGTTACTGTGTTATGAGTCTTGTTCAAGGTCACATCTATAAATTCAGGCTTTTGTTGTATTCAGACATAGCATGACCAAAAATAGGGTTGTGGTCAGAAATATCCCTTCCTGAGAGAGGATGTGTACAGGATTTCAGAGGGAAACTGTTTGATTTTTGATTTTTTGTTGTGGCAGAAATGCTGCTGAACATTCTCTCTGGTGTGTTTGTATATGTCCATACTGAGAGAAGGTGTTAATGTTTTTTCATTAGAGGGATATTTCTGATTATAGAGGGCCCATCTACATCCATCTTGGCATTAATGTTTGCAATCAGCATTATTCTGAGTTATAGAAGTGGTAATGTTTAACAGCAGTGACCTTTCTTTTTATGTGAATTTGAACTATTTTGATCACCTTTAAATGTGTGTGTGTGCGTGAGTTTGTGTGTGTGTGTTTATTGAGGCTGTTTTGACACTGTCTCTGAAAGCCTTGAGCAGCTTGGAAATGTGGAAACATATGAGAACTGACACTTGCTTACAAAGACAGCTTGTTTTCTTTAGAACATAAGTTTATAATAATCACAAACTACTGCTTTAAACTGAAAACAGTGGTTCAGTTAAATACAGTTACCAGCTCTGTTGATGTGTCATCGAAAGATCACCTTCATGAAGGAAATGGTGCTGTACCAGCTGGCTGCTCAAATCAGTTATATTGCAGTTTTGTGGTTCATTTATCAAAAAATATAAGGACAAAATAATAGCATATATTTTTGGTCAAATTGAGAAAAAAAAACAAAAAAAACAACATGTAGGCTATCATTGATGAGTCAATTTTATGTTTAAAAAATAAAATCTTTGACTGTAAACATGACCATGGGATGCAAATTTACACAAAGGAATCAAGACAAGTTTGGAAACAGTTTTTCACTAGACTAAGATCTACGATAGTGAAGCAGATAGTCTTCAGTTTTCTTACGTGGTGGCTTGTGACTTGCTGTGTGTTCTTAATTTGTTACACGAAAAAATGTCAAGTCATCGTTGGTATTCAGAAATGTCTTTTGACATGACTTTTCATTTTTCTTTGATAATTAAAGAACACATAGAAACTTGAAGAAGAAGAACTCATCAGGGTCATCAAGGCACTGTATCACTAGAAAGAATTATTATTGACAAGATTGTTTATATTTTAAAGTACTTTCGGTTTATATTTTAAAGTACTTTCGGGATGTTGCTCATCATACATTGATGCACAACAACAACGACAGACTTGTGCATGAGATTGAGTCTGCTATTGATGTCCTTATAGATCTGAAAAGCCAGTTTTCTTACTATACAACTGAGGTTTCACGTTGATATCTTTAACTTAGTTATTCAGAGAGTGACAGTGTTAACCAAGAGATTTGATGATATTTGATATTCCTCATGTTATGACTGCGACTGTTGGGAAGCTGTTTTGGTGGACTTAAGCAAATCACTTGACTTCTTTTGGCTTACAGTACTTTGTCAAGTATTATCATGAAATGGAACATGTACATACAAAAAAACCCTTTGAAAAGTGATTTTTCAGTCAACTTTGGCTCATTAAGTTTGGTTATAGATGAGTACAGTGAGGTAAATGTTAATCATTATCTTTGTGTGTGTGTATGGTGTGTGCACACGTGGGCTCTGTTTTGTGTTGTTATTGTGTGTGCATATTAATTTTATGTTTTTGTGCTCTGTTTTGTGTTGTTATTGTGTGTGTATACTAGTTTTATGTTTTTGTATGTGCTAAATATCACAGTGACCATGAAAAATGAAAATGCTTTGAAAAATGATAAGGAAAGCTCCTGAGGATATTGAATCTTCATTGAAAAGTGAAATGTTGAGTTATAATCAGCGGTGGGACACAGAGGTACATAACATTATATATCTCTCATTCATATCAGTAACCATTTTATGCTACTGTATTCAAATTGTATGGCTGTCTTTTTCATTGAAATCTGTTTTTTGTGTGTGTGTGTGTTAATTGTTTTGTAGGCCATACATGCTGCATTATAACAGTTTTTTTAGCAGCTGTGAACTTGACTGGATCAGTATACTCTTTCTGGGTGAAATATGAAATAACATTATGTTAGGGAAGAAGACAAACATGCGCTGCAGTATTATTTTTTTTGTGGACATTTACTCCGTGTAGTACATGTATCCTTTTCATCTTAAGAAAATGTTTTCTTTTTCTTTTTGTGGTGCTGCATGTGTACTTTGGTCCATTAAAAATACTTCATAAATTGTAATATATGAGGATTTTTATACTATTACTTCAGTGTTGATGAATGTTTCTTTATTATTGTTTTTTTTTAAACTGTTTTTCTCTTTTTTTGAGGTGAGCAAATGAACTATATGCTTCTACCAGTAAGACCAGAATATAACCTAAACAAATTTCAGTCATTTAAAAGTTTGAAGGTACAAATAGAACATCTTTATAGCAACATGAGTTTGTTCTGATAAAACAGCTATTGAGGCTGGACACAGTACTTTTTTGTGTTGCTTTGATATTAGGGGATGGTGGTTCAAAAACCAACTGCCATGAAATAATGATAGACATTTTCCTTGTGTCGTGCTTTGTTATTTTTCTCTGCTTTGGTAAAAACATTAACCCTTTCACTCCTGCACCCTGTCCACCAGCATTTGGCATTGTCCTCCGTGCTGGCAAAGCAAAAATTTAATCCTTTGACTCCCTTACCCTATCCACCAGTTTCCTGCAGGAAGTTGGTGGATAGGGTGAGAGAGTCAAAAGGTTAATTGTTTTTTAGCTGGTGGAGAGGATGTGGGAGGCAAAGGGTTAAGCTGTAAAGATTAATGCATTTTATGTCATGTTAATTGATGTGAAATTGAATTTCAGATTGATACGTTTTCACCTTAGTTGTTCAGATTAACTGTTGTTTATGTGACTGAGTTTGCTTTTGTAAACTTATTCAAGCACTAAAGTTTGCCTTTAATCAGGATTTATTTTCTGTGATCTATGTAATACCTGAAGATGATCATTAAACGCCATTGTTTGTTATCAAAGTATGAGTGGATAACATGCATGTTTGGATGGCGTCTTTCATGAAAGTGTGTGTGTGTGTGTGTTGTGTGTGTGTGTGTGTGTGTGTGTGTGTGTGTGTGTGTGTGTGTGTGTTGTGTGTGCGCGCATTACTTTGTGTTGCGACTGTCTCTCTCAACACACCCGTACACTTTCATGCACACTGTCTCCCTTTTCTCACACACACAGAGATTTCTCACACACACTGAGAGAGACACATGTACACATACATGCACACTGTCTCTTTTTTCTCATACACACACACACAGATTTCTTGCACACACTGAGAGAGAAACATGTACAAACACATGCACACTATCTCTCTTTTCTCACACAAACACAGATTTCTCACACACACAGAGAAGGAGAAAGAGAAAGTTAAAGGATGTTCTACTAATCTGAGGTCAGAAGGGAATGAGATGGTAGGTATCAACTTTAATTTTTCTTGGGGCCAGCATTATAAAGTCAGAATGTAGGCCTATCTCCTCTCCCTCACTGCCATATTTTCCGTGACCGCCGTCAGGTACCCATTCACAGCTTGGTGGATTGGAAACCATATGCACAAAGTTTCCGCTCCCCACTCTCCCCCAGATCAGACTTGAACTTGTGCAATCAACACTGGAAGGTGCTCTATGCTAACCACACCGTAGAGATGGAGAGAGAGAGGAGAGAGAGAGAGAGAGAGAGAGAGAGAGAGAGAGAGAGAATTAAATCTGATTCAAAAGAAATTCACGCAAGCCAATACCAAACAAGAGACAAGCATTCTCCATATAAACTACACATTCTATATTTTGAGCACAATAACAAGTCATCTTTAACACATCGTTGTCAATTGAGAGAAGGGGACTACTTCATTTTGTCCAATAACAAGGCTGATGAGCAACACAACAAATGAACAATGAAAAACACATCAAAAACAAAATCACACACTAACAGAAAAACCACAGGCCACAAGTTTAACAGCATTCAACAGGCATGAATACGAAACCTTAACACTGACACAGACATGCCAGAAAAGTTAGACCAAAGTCCAGAAAAATTGGACCAAAATTTGGATGCTCAAATGGGTCAGTTGAGGAGCATTAACATGCAGCTAAAGTGAGCTACAGTATTTATTAAAAAGGATATATGAAGAAATTTTAGATGGCCAAGCAAGGTTGTCAAGTAGCATGAATATACACAGAAACAAACAATGAACACAGATATGCCAAAAAACTTAATCAAAACAAGCTCCTGATGGTTAAATGGGTGTATTGGGTAGAATAAATAGGGACAGAAATGAACCATGAACATACATAAATGATCTATCTGCAGGGAAGCATGAATATGTGACAGGAACGAACCACAGAACAAGTTTTGGATGGCAGAAATGGGCCCATACAGTAAAAGTCTAAACATCACTTGTTGATGACACTACAATAAATGGAAAAATGTTCACAAATAAATTGACAGTTATGGTGTTAACTGTATAAGTCAGTAGGCCCCTATAACTGTTAAGGAAAACAACAACAACAAAGCCCAATAACAAAAAAAAACCAACAAAAAAAACCCCCAACCCAGCAAGTCGTTAAAAAAAAAAAAAGGGGGGGGGGGGGGAGGTTTAAAGGAAAACAGGTGTGTGAGAGAGGAATGATAAAGATTCACCTGCTTTTTTTCACACAAGAATGAGTTAACCTGAAGGGGAGGGGGCGGGGACACATACTACTCTCATGAATGGCAGCAGTTACATCACAGAAGGGGTAGTTACACTGAAGAATGCAATCTTTACATATTTTCTGAGGAACACAATCATCATAGCGTAAAGGACTGGCAATTAATACATTCTTCTATAACACAATCCATACGACATGGAAGAAATCCAACTGCCCTATTAAAGTATTAGAATATAGTGCAGATGTAAGAAAATAAAAAGCTCTCTATACAATAATGTAAGATGCATCACTTAGGAAAAGCTTGTAAGATCAGCAGTCACCAAGGACACAGGGACAGGTACTTGATATTGAGATCGTATGTGTGTAGTGTGTCACTAGTGCAAAAAAAAAAAAAAAAAAAAAAAAAAAAAGAAAGTGGGGTGGAGGGTGGCAGCAAGTGTTCTGAAATATCTATTTCCAATGATTTATAAAATACAACAAAACAATGCTGACTTGCACAAGTAAATCAGTAATTAAAATCCATTAAATCCAATGAAGCAAAACTGAAACATAAATAACCAACACCATTGACTCTGCGGTATGGTAGACATCACCATGCAGGATGTGTTTGTCCAACTTGTTGAGGATTTCTGTAAATCCTCCATTTTCATGGAACAACAACAACAACATACCAAACAAACAGGCAAAACGGAAGGAAGCCTTGGTGCCAAACATTGCCCATGAGATAAAGAAGTGTGTACAGTTATCATCCAGTTAAACTGTTTGACTATCTTCCATATATGCTGGACCGGATACTGTTGTCATCCATTAAAATAATTTGACTATCCTCCATATATGCCTAGCAGGATACGTTATTATCCATTAAATTAATTTGACTATCCTCCATATATGCCAGGCAGGATACAGTTATCATCCAGTTAAATTGTGTGACTGACTATCCTCCATATATGCCAGGCAGGATATGGCTATCATCCAGTTAAACTGTGTGACTGACTATCCTCCATATATGCCAGGCCGGATACTGTTATCATCCAGTTAAACTGTGTGACTGAATATCTTCCATATATGCCAGGCAGGATACTGTTATCATCCAGTTAAATTGTGTGACTGAATATCCTCCATATATGCCAGGCAGGATACTGTTATCATCCAGTTAAATTGTGTGACTATCTTCCCCGTATATGCCAGGCATGATAGTTATTGTCCAATTAACTCTTCCTGTACGACAGGCTGCTGTGAGTGGCTCGGCTGACTTTCAAAATGGCCGCCAAGCCGCTGTGCGATTCGTCACTTTCTACTGTCCGTTCTTCCTCATTTAACGACATACAACCACATGACAGCAAAGAACGACAGTCGGATACTTCCTCTTCCTTTTCAGCCATTTTTCCACGGGTTTTTAAAATTTTTTTATCTCTGGTGTGTGTGCGCGCCTCGTTTGTTGATATGTTTTCACTTTTGTAAGTTGAGTTGCCATGGCGTCAGGCAGTAGGCGTCCTGTTAGGCTCACTGCTGCTCAGGTGTCGCACTTTTTTTTTTTTCACACAGTGATGATAGCTTTGTTGAGAGTGCATCAAGTGCAGAGTCAGAAGAAGCGAGTGTTGATGATTGTGAAAGGCCTTCTTGTTCTGCAAAGAGACCTTGCCTATCCCGTTCTATTTCTTTTACATCAAAATAGGTCACATATGAACCCTGCGTCCAGTCTGAAAACCCTTAACATACAGAAAGAGTTAAATTGTGTGACTGTCCTTTGTACATACTATTCATCCATATATATTCATCACTGTTCCAGATCACGTCCTTCGAAAGACGTTGCACGACGACAACGGTTTCACCCTGATAGAGTGACGGAGCTCTCGGCATCCAGCAATGAAGATCAGCGCTCTGGCTTACGCCGATGATATCGCTCTGGTCTGCTAGTCGGCCGACACTGTAGAGAGAGTTCTTCAAAATCTCGAAAGGAATGCGTCAGCCATTGGTCTCAAAATCAAACAGGCAAAACGAAAGTCATGCATGTCGGCCACGACACCATTCCCCATCAAATCTTTTTCCAGTCCGGCGAAGTGGTTCAGACATGCGAGCATTTCAATTACCTCGGAATTGACACCTCGTCTCCAAGTTCAGTGGTGGACAAATGCTTTGCCAAAGCATGGGCAGCGATGAACAAGTTGAAGCCGATTTTCAGCTCAAAGGCCGTTGACCAGATCAAAATTAGACTTTTCAAAACGGCAGTAGAGAGCATCGTATGCTACGGTCTTGAGTCCATACCTCTGACCGAAACTCTCTCGAAACTGATCGACTCTTCCCATCAGCGTATGATCTGCTCGGCACTCGGCATCTACTGGCCAGAGAAAATCTCCACCAAGGCGCTCTACTCTCGGATGAAGCTCTCACGCTTGAGCAAGACGCTTCGAAAACGCTGACTGAGACTGATCGGGCACAGCCTTCGAATGCAGACAGGATGTCCCACTCCCCTGGGTGACATATTGTCTGCCAACCTCAGCGACTGTGTCAACCTTCGACGTGGACAATGCAGAACCCTGACGCTGAGGGCTGATGTTACGAATGATCTTGACCACCTCGGCGTTTCCCCAGCAATTGTCATGAACATGAATAGCATCCAATTTTCACAGTTGATTGTTTCGTTTTAACTTGCTGAACGTTAAATATATATTTGTACATACTAGACAGGATAGTTATAATGCAGTTCATCTGTGTGACAATCCTCATATAAGCCAAACAAGATACAGTTATAATCTAGCTAAATTTTGTGGCTATCCTCTATACAAGCTAAACAGTACAGATCTTCTCTGTTCTCTTGAGTTTGAAAAGCTCTTTGAGAAAAAGAGAGAGAGAGAGAGAAAGAGAGAGAGTGTGTGTGTGTGAGACAGACAGAGAGAGAGAGAGAAAGAGAGGAAAAGAGAGAGAGTGAGTGAGAGAGAGAGAGAGAGAGAGAGAGAGAGAGAGAGAGGAGAGAGAGAGAGAGGAGAGAGAGCATAGTCTCTCTTTTTTCTTTCAGCTTGAGATTCACACCAAATATGGTGGAGCCATGTGGATGTCAAGCTGCAAGACTGACATCTTAGTCCAACAGGGTAGCAAGGATGTATCATCATCATCATCAATAATAAGATCATCATTAGCACACCTTTCACTGTTGAAATGCACAAAGAATTGATACAGACTGTTATCTTTACCTCTTTGGTGAAGAACCCAGAATTATTATTGTGTTTTTGCTGTAAGTGAATGTGTTCTGAGATGCTGCTTCTTTTTGTTTGTTTTTTCTTCTTTTACTAGCATTGAAAAAAAAAGCAAAACAAAAAACAAACAAAAAACACCACTATCTTGTGGAAACTAAAGGTTCAGAAGAAGTCACATGCTTTTTCAATCCTTCATCATAAAGACTGTTCTACTGGCCACTTTGGCCTGCAATCAACTGGTACAAGAATCTGGTAGTTTGTGTCAAATATTACCGTTCATTGGTGGCTTTCTTTTCATGATTTCTGGAGCTTCCTAAAGTTTCCTCCTTTAATTTAATTATCGTTTCCTCTAACCTGAATACTGACATTTATCCAAGTGTTTAGCTGGCCTGCTTCTCAGCAACATTTTCCTTACTGTTCTTGTGGTGGTGAAGCGTTGTCTCCCTTGTATCACTGGCAGAATGCTGCCCACCGGTTTAGCTTGCAGCAGAAGGGGAACAACCCACCAACAGAAGTATACCAAGAAGTAAAACTGATCACCGAGACACACAACAACACCTGCGCAGTGTGGCCACACAGCCAGAACAATCACATGTGTGCATCCAAGAAAACATAGCTCTGAATCTGAACGGGAAAAAGGGGGTGGGGGTGGGGATACCTTGCAAAGAAACAGGACAGCAAATCGGACAGAACATCCAGGTTCTGCCTACTACAATATTTCAAGTAGAGAGAAATCAGGGAAGCCCAGAGAGAAAACCACGCAAAAGGAGCCATCACTCAACAGACATGAGATACAAACTCTCTCCTATCTACTGTCAGGTCCTTATTAACTCTGACTTCAAGACAGGATAGAAAACCACTGACAACCAGACATTTATAACTTCTACAAGCAACTTTGGTTGCTTTTTTATTTTTACTATGTCATGCACTAGAATCATTCCGCTTTGTCAAACTGTACAGACATATCCTACTTTAATTTCGATGTCAAGTTTTATGTCAAGCCCAAATGCACAGCTTGATAAAACACTTGCAAAGCGTAATCACAGTTACCAACCACATTAAACAAGAAACACCACCATTTTCGGCAAAGATTCACATACAACAATGTAAACTCAACATAGGAATGTCTACCATATGTCATCGTTTGTCAGCACACCACAAATGCACACTCTGTGGAACATTCAGTATGTACACCTGTGTTTGTATACCCATGATTACTGGCACATTTCATGAGACAGAAGAGAGCGCAATTATTTAAAATACAATAATTCTGCCAAACTACGTTTTCAGGGGAACCCAACACTCCTTTTTTTTTTTATAAAAAAAATCTTGTGAGAGAGAGAGAGAGAGAGAGAGAGAGAGAGAGAGAGAGAGAGAGAGGAGAGAGAGAGAGAGAGAGAGAGACAGACAGACAGACGACAGACAGACAGACAGAGACAGAGGGGAGTTCAAAAACATTTCAAAACACTTTATGACTTAAGGATAGTAGCAGCATAGGGACCTGCTTACAGGTAATCTTTGTAACTCTACACACATAAGCTTACATAAAAAAAAGATGAACTAAAACACATATAATGTCAAAAAAGCAATAAAAAATACATCATAATAATATATTGAATTCTAAATGTCAACTGGTCAAACACTTTACATACGTATGACAAAGGCAGACACATGTACAGTAAATACATGTCAACCCTTCACAACAACAAAAACAGCAACAGTAACATAATAATAATAATATCAGTAATAGCATTAGTACACACACACACACACACACACACACACACACACACACAACATATAATATATATATATGTATATATATATATATATACACACACACACATATATATATATATATAACACACACACACATATATATATATATATATATAATATATCATATATATCATATATATATATATATATATATATATATATATATATACACATATATATACATGTACATACACACACATTTACATATCATACTAATATAATTACAATAAGAAAAAAAGACACCATGAAAATGATAGACACAGAAAGAAGGGAAAAGAAGAAAGTAAAGGAAGCATTAAGAACAAACAAGGGTGTGGGGCTGACATGTCAACTTCAACCTATGATGAAAATAAATGAATCATAACACATGCAATGTCAGAGAAATTATGAAAATGAATTACAATAAAACATCAACTTCCATATGTCAATCAGCCAAGTGCTTTACAAAAGCATAACAGACAGACACATGTCAAGGAAACATGTGTCAACCCCTAACAACAACAACAAAAAGAACAACAAAAATGATGATACAGGAGGTAGTAATCCAGTAGCAGTAATAAAGTAGTAGCAGTAGTGGTAGTAACAGTAGTAGTAGTAGTAGTAATACCAAATTTGTAGTAGTAATAGTAGTAGTACTAATATCAAATTTGTCAAAGATATAACAATGAAAATAGCAATATCATATAAATTACAAACTTAGAAAGAAAAAAACTTAGAAACAAAGGAAAAGAAGAAACCAAACATAGCATTAAAAACAAACAAGGAATTGTGATGGGAGGGGTGGGGGGAGGGAGGGAGACATCATTATCATCAGCTGACTCTGTAGAGCCATATCAGGGCTGTAACCATCTCAAAACACACACAATACCTCGATGACTGAACAAAAAAAACAACAACAACAAAAAACAAAACAAAAAAACAAACAAACAAATAAACTGGAAAAGAAAAGTAGGTACACATATCAATGCATTTGCACTTGTTATCTAGGGATATGCCCCTGACATTGACTATTCCGCCCAATTTATCACAAATTTAAAAAAACAACAACACCTGAATACAACTGTAAATATAACTAAGGACTCTAAAATGTAAACAAAAACTTGCTTATATTACCTAAAACTGCATTTGCACACCACATTTCCTCCAAGCCAAAAATGCATTAATACATGTACCCAATCATCAATCCTTATAGAAAATACATAAGGCTTTACAGAAAATATACAGGTTAATGGACCAGCAAGGCAGAAAATGACAGGAAGAGATGACAGAAAGCCAAGGGTTAAGGATTTCAGGTAAGACAGGCCAGTTTTTATATATGTTTTAGTGTTCTTAGTTATGTTTAAAGTTGTTTTCAGGTGTTTTTTTTTAAAATATCCTGTGTGACAGATCAGATGGAGTGAGCAATGCAAGGGGCATATCCTTTGATTATTTGTGTGAAACAAAGAGAGTGATAGAAAACAGGTAATATCTAGGCACAGAATTTCCAGAAAGTGGAGATACTTATACTGAAAGAGTCCCTGGCATCTCCACACGAGGGAGAGACATGTCAACCCTAATGTTACACTGAAAACAGATGAAACCAAACACGTGATGATATTATTATCGTTCTTGTTATTTTAGTTTAATGCCCAGCTGAATGCGTAGAGCCATTTCAGGTCTATTACCAGTCCAAAACATACACAATACTTAAACTGGAAAAATAAATGGAAAACAGAATTAAGTACACATATCAATGTATTTGCACACATCAAAGGAGATGCCTATAGCATTGATCACTCCATCCAATTTATCACACAGGGTATTTAAACAAATTTACCCGAATACAAACATAACTAAGGATACTAAAACACACATAAAAGCGGGCCTAACTTACCTAAAATTGCTTCCGTGTATCACATTTCCCTAGAGCCCAAAAATGCACTTAACATTAATACATGTACCAGATTATCAATCATAAGAGAAAGTATGCGAGACTTTATCAAACACATACAAGTGAATGGACCAGCACAGGAAGAAATGGCAGAAAGCAAAGGAACAAGGCAGAAACAAAGAGAGTGACAGAAAAGAGGAAATTTCTAGCACAGAATTTCCACAAGGTGGTGAAACTATCTATATTGAAAGAGCCCCCCACATCCCCATGGGGAATAATGAAACACATGCAGTGTCAAAGAAGCTATAAAAATGAATTATGATGAAACAGTGACTTCCATATTTTAATTCATCAAATGCTGTATAAAAGTATAAGAGACAAAGGCAAATACACATACAGCAAACACATGTCGACCTCTACCACCACCAACAAAAACAATAATAAAACAACAGTAGCAATATTAGTAGTAGTAAAAGTAGTAGTAAAAACAGTAGAAGTGGTTGTAGTAGCAGCAGTAGTAGTGGTATTAGTGGTAATAGTAATAGTAGTTAAAAGAAAAAGAAAACAATAACAATGAAAATAGCAATATTAAACATGGAGGAATTTGTAATATTATTGTTAATCAAAATTGAGCAGATACACAGGTATGTGTAACTATAATGAAACATATTAACTGTAGTCTATACTTTATACCATGGTCAGGACAAACAATTTAATTTATAACATACGAAAACAATGTATGAAAAATTGACATAAATAATCATCAAAGTAATAATAAAAACATTCAGGACAAATTATTTCATCATTCACACATTAACACAAAATACATGTAAAAAAAGTTGACGTAAGTAATGATTAAAGTAATACCGATAAATAAAGATACGAGAATGTGAAACACACGTCACTGAAAATAGTGAATGAAGATTCACTAACCACATCAGAGGACCATGTTGTAATAAGTATTTCTGCTCTTCTGTGCAACCATCCCATACTGTTGATGCAAAGTCAGTATGGGCAATGTAAAACAGTTATTGTTTTTTTCTGTGCTTTTGGGATGATAAAGTATGACAACCTACTAAGAAGAAATATGTTTTTAGAATTTACTGAGAATATCAACATGGATTTCTCAGTTAAGGCAGTTTTTTTTTTTGTCTATATATACAGCAAGTTCATGATGTTAGAAACTTTTTCTATATTTACACCACCTAAAGTTCACTGATGATAATTTAGTTTTAATAGTTGGCATTTTTGTGAGTTGTTATTATCAGTGATTTTGTTTCTGTAAAGACAACCTACATATGATTCGCATCACACCATTTTAATACTTGGTCTATAAGTAAAGTTTCTTGGGTTTTATAAATCTGTTTCCCGGCTGTGTTAAGAGTAATGTCATCAGTAAGCATTGAAGACATTCAATCAGGTTTGAGATTAGGTGTAGGGGTAGTCACTGTGGTAGCCATAAAATAAGCTTGGATCTAGAATTGAACCTTGTGGTACACCAAACGATATCTTTCCTTGATAAGAGAAGCTACCACGAGTACACACACACTGTACCCTTTTCTTAAGATATGACAGGAAGAAAGGAAGACTATGGGTGTTATTAACAGAGACATTAAGTTTTGAAAGAAGGGTAGGCCTATTATAGTCAATGAGGTCAAATGTTTTCTTAAAGTCTAAGAGGAAGTGAAGTGATAAGTTTGTTTCTTTTATGGTGATAAACACGTGTCTGTTATGTTTGGAAGAGCAGTGTTGCATGATGCTGACAGAATCTTGACTGAAGAGGGTAACTAGTGAATGACCTTCAACAATTTAGTCATACGTGTGGGAACCTGTCGTTCAAGTGGTTTAGAGACCACAGACAATAGTGATAATGGCCTATAACTGTAAAGAGTGTTTTTATCTTGTCTTTGTTCAAAGAATTATTTTCATGTTTTGAAATTCTGTTGAGAAGTTCTGCTAAATACATACATTATCTAGTATTTCAACAACGTGAGGCACGGACAGGTTTAAAACACTGAAACAGATTCCATCCATTTAAAACATTGCTATTCCATCTATGCTAGACGAAGTTTTATTGATTATAGTGGAAATCCATTTTCTGATCTCAAGAACAGTGATAAAAAATAATGGTGAATGAATCATTTGTGCTATTTTTCCTTTGTCAGAATTGGATGGCCTGTTGTCTGCACTTAGACTTTGGTTTATCTGTTTCAGTTAATGTATTTCAAATGCAGATAAGAAATGTTCATTAAATGCGCTGGTGATCACTAAGGATCAATCAATATGAGATTATGTGTGTACTTTCAATTTCGTTTTTGGCTATTTGAGATATTTTGTGTAACTAACAACATTATAGTCGCTGATGGCCAGCCTACATGTATGTGTGTTTCTGATTGTTCCAGGTTCATTTTGTACAGATGTGATCAGGAAGTGTTTCTGAAGGTGTTATTCTCATTGGTTCTTTTATAAACTGAGGAAGTTTAGAGAGATGAAATGTTGGATACCAGCAGTTTTGTGATTCCAATTACACTGAAGTCACCAAGGAGAAGAATATCAGCATTTTGCTTGCATTTCTTAACATAGTATGCCTATAATACAGTACCAAAGGGGTCATCATACTATTCATAATTCCTAGCTGGAATTCCTAGCTGGAATTCTGTACAGATATCAAAGAGAGAGGAAGTATGCGGTCCTGGTTTAAGTTTTACCAATGCATTCGACTGAAAAGTTTTCAAAATCTTGGTGTCACTGAGTGATGTTTTTAATACTGTTCTGGATATATACAGCAATGCCAGTTTGACCTGGACCTGAGGATATCTTTTTATTATGTTGTAATCTGCAATGTTGACAGAAGCATTCAAATGTATTACTCAAGTCATGATTCGGCAATGCGAAATAAGTGGTAAAAATGAAGAAACTTAACAACAATTAGTACTTTGTTACGTAGAGAAGACCTACTGATGACCCGTTTGTAGCATAATCATTCTCAAAGAAACATGACAATGGAAATGAAAACCAGAAACACAAAAACAGAATGAAAACGCATATTCAATACACAAAAGACAGGCGCAAATCTTAGGCCAACTGGCCTTTCCTGATCATATACGAAAGGCAACAATGAAAAATACACACACATACAAAAACCAAAACCAAACCAAACCAAACAGCAGCAAGACTTCCCTGATGTATCGTTGAGCAGGAGAAAATGGTTGATATGAACCCTGGCAGTCAACTTTGATTCAACAGAAGTGAAACTGGAGTATGTCAATGGGGAAGGAAAATACATACATGACTTGTTAACAGTACATTACTAGAAGACAAGATAAATGTGTCTGATTAATTAAAATGCTTTGCAAACTGGAGAAGAGAGTTGACATTTGAAGGTGTGGAATACCATAGGTTTGGGAAAAGTGAATTTGGTAATTCAAACTGGTTGTCGGCAAAATGCTTGGTGTTTGGGAAACTACGCTGATGAAACATTGGCGGGTGAAACATGGGACGAGGAAACATGTTCCTAGGTGAGAGTTTGTAAAATTGTTTAGAGGCTGTTGTTAGTTTCAATGGCTGTAATTTTTATTCGTTTACTTACCATAATTGTTACTATTTTTCTCATTTCATTTTGCACTGTGAGTTGCACGATTGTTCTCAACTTTTTTGATACGACCTTAGTCAGTGAATGTTCACTTGGAACAGATTTGCTGTCCAAGTGATTGTTTATATGTTCGTCTGTGATATTTTGGATGCGTTTGTTGTTTTTGTCTCTTCTAGGCCAAGAGGTTCATTGTGCAGCAGTGTTTTGTGTTTCTTTGAATAACTAACGCTCACTTTGCTCTTGTATTTGACACTGATTGGGGATTTCATAAGTAGTGATATGTGTCAATGCTTTTGCACTGACCATGTATTTGGTGCTAAGTATAAGAAAGTCTTCATGCTTCTAATGAAGAGGAAAACTCTTGTTAGGAAGATGAACATTATCAATGAGTATCTGTCGATCTTGATTGCTCTATTCCTCATTTTCCAACCAAAATGAGTCAAGTTCAATGAAGGAGATGTTGGAGATCGTACAACTTTGTTTTAATGTGCTGTTTACATGCTTGATTTGTTTGTTTTACTATTTGTTTTTGATGTGGAATGGCTGTTATGGCAATGCGTGCGTAAGGAAAGCGAACAAAAGCTTTTGGGATGAGGTGTTCAAACATGTAGTCAGCCTTGTGCTGACGGACCGATCAATTGTCAGGTTTGTTGCACAATTAATTTAATTATTCATGCCTACGTGAATAACCTTTTCACGTTGGGAAAGATGTCTGATTGGTTGATGATGTTCATGGGTGTGCTGATTGTTGATGCGTTGAAGGTTCTTATTACTTTCCCGGACTGTCCAAGTGTCTCCTGTTGATGTTCTTGAGATTGAGGCACCTAGAATCAAGTGTGTGCGTGTATCATGGAGCGACTGGTTGGTGAAGAAGGTTATGGTATATGCACCAGTCACCGTGTGTGTAGTGTTTAGCACAACAGACTACAGATTGGAAGATTGTGCGTTCGAATCCCCCATCAGTCCCTTAAAAAAGTAATTGTGGGATTTTTCGACTCCAACCGGCTCCTACCCAGAGTTGAGCATGTTCTACGCTCATTGGGAAGGCTGGGACAACACAGTCAATACTCATCCATTTCATGCATCATTGAGGGTTTGCTCAAATCTTCTGTTGACGCCAGGATATATCATGACAGTATAGAGTATAGCCCTGTCACGCAGTCTCAATCCTAAATGGAACTCCACAGCATCATGGTTATCGTCATCGTCCTCATCTTCATCATCACATTATAAAAATTGTAACCGGTTCTGTGGCCATAATGGTGGCGTAGAAAATGGGGTGGGGTGGGGTGGGGTGGGGGCAGTGAGCACAAAGGAAACCTTCTCAACTGCCATGATCCTTAAAAAGACAAAAGTTATGGTATGCGCTGTTTTGTGAATCCTGTTGTTTCACTTTCAATGCAGCTATTTTCTGCTTCAATTGAGTCATTTGACAATTTATGTGAGGGCTCAGATGGAGCCTACTTTCCACTGTTTATGGTTGTGGAAATGCTTTGGGTTGTGGAAGATGGGCAATGAATAGTTTAGCTTTGTTGAGTGTAGCTGGTAATGTTTTGTGAGTGTTTGGCTTTGTTTAGGTTTGTATTTGTCTTCTAGTACTTGGGCTTTTCTCTGCATGTTTTTAAATTGCTTGTCTGTTTTCACTTTTCTATGCAGCTTTCCAGTCTGCTTGTATTTTTCAGTTTTCTTTGCAGGTTTTCAATCTGTTTGTCTTTATCACTTTTCTTTAAAGGTTTTCAATCTGCTTGTCTGTTTTCATTTTCTTTGCAGATTTTTAATCTACTTATCGGTTTTCATTTTTTTGCGGATTTTCAATCTGCTTGTCTGTTTTCACTCTTCTTTGCGAGTTTTTGATCTGCTTGTATGTTTTCAATGGCAGTAGTAAAGTCGTGAAGATCTTAGTTGTACTGTTCTTGAGTAACACGAACTTTTCATGAAGTTTTATTCCGTGAACTTAAAACTCCTCTTTGATTTGCTGTATGACAAAAGAAGTTCATCATTGAGGGTTCAGTGCATGTGTCGTTATTGTTGGTAGTTGTGTGGTTACCTGGTATGTTTATGTTCCGTTACATTGCTTCGACTTTGTGTTTTCCATACTTGATGCGTTTATCATTACAGGAGTATCATCACTACCGCTGGTGAGGTTAAGTGTCAGGCTGTTTGACGGTCATATGCATCGGTGACAATCGTGTGGGTAGAACTATTCCTATGTTCATGGTGTCATTGACTTTGTGTGGACACCTTACTTAGTGACAGTGAAGTCATTTGTTTTTATGTCAGTGTGGTGATATTCGCTGCCCCTGTGGTAGTGAAATCATTGATTTCTTCTGTTGCTCTGGTGTCATCCATGGTTTATATTGTTTTTTTGTGTTTTTTTCAAAATACCCTAAACACGATTTACTCTGTGCTTCTTCTTTCACACACACACACACAAAATCGATGTATGTGTTTGTTTAGGGCCTAGGTAGGCCACAAAAAATGTCATGATATAATTATCTTGTTGCTCTGCTCTGAACGTTTTTGTCTGTAAATGCATGCTTTATAATATTGTCACAGACGTGGACTGCACATTGTTTCGGAATGATGCAGAACTTTACGACAGAGAAACTAATAACTCAGGAGAAAAATCGGAGAGGTTACTACGCAACAGAGACTATCCTATTATGGCCAGGCTGACAGACATACATCAGGAGCAGACCGGGATGAGACTGAAATCTAGCAAATGGCAAGTTTTGGCAATAGGTAAATATAATAGGAACCAGAAAAAAACACGAAAAAGAATAAGAACGCATATTTAATACAATCAGATAAGACAGGCACAAATTTTCGGCCAACTGGCCTTTGTCAAGCGTAAGACCACGAACAAACAAACATCAGATCTGGATTTTTCGTGGTTTTTTTTTCTTCTGGTTCCTGTTTGCTTGAACGGGGGCAGTCACACTTGTTTTTGGATTTGGTAAATATAATGACAAAAATGTTCAGGTAAAACAAAACTTGATGTTTTATGTGGTTGAGTCAGGGAAATAACTTTCATGCTTTGATGATACTACATAGTCCTGCTTCCTCGTGTATCAATTTGGTTTCCAGGACATAAAACCTTTTGTCTCACAGCTGCCAGGATAAGAAGGATACAATTCCTGATGATGGGTGAAATCAGGAGTGCAAAACGTGGCCTCATTCTGTGAGGCAGGCTATCTACAGACAACACTAAACAATGATATAATGGTTGTGGCACTAGCTATACAACAGCCATATGAAAAGTCATTGGCCAAAACAGCAGCTGTATATAATAAGTTCTAGCACACGCATAGTGCCAAATATTACTGTCCATGTCCTCATATATCTTAATCCCTTAATGATACTGACACCTTTTGAACATTTATCTATTTCAAAACTTAATGACTGGTAATTTATCATCTGTTATTATCAAAAGATAAATGTAGGACACAAGTAAAAGCCACACATTCACGACATTCTTAGACATTATAACACGTTCAAAAACAAAAATGTCTCCATTCTCTCTGCTGGTCTTCTGCTGTTAGCAGCTAAATGAAAGTAGGAAAATGGCAAGTCTTTAAGATATAGTTTTTGTACTCTCAAATGAATAACAGCTACGCGTCCATAGTTTCCAAAACTCTACATGCTTCTGAAATAATATGTGATGCAGTACCCAAAAATTATTATCAGTATCCCTCATTGCATATATTAAAAGAAAATCAGCATGCCTACATATAATAATATCAGAATAAATATGAGTTATCGGGGAAAACACTAATAATATGAGTTAGCGAGCAATGCACTAATTAATAACACAGTTGTGTGAAAATGATTATGTGCTGGGCATGAGACTGAGTGAGGACAGTCTGAATGCTGCATGGAAATAACTCACGCTGTGGCATATACAGTTTGTGAAACTGTGACAAGAAAACACCTGGCTCTGGTTGGACTGATGTCTGTGTATGCGAGCTATATATGACCATGGACGTTTCTTAAACGACACACCTGTCTAATAGTCAATGGTGTTCCAACATGGAACACATATTGCAGCTCAATAAGTGATCACAGGTATTTATGACAATGTCATGCAATGTCCTTTCATTTTACAATGAATATAACTATGTACTCTTGAAAAATGCTAAGCCACAAGCACACCCCCCCCCCCCCCCCCTGGGTAGACAGAGAGTCCTGCTTATTTTTCTGTTTAACACATGATTACCATCGCTGCGATACTCCTGAAGGGAGGTTTAGTGATTACAGAACAGAACAGAACCATGTTGTAAAGACTTGGTTTAGAGCAGCTTAAACAACTCAGAGAAAACAGAAATCAAACACGTAAGAAAAGGTTCATAAAGTGCTGCTCCATCACAATGATGCACAACTCCTTAACATGGCGTGTTGGCCTGTTGCCTTGCTATGCCTGCTGGAGCCCTGTGCTCCTGGCAAGTCTAACCACATGGATTAATAAGGTGATACCAAACTGAATCACAAAACTGAATTAAAGTGAATGGAACTGAACAGGTGTGCATGTGTGCATCCTGGGGTAGGGATCAAACAATCTCCCCTATGCCTCCAGGGCAGGTCTTTTGGCCAGAAGCTAAGGGTAGGTCATCCGTGACAGAATCAATACGAACTGAAGATAGTGGTGTTGGGCTGTATGGTGTTACTCTAACACACAATGTAACTTAGCCATCATGATACTAGGAGCCAGGATCGACAGAAAAGAATAAGAAAGTGTTATTTATAAAAGCGCTGTTCAAATAAGGACTATTAGTATTAGTCACAGTGTTTATCTCAGATCTATGTCACTTTAATGTCTGGCAACAGAAAAAGCACACACGCTTAACACTGTACACTGAATGAAATCTGAAAATATTGTCTTCACACACATTCTTCCTTTTCTTTTCAATAAATGATATTTTCATTCACTGTCTTCAACTTTTTTCTTTTCTCTTCAATGAATGATATCTACTTCATGTGTCCTTAATTTTAATTTCCAACAACATAAATGAACGACCATTCCACCATGTACATTCATTTTGTACTTTAGTACATGATTTGAAATCGACCACTTAACTGTCAGAGAAATTTTTACCTGCAGTGAATTAAACCGCAGAGATAAAATAATTAAAGTCACTTTTCTTCAATCACTCGTACTGTCATATATTAAGATAGACTTTAAGAAAAACGCCTTTGTTGTTCATTCTACATTGAACCTAAATATAAAAAACATCTCCTGTGTTATCTATTCCATACTGAGCATGATTATCAAATAGACCTTATGATTTATTCACTCCACAAGTCATCATCGTCACAAACACACATACAGTTTTCCCAAGACACCTGAGCATTTTGTTTCCAGTCCATCAAAATATCATCAACAATCTTTGTCAAATATGGATGAAGGGTACATGATATTACCCCAAACAACAAAATAATGGATTCACAACCATACAACGATCAGCAAGGCTGTGTAAAACCATACCATCTTAGAGGCAAGTAACAGTATTCCAAAGTGCACATCACATTTGCTGTTAAAACAGTACATTGTAACATAACAAATCATGCTATGGTCAGATGCTGTATATTTAAGTTCATCAGTTATATACGAAAAAAAATCACAAAAAAAACGAAAACAAAAAAGTGTTCATTTTTTAACAAATTTCTACCCATCTCATCTCCTTCAAAAGACAGAAGCTACTTTTTTTTAATGTGTTGTGTGTGCTTTGCTGAGCAAAACAGTTCAACTGATGAAACAAGAAACACTGAAAACATGCAGGCATTTTAATTACCATAATGAAATAAAGACACTAATGAAAAATTCTGCCTGTCATCAATGAATTATCTCCGTTATGATGAGCAAATTCAAACTGCATGTGACTGAGAATGCATATGTAGACTGCACATGCAAGGTGTATGTATGTGTGTATGTATGTGTGTGTGTGCACGTGCGTGTGTGTGTTAGTGAGTGTGTATGCTGAGTGTGTGTGTGTTAGCGCAAACAATCAGATTACCAACAAAAGTTCTTCAATCAAATATCAGGATTAGGGAAGATGTAGTAGACAATAAAATATTCAAGCAATTCTTGCTTTGTAAAACACATATACCATCAAAAGCATTACTTCAGTTTTTTTTAGTCTAACATCCTAAACTGACACAGACAACTGTATAGGCAGAAAGCTGTTTTAGTATTCATAATCACAATCAAGTTTCATATGCCCCGATAACAGATACGAAGAAAAAGAGCCTTACTATATCGACAGATTCAAAGCAAGGTACAATATCACTGCATGGTTTAGGGAAAATAACAAAACCACATTCAACAACCATGGAATACATGTATACTGCCACCGGAAAGTTCCCAAGACTTTTTTTTTCTACATAAATGTCACACATATGCCTGTGATGACTGAAAGCTTATATCTTTTTAATCACAATGGGATTTCTGATGGAAACCCCTTCTGAACTAAATTACGGTAAGACCAGTCACTAATGGTAGTGGTGGATTCCGTGGTTGAGTCATTGAGACCTGTAGATTGGAATCCCATCATATTAATATTGTGAATGCTGACGGCCAATGTTTACTGCCCTGTATGGTTCCTGAAGTAAACAGTGCTGAGTGAGCTACGGGCTCAACAAGACCACTGGGACTACATACTCAAGTGTCATCTGCTTTATGGATGCATCACTGAGGATGCTGCACAAATTTCCTGCCAACATAGCAGGTGCCTGTATCTCTTGTGCCTGGATGATGCTGAGCATGAAAGGAAGCGCATAGTATGGCCCTGCCATGTAGTCTTAATCCAAATTAAACTTCATGGCACCATCATCTTCATCTCCATTTTGATACAAATTACCACACTGTGAAAAACCATCCAGATTTTGCATCCTTTCATGTCCTGCTCTCATGACAATCTCAGTTTTGGTGAGGTCTGAAGCTGTGTTGGAAAGCTAAAATGAGTGGTTTCATTCTGTTCATCAAATAAACTTTCTTATTTCATTTTCAGTGTGTATCTGATTCTGTAGGAAAAAAACACAGGCAGCTGATGCTAAAATGCTGATTTTCAGGGACAAAAACGATAGGAGGCCTATCCTTTGAGTCACACCATACACTACACATTTAGGCACAGAGGTGGTGAAGAAGATGGAACAGAAGAAAGCTGAGATACAAGTTTCCTTTCAGCCACCAACACATTTCTCTCTATCTGTACAGTTCACAATCAACACTGTAACCTATTTCATGTTTAAAACGCCAGTGTCTGATCTAGGCAGTGATCAAACATGGATTCCAGTCACAAACAGATCAGTCACCTTCTTGTGACTACTGCTATTCAGAAAACTCACTGTAACGACACAGTCTGAAGCCAGGTGAACAGTTAACTCTTTCACTCCCTCACCCTGAGCAGTTTGGAGTCTGTTGTTTAGGAGAGATTGATCGCACTCAAGACAATTCCATATGCAATCCACCCAAATCTCCAAGCAACTATCTGGCAGACTCTTGAGTCTGCGCAAAACTCTATGCACTGGCAAGGTCTTGAAATGGGGAAGGGGGGGGGGGGGGGGGAGGGAGAGGGAGAGGGACCTATGGCATCACCAGTGATGGAAACATGAAGGTGGACAGCAAACGGGCCAGTTTTAATACTGTGACCTGGCCTCAGGGTATCAGATCTTGAATCCACAGCTCTTTCAAAAGGACCAAACAGCCCGCCTGAGGAAGCTGGTGGATAAGGTTAGGGCAAGGAAGGGAAGTTTGTGGATAAGGTGCAGGTGTGAAGGAGTTAAAATCACTGATAACAAACCACCCACCTGTTGCAATAAAGCAATGTGAAACTTGTATTTTACAAAGCACCACCTTAAGTTAGGGTCACTTTGCCACACCGATGAGTACAACTCCAACAAAAAGATTATTACTGCTAATTCTGCAGAATAACAGCCAGCAAGACTTTTTACTGGTGTACGCGTTCACAACATGAGTAAAATGAAATGTCTATATAACCAATCAATTCTTCACACACACAAATCATGCTAGTTGAATTTCATTCATCAAACAAACGTTCATTATCTAATTTTCAGTGTGTATCTTTCTACGTATACAAAACAACACATGCAACTAATACTAGAATGTGGCTTGTCTCTACCTGCAGATTTACATGGACAAAAAGTGGGGGCTTTCTTGCCTGATGTTACAAGTTGAATTTAGACTATAGGCCTATCCTCTGAGTCACATCACACATGACATGTACAAGCAAATTATTCATATAGAGAAAGATTAGAATTACTCAATTTACCCAGTTTAAAAGCAAGAAGAATGAGGGGAGATCTGATCCAAAGTTTCAAGATTTTTAACAATATAGATGACGTAGATAGAACAACATTTTTCAAACTGACAAATTATGACAAAACAAGAAATAATACTAATAAAATATTTATAGAATATTGCAAGACTAACATTAGAAAGTTTTATTTTACAAATAGAATTGCACATGTATGGAATAAATTACCAAACGAAATTAAAAGAGCACAAAACACAAACTCGTTTAAAAACCAGCTTGACCATTGGAAACATTACATTGAACTTAAATACGAATATGGTGAATGAATCATCAAAAAAACTGGGCGTACGACAGACCTTGACTACGAGTGTAAGAAAAAAAAAAAAAATGATGTGTCTTGAAATAGCCAAACGGCTAATGTGTTATGTCCCTATTACTAAACTAAACTAATAAACTAAACAACTAAACTAATAACTAAACTAAACTAAACTAAACTAAGCACACAAAAACACATGACGATGATATGTAAATGGACTTTCTTTTAGTGTCACACACACAACATTTGCCTATAATCACGAAGCGAACAGACATTAAACCAATGACCACCACCACCACCACAACACACACACACCATGCCTATAATCACTTAAGCGAATAGACATTAAACCAATGACCACACACACACACCATATACAAGCACACAAACACACATGATAATGGTATGCAAAATGTCTTTCTTGGGTGTAAAATGTCTTTCTTAGATCAAAAAAAAAAAAAAAAAAAAAGGAGACAGAAAAACAGAGCATTTAAACTCCGGGCCACTATATTAAAAGCATAGACAGTTCACATTCCAACAAGTGAGGACTTCTAAACTCTAGACTCATAGACAGACACCCAAAATCCATAATACTGAAGTTCTATACATCAAAGTGTACTGAATCATTTTTAGTACAAACCATGAAATTCATTTTTGAAACAATTTACATTATAAAGTATTCTGAAACAAATTGAGATTCCACTGTACTGGTACAAACAGTCATATTCACTTTTGAGGTAATTTAGATATTGAAGTATTTTGAATTGAATTGAACTGAACTTAACTGAAATGGTGAAATTCAGACATGCACTGTCTGTATGTAACACAGGCCATGTAGTTGCTGTTACTAAATCTTCTATCATTTCTGATACAGTCAGATTTGAACAGCTGTCCAGTGTCAAATGCCATCAGTAACATACACACACACACACACACACACACACACACACACACACACACACACACTCACACACACACACACACTGACCAGTGTAAACAACCATAAACTGTATCATCACGGTGGCTGAACTAAAAATGAGGTGATCTCAAAATAAGAGCAAACCAGATAAAGGTTGCATTGTGCAGTTAGTGTATAAGCATATCGGCTGGTTCTGTGGACAGACTGTGGACTCGAGATCTTATGTCCTGAGTTCAATCCATGCCTGCAACATAACACTGGCTTGCTTAAATCAACCTGGTGTTGTCACCTTAATGTTCGATTCGTCACGTTCTCCCCCAGCTCCCTCACCATTTACCTTAAGACCTTGCTCAGCACACAGGATTTTGAGCAGGTTCAAGGGAATCTGACAGATTTGGACAGAGCACATATGGAATGTGATAAGTCACTCTTGAACAAACTCTAAACTAACACTAGTAATAATAACAATAATAATGATATAAACAACAACAGCAGCAACAACAACAACAATAATAATCATGATAACAATCTACATCTACAGCCAGCCGCATGTTTACAACAACCAACACAAAACTGAGGAGCGCACCCGTGCAACTCATTGCTCTTTTTTTCCCCACATCATCTTTCAAAAGTTGGAAAAAAAGGTGTGTATGTATATGATACCTTTTTGTTTCAATTTATTTCCATCCAGTTAACCCTTTGACCCCCACATCCTGTCCACCAGCATCCCGCATTGTCAACCAAGCCAGCAAAGCAAAAACTTAACCCTTTGACTCTCTCACCCTTTCCACCAGCTTCCTGCAGGAAGCTGGTGGAAAGGGTGAGGAAGTCAAAGGGTTAAGGCATCATTTAATATATGCATGTTCCTTCTAACTGGAACACAGTTTTTCACCAAAGGGAGACCGAATATTAAGTTCACCGAAGACACAGACGTGGCCCTGAGCTGAAAGTCTGAAGTTTACAAGTATACACTCTATAATTTTCAGTTTGAAATCAAACCCTATCTCTTACGAGTTTAAAATCTATATTGCTTTCATCGCTGTTCAAGTCTGGCATCAGCTGTATGAACCTGTTACACTGTATAATACATATGTGTATCAAATCATGTGACCCATGAAGACGTATTAAACCATCTGACTTGTGATGAAAAAATGTGCTTATATACACCGAGAACATTTAGTAAATACTGGGAGCGAAAACACACAAAACAACTTTGAATTAAACGACAGAACAAGACCAACAATAAGAAAAGTATGGCATCATTGTGACACAGCATGTGAAATCAGGTTAACATGCAGTGTTTTCAACATTTTTACATTTTTTAAAAGCTTATCATTTTAGAACATAGCGCACAGACAACTAACCGACCAAACACATTTAGTTCTGTAATCTATAGCTAAATTACAGTAATAATAATATTACAGTTCAATTATTCAATTACCTTATGCATTGTGTGTGCTCCTCTCTATCTCTCTGAGCAATTACAGCAGCTGATAGATGGGAAGAAAGAGAAGTGAGGAGAAATGGAGAGAGAGAGAGAGAGAGAGAGAGAGAGAGAGAGAGAGAGAGAGAGAGAGATGGAAAGGGCCAATGTTAGAGGGTAAATAGTTTTTTGAAGTGATGAGAAGCATTAATTCAAACAACATGAGAGAGAGAGAGAGAGAGAGAGAGAGAGAGAGAGAGAGGAGAGAGAGTCAGAGATTTGTACACTTTATTTATTTATTCATTTATCTATTTATTTATTTATTCATTCATTTTTCTTTCTTTCTTTCTTTAATTTTTGTAAATCATTTATTCCCACTGTAGTCTATTATAGTGCAGGCAGACACTTAACACCTTTTACCTGCTCGTAATAGAGTAAGAGGAAATGTTAGCTTTATTTTAAACTTTAAATTAGATTGACAAAGAATGTACATGCATTACTCTCTCTTAGCATATTTTTTTTATACATTTTATTTTTACATCAGCATGCAATGATATTGTGAGCAAAGAAAACAACAACGTATTG
Source organism: Monoplex corrugatus (assembly GCA_030674185.1). Taxonomy (NCBI): domain Eukaryota; kingdom Metazoa; phylum Mollusca; class Gastropoda; order Littorinimorpha; family Ranellidae; genus Monoplex; species Monoplex corrugatus. The sequence goes on from CM060307.1 coordinate 16,906,163, forward strand.
TTGCATATGATAAAGAAATCATCAGTACTAAATAAACTCTCTTGTACTATTTTAAAAAAACTATTTAACCCTCTAACATTGGCCCTTTCCATCAACTTCAAACCCTTAGCCCTTTGAGTTCCTCAGCCTATCCACCAGCTTCCTGCAGGATAGGATGAGGAAATCAAAGGGTTACATTTTTGCTTTGCTAGCATGGTTGGCAATGCAGTATGCTGGTGGACAGGGCGCAGGAGTCAGAGTTAACCATCAAGGTACTGAATTGTGAGGACTTAATGCTCTTTCTGTACAGTGTGAAAAAGTCATATATTGGGGAGTATCACTTCAATCGCCTACAAGACAAACAGCTATGCAATGTATGTGTTTTCTGCAGTGAAATTTATGATGATAGTTAAAATTAAAAGAAATGGAAACACACTGATTTGCCATTGCCCTAAAAAGCGTATACAATGTTGTTTGAATTAGATGCTAGAGGTAAGAGAAATGGGTGACTGGTGTGAATATGATACTGTGTGTGTAGTTTTCGAGTAGTATGGGTGAACCAGGGTGTAGATGATATTAATGTGATCACTTGTGTATTCAGTGAAAGACTAATTAATCATATATGGCGAAACTGGAATTCTCACATTCAGGAGAGCAACAGGTCTGATCTGTATTGACCTTATAACGATTTGCACTGTCTTCCTGTTTATTCATCAATGAATACTAAACAATGCTTCAAATGTTTCACCACAAACTCAGGTTTGAGACATAAGATAAGTGTTTTGTTTTGTCATCACCGTTATAAACAAACATGTTTTGTGTAACACGCTTTGTCCATTATGTTGAGAAGCAAAAGAGGATGTAATTCACTTTGAACTTTTTTGTCCATACTTTAAGAAATCGGAGAACAAATTATTCACTCCATGAAAGTATTGTAGAAGGCCTTCTTTGTTTAAGACTATATTATTACTGTCATCAGAAAAAAACAAAACAAACAACAAACAACAACAACAACAAAAAAAACCCCAAGAATAATTTGTTATGTATTTTGTACAAAGCATTTAAAATCAGGTTTTTACTACATAGTTACTATTTTGTGTGATTTGCTGCTTTGTTATTATGTGCATCTCTTCATACGATGTGCTGTGGCCGACATGAACAACCTACCTGACATCGAAAGTCACTTCTCTGGCACTGACAGTGATTTCTTCTCCTTATTTCCTTGTCTTGTCTTCTCTTCTGGTAAATAGTTCTGGGCATCTGATTCTGAGTGTGATGTTGGGCAAAGATGTATACAATATTAATACCCTCTACTTTCACGATATAAACATAAATTTCGTCTTCACCTTTATACCCTCTCTATGCGAAAGATGTGGATAAAAGCAGATTTATTTTCATTCTAATTGTTTAAAGCCCACCCAACTGCACAGAACCATATCAAGGATATAACCATTTCAAAACATACACAACATCTGGTTGCACAAAACACATATCATTGCATGCATGCACATAATCTAAGGATATATCCCTGGCATTGACCACTACATCCAATTTACCACCAAAAGGTAAAAAAAAAAAGTAAATACAACTAAAGACACTGAAACATAAAATATGGCCTAAAATACCTAAAACTGCTTCTGCACAGCACATTTTCTTAGAGCAAAAAGTGCAATCAACATATGTACCTGTAAGACTTTATAGAACACATACAGGGAATGAAAGCAAGGTAAAAAGAACAGGAAGAGATGACAGAAGAGAAGAACAGGAAGAGATAAAAGGACAGAGGTGAGGACACCCATACTGTAAGAGCCCCTGGCATACCGACAGGGAAATAAAAGTAAATACAAAAAAAAAAAGAAAAAAAGTTACAACATATAACAGGGTTTATTGTCTTCTTACAGTGAAATCTGTTTCATAGTGATTCACAATAATTAAACAATATAAAATGCAAGAGCAAAGTTCTTAAGCATGATCACGCGCGCACACACACACACACACACACACACACACACACACACACACACACACACATACACACACAACGTAGCGAACACACATACATACAGTCACACATACACACAGAATGCAAACGTGCACAAATACAGGCAAAACTACAAAATAAAATATCATTTTTATACGTAGTAAGATTTGTGATTACAGTTTTAAAATGTTCTCAACTTTAAGATCACGTGCACTGTAGCTAACAATTCTGACATAACATTTATTATCACTAAAACACACAGAAACAAGACACAGACACAGACACAGACAGATACATACAAATTCAAATCCCAATAGAATGACCATGTTTTAAGATGAGCAATGTAAAAATCACTTTTGACAAACAACATCTGGCTGAAACTGTAGGGATGAATCTGGATAAGGAGTGAGAGTAAGCATGCAACAGGACAATAAAAGGTAAGCATAAAGTACTGGGTACAATTAACAGCCAATTCATTCATCATAGAATTTAGAAGGTCAGTTCTTGTGTGCTTATACACTCAAACACATCCATAGTCCCAAGTAGGAATGTACCCATCTCTCTCTTTCTCTTTACACACACACACACACACACACACACATGTGTATACACACACACATAGGCTTACACACACACACACACACACACATACACACACGCACACACACATGCAAAGGTCAGTCTTGCATCACCCTCGCACAAAAAGCTCACACATATCCTTCAGCTCATGCAGGAACACACCCACACACTCTCTCTCACACATACTCATACACGGGTCAATCTTTTGTTAACCCAAAGGAAGTGAAGGGTAGAAAAGAAATCTGAAAAAAAATTAACATCAGTGAAAACTAGAAGGAACATCAGTCATGAACCAAATTCTTTTTCTCTTCATACCCTCAAATGATCAGGGAAAGTTTTACTACAAAAGACATATCTACAACTGCAGATTAGAGCCAGTTACAGACAGGACTGTAATCTGATGCAATCTGCAGTTGCCGCTACTTCTGTGATTGAACATTTCCTGTTTACATTACACACTGTTTCAGACAGCATGATGTGTCCTGTGATGTGTACTTCAAGAACAGCATGGTTTTCAAACACTCAAATACAAAGTTTTTATCTAAAAAATCATCTAAATTAAGGATGTGAACATGTGTGTGGGGTGGTGTGTGTGTTGTGTGTGTGTGTGTGTGTGTGTGTTTGTTGTGTGTGTTGGTGTGTGCGTGATGTGTGTGTGTGTGTGTGTGTGTGTGTGTTATGTGCGTTCGTTCTTTAATTTAACGTCTTTTCACTATAAGTGATATTAGACGTATGTGTATGTGCGTGTGTGTGTGTGATGTGTGTGTGTGTGTGTGTGTGTGTGTGTGTGTGTGTGTGTGTGTGTGTGTGTGGTGTGTGTGTGTGTGTGTGTGTGTGTGTGTGTGTGTGGAGCAAACCTTGCTCTAGTCTTTAGCACCACATCAGTGTAAAGGTTATGGGTTCAGGCTTGAAATACACAGAGTATTACCGGGACAGGGAACATGCACACTTTATCAACACACGCAGGCAAGGCAGAGCTGGCCATCAAACCAGACTGTTGTATCCGACTGAATTGCTAAGATGCAAAAAGCTTTCTGTCCACATTTCTGGTCTCACTGGGCACAGGTAAAAACAAGCAAGGCAGGTTCAGGCAGATATGCTCTCAACAAGACAGCTCTTTGGAGGAGGTGCACACAGACAGCGAAGAACGTGAACAACAAGAATTGAACAAATCGGTTCTCCATTTCACTTTCCCATAAAGTTAGGTAGTTGCCAAGTATAAAAGCATTAACACCAGGACAGAAAAAAGGGACAAAAACAACAAACTGATGATAAAGTACAACATGTAACACTGATCAATAGTCATGGAAAAAACTGATGATGACAGAACAAACACTTAAAAACACATGCTTGAAAATGTTTGTACATGCTCCCACTCTCAATGACTGTGTGTCTAAGTACGTATATGTGTGTAATGTATGAATGTATGTATGTATGTGTGTGTATGTATGTATGCATGTATGCATGCAAGTATGTATGTATGTATGTATGTATGTATGTATGTATGTGCATACATACGTACAATATGTGTATTAGTATGTACATACGTACTTATGTATATATACGTAGGTACGTATGTCATATGTATATATGTAGGTACGTATGTTATATATGTAGGTACGTATGTTTTTGTGGGTTGTGTGTGTGTGTGTGTGTGTGTGTGTGTGTGTGTGTGTGTGTGTGTGTGTGTGTGTGTGTGTGTGGTGTTGTGTGTGTGTGTGTGTGTGTGTGTGGTGCGTGCGTGTGTGTACAGACAGAGCAAGAGAGAGAAGAGAAAGAAATTAAGTTTTAAAAAAAAAGAGCAGAAATAACTTTAAACATTTAATGTGTTTTTTTTCAGTAATAGCCTACTAAATAAAAACGTTGTATGTTGCAGAAGTTTCCCCCACCCTCCAGGAAACAAAATGAAAAAACAACCAGTTTCTTTGTTAATATGTTAAATGGCATGTCAGAGTCAAAGAAATGCAGCAGTTGAGCAAAAACACCCGCAACGATGGACACCACACCAAAACGTAATTAAAAATCTAGCAGTTACTTTTTTTTACAATTATTCTCGATCTATGGTAACAAAGATCTCAAAGATCATTGATGAACAAATATTGCAGCAGAGAAGGTGAAAGCTTTTATAGATAATTCACAAACTGTTACAGGGCAGGCAAGAAGCAGCAACAACACGCATAAATCAACAGATGGTGCATCACAAGTCAAGGTTACTTCACCTAGAAGAAATATGTATTAAGAGACAAGTCGTTTTTGCTTGTCAGACCCCACAAATAATCACACAGTCTCGACAGAGGAGTAATTTCTCAGTCCGTATTATGTATTCATTCATAAAAATGACGGTATGTGGAGTCATCACTCCCCCCACACCCTCACCATGTCAGGGTTAATATACTGTACTTTCAGGTCACACCAGAGAAGGAGAGACACATCGCCTTGATGTTTTACTCTGGTGTCATTTTGTTAAATGTGTGTATGCGCACTGTTTTGCGCACACTGTGCAGGTGGCATGTCGTTGCACAGACTGCACGCTCAGTCTTCATTGGGTGTGCATGCTGGATGTTTTTGTGTTTTCATAGTTTCCTAAGCACCAGGTACTGATATGACTTACAGGATTTTCATCATGCATGTTTCATGTTCTGTGTACCTATACACCACACAGAGGATTTATATACTAACAGGTCTGCATGCATGCTGACGTGGGACAGTGGTAAAGTCTTCACTTTTTACCCATCAGGCAGAGGGTACCCAGGCAGGATCAAACCCAGACCTTTCAATACCGAAAGTCTGACATCTTATCAACTTGACCGTCAAGCCCATCATACTTCCAGTGATCATATTAGCATGTTTTTGAATCAGCATGGCTGGGTACTGCGCAGTGGCAACTAGCCTTGGGAAAAGTGGGGGTAATAGACTTTAACATAAGAATAGAAAGCATGATTATAAACCTTGGTTAAAAGAAAAAGAGGAAAAAAGTGAGATTTAAAAAAAGGGTACCAAAAAAAAAAAAAAAATCCAAAACAAAATAAACAACCACACACTTATGAGGCAGAATAAACTGTTCAGTCTGTGATTAAAAAAACAAAAAAAAACAACCACCTTGAGACAGCCAAACAAATACAGAAATCTTTGAAGCAGATACTACAATAAAAGAAAATGGGGCAAAGAGGGAGAAAGACATGTCCTAGTGACTCTCACAGAGTGCAGATGTGTCAGATTTTAGGTCTTCCACATAGAACTGATAAAGTTTGGTCGCTAGCACCTGTGCCTGTTTACATGAACATATATATAACTGCTAATATTCATGGTACACCACACACACACACCCCACACACACACACACTTATTACCAATTTCTGCAGACCAATGAACTCAGTGTGTTGTGTACTGTCCTACTTGTCTGTTCACAGGGTTGTTACTGTCCTACATTCGTCTGTCACAGTGTGTTGTGTACTGTCCTACATTCGTCTGTTCACAGTGTGTTGTGTACTGTCCTACATTCGTCTGTTCACAGTGTTTGTGTTCTGTCCTACAGTTTCGTCTGTTCACATGTGTTGTGTACTGTCCTAACTTCGTCTGTTCACAGTGTGTTGTGTACTGTCCTACATTCGTCTGTTCACAGTGTGTTGTATTCTGTCCTACAGTTCGTCTGTTCACAGTGTGTTGTGTTCTGTCCTACAGTTTCGTCTGTTCACATGTGTTGTGTTCTGTCCTACAGTTTCGTCTGTTCACATGTGTTGTGTACTGTCCTACATTCGTCTGTTCACAGTGTGTTGTGTACTGTCCTACATTCGTCTGTTCACAGTGTCTTGTATTCTGTCCTACGTTTCGTCTGTCACGTGTGTTGTGTCTGTCCTACAGTTTTGTCTGTTCACAGTGTGTTGTGTTCTGTCCTACAGTTTCGTCTGTTCACATGTGTTGTGCACTGTCCTACATTCGTCTGTTCACAGTGTGTTGTGTACTGTCCTACATTCGTCTGTTCACAGTGTGTTGTGTACTGTCCTACATTCGTCTGTTCACAGTGTGTTGTGTACTGTCCTACATTCGTCTGTTCACAGTGTGTTGTGTACTGTCCTACATTCGTCTGTTCACAGTGTGTTGTGTACTGTCCTACATTCGTCTGTTCACAGTGTGTTGTGTACTGTCCTACATTCGTCTTCACATTGTTGTGTACTGTCCTACATGTCTGTTCACATGTGTTGTGTACTGTCCTACATTCATCAATTCACAGTGTGTTGTGTCTGTTACACTTCATACTGTTCACAGTGTGTTGTGTTCTACTACACTTTATATGCAGTGTGTTGTTTACACTACTTATACTGTTCACAGTGTGTTGTGTTCTACACTACACTTTATACTGTTCACAGTGTGTTGTGTTCTACACTACACTTTATACTGTTCACAGTGTGTTGTGTTCTACACTACACTTTATACTGTTCACAGTGTGTTGTGTTCTACACTACACTTTATACTGTTCACAGTGTGTTGTGTTCTACACTACACTTTATACTGTTCACAGTGTGTTGTGTTCTACACTACACTTTATACTGTTCACAGTGTGTTGTGTTCTACACTACAGTTTGTTCTGTTCAGAGATTGACCAACAACTCCAGCAACGTATTCTTGAAAGACCTAGTCTGGGTCCTGCTGTGATCGAACCTTTTTCCCCTTTCTGACATAACTGTTGGTTCCCTTTGTTTGATAGATCTTGACCTTTTTTTTTCTTCCTTTTGTTTTCATTTCATCCTCATATTCACTTGTATTCCCATCATAAATCGCTTTTTCACACATGAGTCTCACAAGTCCAAGGTTATCATGGTTGTGTGAATGAGACGGGCTATTTGAATAATTTTTTTTTCCCTTTGTTTAATCGTGCTTGTTTTTTTTTCTTTCTTTTTTCTTCCCTTTGTCTTAATTTCATCCTCATATTCACTTGTTTGCCCATCATAAATCACCTTTTCACAAGAAAGTCTCATGAGTCCAGTGTTATCATGGCTGTGTGAATGAGACAGACTATTTGAATAAAAGTTGAAATGTATGGTATGTTTCCAAAGCAAGAGGTCCTCATTACCTCCTGTACAGAAATCATCACTTTCTTTATATATACACAGAATGAGCCACTAAAAAAAAAAAAAAAAAGAAGGGTAGATATGTCCCACACTGTATACAGACATCACCTCAGTGACTGACTGAGCATTCACAGAAGGCGACATGAAAAAGAAATACAGGTAAAGAAAACCATGAGAGCCAAAAAACTGGTAAAATCTAGGGAAGCAGTCTTGTCTTGCTCAGTAATCAGACCGCTGAGGTCTGTGATTTTAAACACAGTGACAGGCAATGGACTTCAGCTTCACTAGAGCAAAAGGCATTGCTTGAAAAAAAACAACTGAATAAACAAGACAGTCAAGCCATTCTAACAATCTCCATTTTCACGCATAAATTCTTACAGTAAATCTACATCTTATACTTTTTAAGGTTACTATGACTTTACATAAGCCTCAGATACAATGAAACACAATGTTACAATAGTGAATTGTCACAACAGCAAAAACTAAATTCAAATATCATCAAAAATATTGCTGTTTACACAGAAAACTAAATTCAATTATCATCAAAAGTAATGCTGTTTACACACCTAACTCAAAAATTGCTGATTTTAGGCACTTTTTTTTGGTCTATGACCTTGACCATGGTACAATAATGTCCAAACTTACGCATTCGCGACTCCTCAATGATCCACAACTTTCACCTAAATCTGGTAATGATCTATCCAGAAATAGCTGAGAAAATCTTGCTGACATAATGACATAATTTTGTCTCAGACACCCATAAACACACAACTCTCTGCAGTTGTTATGAAACAGACTGTCTTTTTTTTCTGTCCACAGTGTTACAACATAGACCAGTACCAAACATACATCTGGAACAATCAATAATCATTAGCTTACCCTGGGAATTCTGTGCACATAAACATGACTGAATATCATCAGAATAACAAATGCTGTGAATGTCCATTCCTCCACTCATGAGCACATACTGTGACTGTCAGCAAAACAATTTTTTCCTCGTGTTCATCACAAAAATAATTAATCTCCAGTGTCTACAACAACAATTCATGGTGAATACAAAGATATTGCTCACAAAGTGGTGATCATGTACAGTGAGCAAGTACCCTATGAAGAGAGAGGTCAGCTCACACACAAGAACCTTCAGTAGTCAAACATCTGGTCTTGACTCAGTTCTGCACAAAATATACTTCAACGAGTAGACAAAATAGATGCAACAAGCAGGAACAGGGGAAAAATGTTTGGTATTACATATTGTGAAGACATGCTTCCCCCTGGTGAGAGTAAATTACAGCTCGAATTTACATGGAGAAAAATCAGTGTGATCATATTCTTTACGATATGATTACCCCCCAAAACAAAAGATCAAAATCTGAGAACTATAACCAATAACAGACAAAAATAAATCATGTACTTTCAGATGCTAACTCAATCTGAGTGTCACAGAGTTGTTACAAACGTATCAATCAATGCACTTGCGCAGATGCACAAAACATGCATGAGAGTGGAACGTCCCATATGGTGAGATCATTCTTTAACCAGATGTCCTGAGAATTCAAAGCTATGAAACATAGCACTTGAAATAAGCTGTCAGTATCTTGCACATCAACAGTGTTCACAGCAACAGCAAAAGATCAACTGATTCACAAAAAAATGACATTCTCATGTACCAAACCAAGTGATCTTGATACGCATTTCATTGAATTAAGCAGCATACAATATAATCGAGTGAACCAGAAAGATGCAAGTACACTGTTAAAAGAACAGCCTACATGATTTGAAAAATTATTGCATCCCCTGTAACCTCTTGGAGGAAGGTATTTTAACAGAAATACATTAGGGAATTGGACTGGTAAGTTTTGGAGGAGGCGTGTTTTGATGGAAATACGCAAGGGAATTGGATATGTTTCTTGGAGGAAGATTTCTGCCACCAAAGAAACTACAAACAAATTCTGCCTTGAACAACGCCAAAGTGATTAAGTATGAACAAAAGTCTGAGAGAATATAACCTCTCATGCTAAGGTTTACAAAAAATGTTTGCCTTGTGAAAGAAAGGAGCTTCCTTTGAGTATTTGAACACTGTGCTGATGAAGAATAATTTCACAAAAATTAATTGTCATTTCTACCACATGCATATGGAACAAAAACTGTCACCTTGTAGAATCTCTGTCCTCAGTATTTGATTGACCTTCTGCTCTATCACAGGAAGACCAGTGAGACCAATGAAAAATCAACGACCAGTGAGACCAGATGGTTTGGAGTCCACCTGGCCTCATGGATGTTGCGCTCTATTGTCGCTAGGCTAAGCTGAAGCTACCACTAAAATCCATTGTTAAGAACTAAAATCCATTGTTAAGAAGTACAAGGTGGGAAAGATTCAGTCTTCTGAGCATGCCTGAGGACTCAGAAGATAAGGTTGTGAGATCAATTCAGCCCAACCTGAGGACTGGCAGAAAATGAAAAGTCTGGGAAATGGTGAGCAAAGCAAAGCAAAGCAACGCCTAATACCCACAGAAATAACAGGTCATACACAAACAATAGCCAGGGACTAGGGTCAACAAAAATGGAATGGTGGTCAAAGGCCAAGGGAAATGAAAAAAAAAGAAAAAAAAAAAAAAGAAGGAAAAAAAGAGACATGGAACTACAACAGATAAAGAAAGAAGACGATGTTAAAAGAATCCAGACGGGTGTCCAGCAAAACCAACAGGGGCAAAGGACAAGATGGAAAAGTGCGCTCCATAGAAGTCTAAGCTGGAATGACATGTTGCATATAGCGCCTTGCAGGATGAATTTCATCCTCAGATCTTGTATATGATCTCTTGTCCTTGAATGCAAATATTGTGACAATAGGGAAATCAGATGACAGTGTGCACTCGTTCTGGCTGGACAAACAGAGGACCATGCTCTGAGCTCATGCAAAATAGCAATAATACAAGGAAGGTATACATGGAAACACAACCAAATGCTTCAAAACATCAAAGGGACAACCAGTATGGCCAGGGGAAAAATCATGCCACACAAGCTCCGTCAACCTTCTACAAAGCAGGAGGCAGGAAACTGTGGTCTTAAAATGCTGTGACATCTGGAAGCAAAGTCTGCTGGATGGAGCAGATGACTGGGAGTGCACAGTAGATCCTCTAAAATAGTAAAGGAAAAAAACAAACAAACCAGAAATCATTTGCAAGGGTGGCATGAGGTTAGATATTGTTCACAACTCCAGTTCATCACAACAAATGATTCTGATCCAATTCACTATGCTGTGTGAAACTAATATAGGGGAAGCACATACCTACAAGACTGAAAAATATGCAAATGTAGCCAGCAACCAGAGGATATTTAGCTTTCAAGCCAAAGTCCTTGCTGTAGAGGATGGAGCAAGAGGGTTGATAGGCACATCTACCAATAATCTCATGAAACAACTCTTGATTTCTGGGAAGGAAAGGACTAGAGCCCTAATGGCAATAGCAGAAGCAGCTGAAATGAGTTCCAGCAAAAATCTAGTCACTGGAGGAACAAAACATGAACTTTATAAAGCTTAAAATTCACTTACAAATTGCCAGTGCCTGATAGCTCAGTGGTTAAAACATCTGTCACATGGATAACTTGGCTTTGAGACGTTGGAGTGCGGGTTGGAACCCAGGTAGCAGAAAAAAAGGTGACAACAGACCTGACCATCATGGATGTGTGGGTTCAAAAACAAAGAAAGAAACAAAGAAAGAATGAAAGAAAGAAAGAAACAAAACAAGAACAACAACAAACCCAAGGCGACAGCAGAAGGGTATTCAAAGTCATGAATCCGAATGAAGCCTAGCCCCCTTAAAATGTAAGGAGTTCTGGGCCAAAACAGTTGCCTGAATGGGTTTCTCCTCTGTCCTTCTGCTGCCAAGATCTCCCCACAGTTTCTTGCTACTTAAAAAAGACTTTCCAACAGATCACTAGAAAAAAAAAAACCAGACCAGCAAAAACCAACACAATACGCAACATAACAACATCAAAGAAAAAGAAAATTCAACCCAAACCACGGACTACGCACATTCTTTGAGAAAATCTTTTTTTTCTCCACATGTAAATAATGGATTCAAAACCTATTTTTCATGGAAAGAATGTAAATAATGGATTCAAAAACCATTTTTCATGGAAAGAATTAGCCCTGTAATTCTACAAGAAAATCAAGTCACAGATGCAGGAACAGGTTCTGCTTTGTAATTCCTGAAAGAACCCAGGGTTACTAACGCAAGAACAAATTCTGTCTAGTAATGCTGAAGATAATCAAATACACTGTTCATTAGCAGTTCACTTTGTCTTGAGGTAGTGTCCCAACCCAGCAAACCTGTGGACAAGCAGCTCACAAAAAAATCCAAACAGTGTCCTTAAAACTAGCCAAATAAACTACACTGCAAGGACTCTTTCTAAATGATGTCATTTCTGGCACCTTTTGGTCAAAACACATCTAGATGAAGAAAACAAAAGTCATGAAGCATTGGACCAAGCTCTTCAAAATCAAATTTATCTTTCATCAATATTTCCAAATGCTAGTACAGAAAGTAGAATTAAAAAAAATGTGATTAAACTCGACTCTAACTCAACTTGAACTAAACTGTCCAGTTTGGAAAGGACAAGCAAAGCCCTACTCATAGATGCCATTTTATCAAACAAAAGGATCAGCTTTAGTTTACTAATAAAATTTAAGAAAAGAAGTCCATGCCTACTCATATATGTTATATTGCTAATCATGAGCTCAAACAATTTGCTGGCACTAAAACAAAACAAAAAAAAACAATGATCACCAGATGAACAAGAAGACGAAAATGAAAAAGAAAAAGAACAAAAACAACCTTACTCACACATGTAACAGAAACATCTCCAAACACACACACACACACACATGCACACACACATGCACGCACGCGCGAGCGCCACACACACACACACACCAGCTAGTCTGTTTAACTATCACCATAAATCTGAATAAATTCCATGTTCATGAATCTTAAAACAGCCTTGAGCAGAAAGGTAACTACAAGACTGTTAAACATCTTACTTTTCACAATGCCTTTCATTATGCCGTCTGATGGGTGCTATAGGACAGTTGGTTAGGACAAATGGAAAGTCTGGGTTCAATTTTACCAGGATACCACCACCACCACCGGGCGGGTGAAGGTTGGAGATTTTTCTGATTTCCCAGGTCAACATAAAACATTGAAAAGTAGCTTGTTTGTGAAAGATCTTTTGTAGTAATATAAGCACAACGTTTCGAGCCCAGGCTCTTTGTCAAGTGAATGAAAAGTGGTAAATGAAAGTGACGTGGAAAATAAAAGTGACGTGGAAAATAAAATGATGTGGAAAATAAAAATGACTACATCCATGCACAAATTTCAGCAGTGTAGCAAAACACCAGAGACCGACAATACAGGAAATACATGGAGAACTGCATCATCCACCGACTGGGAACAGTCCAGCCGGCGGGCCTGAACACCCGACACGTAGCGGTGTCTGGGCCCTCTCCTTGTCCTACTAATCCCTACTGTTTCCCCCCTTCTCCCCCACCCCACCCCCCACCAGTACTACTCTGTCATTTTTATTTTCCACGTCATTTTATTTTCCAAGTCACTTTCATTTACCACTTTTCATTCACTTGACAAAGAGCCTGGGCTCGAAACGTTGTGCTTATATTACTACAAAGGATCTTTCACAAACAAGCTACTTTTCAATGTTTTATGTTTTACCCTAAAGATCCAGCGGTCATATTTTGTTTTTACCTTTAGAGGATTCTTCCCAGGTCCACATTATGTACAGACCTACAAGTATCTCAATCTCTTCATGTGTACACACATGTAGACCATCAAATTCATACACTGAAGACTCTGTAAACTCTATCTGCATTCAGTGGCTTATGGAAACATAAACACCCAGCACACATGCCCGGAGAGTGTGCAGCCTGTGCAGCAACATAATGCCTGCACAGGATGAGTCAAACAACAAGCATCTGAGAAGAAGAAAAGAACACAGTAAGATAAACACACAAAAAAGCTCTATACAAGCATAACATCCTGATCAAATTACTGCCTATCTGACTGCTGTTTAAAATTCCAATATATACTACATCTAGCAATAGAAAAAAAATTGACACACATAAGAAACTTTAAATCAATCATTCTACAATATGAAATGATCTTATACATTAAGAGCCATAAGACTTGAGCGCAGGGGGAAGGGTCTCCTCTAAGGACCTTCAACTGGCCACCTCTCCCCAAGTCCCTTGCTATTATATACCTCTATCATCATCATCATCATCATCATCATAACAGTAGTAATAATATATAAAACAATAAAAATAAATACTAATACTAATGCTAAGACTAACTTAACTTTTAACAATAATGATAAATTGTGTTGAGCGCCACTCCACAATCAGGATTCTGAGCACATGTACAGTCTGTTCAACTTTACAAAAAAATACTGGCTTTCACTGGGCAGGGTTTTCAGTTCACACTGCTTTGATCTGCTGATCAGTTTGTGTATGCGTAAGACACAGATATAGTAACAAAGACTCACAGATATGTGACAAAGAGTTAGGCAGTCATGATGGCGAAACAAGAAGAACAGTGATCATCACACCATGAAATCATCATCTCAACATGGCTGTAGGCTCAAGACACATGCAAAGCCATGGGTTTCAGATCCAAGCAGAGCCATGGGTTCCAGTTCCATACAGGTTGATATTCTCTCTTCTAGTAAGAGAAAACAACCAAGGGTAATTTACAAGACATTTCCTGCTTTTCTCTTTCACCTGTTCAAGCAAAAGCATTTCATAACAAATAAATAAAGCTAACTTGCAAATTTTGACACTTATTTTGCACAAACAGCTGAACTCTTCTTTCACATCATCCAGTCGCATGATGTAGTGTGTGTGTGTGTGTGTGTGTGTGTGTGTGTGTGTGTGTGTGTGTGTGTGTGTGTGTGTGGTGTGTGTGTGTGTGTGTGTGTGTGTGTGGTGTGTGAGCTAGCTTGAGAGACAGAGAGTGTGTGTGCGCATGTGTGTGCAATTTTCTTGAGAGCACACTGTGAGCATACAGTGTCTTTCCAGTCAAGACAAGGATGCATCATCATGACGATTGGTGTGTGTGTGTGTACGTGCGCTCATGTGTGTGTGTGTGTGTGTGTGTGTGTGTGTGTGTGTGTGAGAGTGAGTTTGAGAGAAAGTGTGTGTGTGTGCAATTTTCTTGAGAGTATGCTGTGAGCATACAGTGTCTTTCCAGTCAAGACAAGGATACATCATCATGATGATTCGTGTGTGTGTGTGTGTGTGTGTGTGTGTGTGTGTGTGTGTGTGTGTATGTGTGTGTGTGTGTGTGTGTGTGTGTGTGTGTGTGTGTGTGTGTGTGTGTGTGTGTGTGTGTGTGTGTGTGTGTGTGAGTGTGAGTGTGTGTGCATGTGTGTACAATGTTCTTGTGAGCATGCCTTGAGCTTACAGTGTCTTTCCAGTCAAGACGAGGAAGCATCATCATGATGATTGGTATGCGACTAAAATGACAAGACACTCGGACAAACAGCTTTTTAACAAGGAATTTCAATTTAAACTCACCGGTTGCCATGATTTTCTGTAAAAATGAGAGAATGGAGTGTTCTCAGAAATGAACAGCTTGTATGAAAGAAAAAGCTTTCGCAACAAGACAGACATAAACAGATTGTCACAGGGCTTGTTGACAAAGGCAATGAAGAACAAAGCATAACAATAACTGCCAGCATTCACCACCTGGACGGGGCCTACACATTCAAACCAAGTAAACACCAACAAACGGGATCAATCCATATCAATCTGACAAGACAGTCTGTGAAAAGCCATACGCAATGCAATACAACTTGTACACAATGATATGTTCGTTATTTCGACTAACACACAACCCACTTTATATTTTGTCTGCGCAATCTGGATGTCCTTGAGATGAAAAACAAAAACAAAACAAACAAACAAAATCCTCTGGCCACATTGTAAATGTGTGTATATAAAATGTCTCTTCAAGATATTTGTTCATCACAAGTTAACAAAACGAGTGGACAACCATTCCAGACACAACTGCCCTTACTGTCTGTGAATGTGTCAGTCAGTGAAATTCTGTCCCTCAGTTGGCTGCTGGTCACAAGCATAGCGTAGGGGAAGCGAGGAGTGTTTCCTGAGCTCAATGCCAAAATGGACCAGCATCACGGAGGTCACTGTTTCAAATTAAATACTTCTACTAGCAGAGGTTCCAGTCTGCTAATGTCCAATGTGGATGCCAGCTGGGAACTAGCTTCTCCCAGATGGCGAACATCTATCAGTTTCATCATGAGCTTAGGATAGAGTTCCTGCGCCATGCTAACGGTGTGGGTGGATTCAAGGTAAGCGCGTAGCCACATAGAGAATTTCTCCTGAGCTTGGGAGACCAGCCGCTGGTTACTGAGGTTGGGCCTGTCTGCCGACATCAGACCAATGACGAAGAGTAGCATGAACACAATACGGTCACTGTTGGTCAGCTGGTGGATGCTCAACAGAAAGTCCATGTGCTCCGAATACATCTTGTAGCCCAGATTGGAGTGCATAGTGCGCGTGTCTAAACTGCCCTCTGTCACACCGCCAGAATTTTGCTGGGCGTGGTACTTCCACCCGCCCTTCTTCACATCAAAGCTCATGGCTGACCGCAACACAAACATCTCCATGATCCCACCCTGTCACAGAGGGCACACACATATGAGGTCATGGTTTTTACTTTTACTATTTCTATCTCTTAGTCCAAGCTGACAGGAAAGAATTCAAGTCTATCTTATACTTTTTCATTTTTGTCTTTTAGTGTGATATAAAACACACACAAAAGAGGTCATAGTTCCTACTTGTTACTATTTCTACTTCTTCGTACAAGTTAACAGGAAAGAACTTAACACTATTCTATATTTTTTGTTCTTTGTTTTTGTTTGTATGTGTGTGTGTGTCCAAATTAAAACTAATACATAATCCTGCCACAGCTGTTGAACAAAAAGAAAGATACAAAATCAGCTTGAATTGTATCTTGACTGAGTATAGTAAACCTTTGACCACTCACATGTAATTATGCTATACACAAGAAGACGTGCCCAAATGAAGACAGCATCTACAAACTTTATTTTTTCGTAATCAAACAGAGTTTGTGTAACACTTAAAGTATGATAATGTTCACACACACAGCTTGTGTAATTGTGACCAACAAAACTGCTCAACATCTTTAAACTTAACATGGTATAACCCTCTGACTCCCTCACGCTATCTACCAGCATGCCATGTCAGCCAGGAAGCTGGTGGAAAGGGTAAAAGAGTACGAGAGCTACGTTTTTGCAGCTTATGGACAGGCTGCAGGAATGAAATGATTAAACTCATCAAATACAGTAACTGCATGGCCCAAAGTGGGCACAAACCCGCTGACCAATAAATGCATGGCCCAAAGTGGGCACAAACCCGCTGACCAATAAATGCATGGCCCAAGGTGGGCACAAACCCACTAACAAATAAATGCATGGCCCAAGGTGGGCACAAACCCCCCGCTGACCAATAAATGCATGGCCCAAAGTGGGCACAAACCCACTGACAAATAAATGCATGGCCCAAAGTGGGCACAAACCCACTGACCAATAAATGCATGGCCCAAAGTGGGCACAAACCCGTTGACCAATAAATGCATGGCCCAAAGTGGGCACAAACTCACTGACAAATAAATGCATGGCCCAAAGTGGGCACAAACCCGCTGACAAATAAATGCATGGCCCAAGGTGGGCACAAACCCACTGACAAATAAATGCATGGCCCAAAGTGGGCACACACCCACTGAAAAATAAATGCATGGCCCAAAATGGGCACAAACCCACTGACAAATAAATAGATGGCCCAAAATGGGCAGAAACCCACTGACAAATAAATAGATGGCCCAAAATGGGCAGAAACCCACTGACAAATAAATGCATGGCCCAAAGTGGGCAGAAACTCACTGACAAATAAATGAATGGCCCAAGGTGGGCAGAAACTCACTGACAAATAAATGCATGGCCCAAAGTAGGCACAAACCCACTTACAAATAAATGCATGGCCCAAGGTGGGCAAAAACCCACTGACAAATAAATGTGACTGGTTCTTGCGAACGGGGTCACAAGTCGCAACATGTGAACTGAGATACGGGCCTGAAAAGGTGGTGAGGGTCGATCTGGGTGATTTGAGATTTTTGTTCCTACACATTGTCTGACCATTAATCTATCAATTATGGCAAAGATTAAAGTGAAATTTGGGCTGAAAGAGTGTTAAAATAACATTTTAAAGTGATAACCCATCGAGAATGTGCAGATTTTTTCCGTGAAAATGCGTGTGTTTGAGCTTTAATTTAGGCCATGAAACCGTACAGGGCCTCAGCATATCGCATACCGTTGGAATCAGCTCGCGAAATAGCTAGTATGTAGTGCAGAACCACTTTATCTATCACTTCACTAAGATTGATGAAGATAGAATACTGGATGCTAAGGAAAAAGCAGAGAATTTTGTTGTCCTTCTTTAACTCTGCTTTTCTCAAAATGGCTGTCCCATCACCCACTCCCTTTAAATTACTGTAACTCGCTCAATTTTCCAGTTAGACAGTTGAATTATACATCATTGGAAAGAGCATTTTTTCTGCTTTCCGGTGATATAAATATCTCTATACCCCCCAAAATTAAGTTGTGATCCCATTCGTGAGAACAGGTCACAAATGCATGGCCCAAAGTGGGCACAAACCCACTGACAAATAAATGCATGGCCCAAAGTGGGCACAAACCCACTGACAAACAGACAAAACTATTTCACCAATATTTTCATATTTCAGGCCACGGTGGTGCCCCTCTCTCTCCCCAAAAGTTATGCCCATTCAAATTCTAGCAGTCATCATTTTCCACTCTGGAAGACAGGTAATCAGAATTTGGCAAAAATCCTTCCATAAACAGCTGAGAAATGTTTGGTAACGCACACCTAATCACAACCATTTATTGTACTGATACAATGAAAATACATGTAGCTCAAGAAAAACGCCCATGTTAAGGATTAAACTCAAAACTATGTTTAAATGCAGTGTTCAAATCAGGAATAAATGAAACTCTAGAAATATATTTAATTTTGTTAAAATGAAACAATATCACACACACACACACACACACACACACACACACACACACACACACACACACACACACAGGTTGTCTTCAGCTGATGTCCATCTTCTGAAAAGGGAGACTGAATAAAAAAGAAACAAAAAACAAAACAAACACAAATACAAACAAAATCAGAGGCTCCTAAGAACATATACACAAAAAAATGTTATCATCTAGACAGACATATTCAGATATACTCAATCAAAGACTAAGTTTAAATCTTTCTTGACAAGTCATAAAAACTAAAAGAAAAGAAAAACCAGAACAAATGCAGAAAAATGAGAACCCCCCCCCCCCCCCCCAACAACACCAAAACAAATAAAACCAAACAAAAAACAATAAAGAAGACGGTCAAGCCAATAGAACAATGTACTTTTTAACATGAAAACTATCACAGAAAATCCTGATCTTGTATTTTTCAATGTTACTGTAACCTTGAAGTTTTAGTTACAAAGTATTGACACTGATAATGGCAGATTGTCAAAACACTGAAAACAGAATACAGTCAAAAGTCACAAGTTCCTGAGAGTGTTGTTTGCACACCTTCCTCAAAAAGAGCTAATATTAGGCAGTATGTTTGGTCCATGTGATCTTGAACTTGGTGCAGGGTTTTCACACTTATGCTTTCATGATTTTTGGAGTCCAAATTTTTTCCCCAATATATAGTTAAGGTCTATCAGTGAACAGCGGAGAAAATCTGGTTCACAGATATTTGTCACAGACAGGGAGAAGAGTGGCAGAATGGTTCAGACGTTTGCCTGCCAATAACTAAACTCGAAATTCCAGGGTTCGCTCCCCTTAGAGGTCTTGACTTTTCTCGTCAGTTTGACTGGAAAATTGAACTGAATGTCTAGTCCTTCAGAAGGAGACGAAAAACGAGTCCCACGGCAGTTGAAAATCATGAAGAGTAGGGAATTGTCTGGCTGCCTTGGTACAAAACATTGCAGAGATAGGTGGATTTCCCAGGTCCCACCCCTTGAAGACCAGTTAGCCTTCTTGCCTTTCTGAAGTCTTGGTAAAAAAAAAAGAAAAAAAAAAAGAAATGTGACTATGAACTGAATTTGAAGCAAAGGAGGGAATGGGCACTGCCCTTGTGATGCTGGCCCCAGGAAAAGTTGAGGTCTCTGCCATCTCACTCCCCTACAACCTCAGGGTTATGGAACTATCTAGGTAGGACCTCAGGACTGGCCAGCTCATGGGTATATATATATATATATATATATACAGACTTAAGGCTTGTGCCATCATCATTCAGGATCTTGTCCATCACATGACACCTGAGACATTAGTGCATATGGAATTCATTCTGAGCGCAGAGACGTCATCTTGAAATTGAAATTGTCACAGACGGGTAGGCAAACAGACACAATCACATCTCTTAAAGAAGGGAGACAGAACAAAAGATCCTTCACAAGTACAGACAAAAGTCTGCAAACAAACTGAACGAGATTTCCTCCACACCATCCTATACAAACCTCTCAGATGACACCACTTAGATATTATTCTGTTTCACAGACTCTGGCACCAGGTTAGTCAGTCCGTCCACCATTCATTCATTCATTCAGTCAGTCAGTCACTCAATCAGTCAGTCAGTCAGTCAGGCAGTCAATCAGTCAGACAGGCATGACAGGTAGCCAGCCAGACAACAGATACTTCAAAGAATATATAAACCCTTTATAGGACTGACAGACACACGGTCAGACAGACAGACAGACAGAAATAGACAGAAATAGACAGACAGACAGACAGACAGACAGACAGACAAAGAAATATACTCTTTGAAGTACAGATTCAGAATGCTTGCTGAACAATGGAAACATATGCTGCTTTAAAACGTTAAGTTTGTGAGTTATTTTAGTGTGTCTGTGCCATGGCTTGAACAGTTATGTATCCATTACCATTTCCTAAATCTTTAAAGTCTGTGCACAAGTTTGGGCATGAATGAAGCCCTCAAAATTTATCAGGATGTCCTTCTTTTAGGAGCCTGTATATTCCTTTAACCATCCTTGGAGAAAAGAGAATAAGTGATTAAAACCAACCCCCAATTCTTTATTTGTAATAATATAGAACTTCCCAATTACCTTGAGTAAATGGATCTGATCTTCCTGTTTTAAGCCTTTGAACTCTGGAATGCACTTTGCAAATTTAATGAGACGTCGTACAAAGATGTCGGTCATGTTGAACAGCTCGTTGGAGCTGGAAGGATTATCCTTCAAGTTCTTCGACTGATCAGGTGTGTAGGTAGCATCAAAGATATCGTTGTAGGTCTTCTGCATCATTAACAGATTCTCCTGGATGTCTCCTCGTAGAGGGATGCTGTAGTTTTCCTCCTCTGCTGGTTCTTCCTGTATGTACCATAGCATAATATTCAATGTGTAAAATACTTCAGAATTTAAGTCATGCACATACACACACACAAAACACACACACACACACACACACACACACACACACACACACACACACACACACACACACACACACACAAAATTAATCCGTATCCAATAATAAAGGGCACTATCCCCACAAATATATATGAAAAAATTGTTTTTAAAAGAATCACATGGATACTATATACATATCTTTATTTCAAGTAACACAAGGTAAATACAAACATTACACAAGTGAAAGCAAATCACAGCACAATACAAAAAGTTTTTTTTTCAACAAAGTACCGAGAATACTGAGTAAAAATTTAAAAAAAACATCAATAAGAATAATAAATTTGCTTTGACCACAAGGTCATGCATTCCACAAAAAGTGAAATCCTACATTTTTCCCTAGGTAAACTAGAATTGACTCTCTCTTACAAAATAGAATTTGAAATTCTTCTTTGTCCTAGAGACAAAAATAAACTCCCCCAACATGTTTTGTGCAAGATTATGATATCCTTCACTTATGCATTCCCATCACACATTCCTTTGTGATACAGAGCATAAAATTCACGAGGCCTGGCTGCTGTTGAGGTAGGAGTTCCCATCTTTCAATCTGACTATGAATTCGATCTCCACAGTACCCGTGACTTCCAGTACAGTCAGGTGTGAATGGTTACCTGGCCCTGTTCAGAATTAAAGAAGGTAATGCCAACAGGGAGGGGAGATACACACAACCCTAATAATGCTGATCACTAAAAATATTGAGGTCTCCACCATAGTGACAAGTGTCAGGTCAACTTAATGTTCTCCATCAGCCCAATTAACTGGCAGAGAAATATCTGTCCGCCACACGGCAGCTTTCATTACTACTGTCATCTAAATTGTAAAGCCAATCAACCATCTGCGGAAACAATTTTACCTCAATCGTTTTCTTCACTCTGGTTCTCCATTTCTCTGATGTTTTCTGAGACATAAAAAACTTATGACTGCATGTATATAAACATGGCCAGTATCTTTGGACTTTATTTTGAACCAAAACAATGAATCACAAGTGATGCTGTTTTGAGTATACATTGCACTTTTCAAGCTGTGTAAGATCTTGAACTGTCAATGAACGGTTTACATTCAAGCAGCCATGCTTTTTTTCCCCTGATGAGACGGAAGATGCTCTCAATTTGACAAACTGAGGCACTTTGATTCTCTCTTGCAAAAGGTAGACTGAGGCATACTTATCAAGTTTAGTTAAGCGTATACCTAGTTTTATTTCACCTTCTGACAGTGTTATCAAAACATGACTTAAAACTTGTTACAACTGCTATCTCATCATCTCATCTCATCTCATCTCATCTCATCTCATCTCACTCCTTCACCGGGATCAGAGGTAGGAGCCATGCTCAGCATCACAAGTCTGGTAGGCTATGAAGAAACATGCTACCCAAAGCTTAATTTGTGCCTTTGATGCAACTACACACACACATGAAATCATGCAGTTCTAGATCTATTGCTCATATTTAACAGTCTCTCTTAGGTCCTCTCTTGTGTATGTGTGTGTGTTGTGTGTGTGTGTGTGTGTGTGTGTGTGTGTGTGTGTGTGTGTGGTTGTGTGTGTGTTGTGGTGTGTGTGTGTGTGTGTGTGGTGTGTTTTGGGTGTGTGTGTGTGTGTGATGATGTGTGGTGTGGTGTGTGTGTGTGTGTGTGTGGTGAGTGTGTGTATGCGCATGCATTGTGCATTTGTGTGCGCATGTTTATTTGTCCTATGCGTTGCTTTTGTGTGGGGTTTTATGTAATGTGTGTGGATCAACATCAAAATCTCAGGCAGCTTTAAAAGGTACATGACATGAGGTGTGTATTGTACACATATACAAAATATGCTTCTTTTTAAATAATAAAAAATGGTTTTACAATTTCAATGCCTTTTTGATTAAAAGCATACGTGTGAAACAGAAATTAAACACTATACAAGGTTATATACTGTATGAACGAAATCAGGTAAGTGCACACAACTACTTCTGTTATTACACTTTACAGTAATTCACATGCCGAATTCCTGAAATTTATTCCATGTTTCTATTATTGCAACACTTCCATGTAAAAAGACCAATTCTTTAACATTTCAAGTTATGACCTACAGTTATGTCACAACGATCAATTCACTATATTCAGCGTTATAACCCACAGGTATTCACAACGACCAATTCACTAT
>CM060307.1:16939520-16962020 GCA_030674185.1 Monoplex corrugatus
AAGCATGTTATAAGCTTTTCGGGGTAAGCTAGATCGGTTCATTTCAGTTAGTCTTATCCAATAGCGAATGCATCTAACTGCTGAAAGAATATGCAAGGGATATCTGTTAGTCTCACCATAAACAAGATTATTTGGTGTTCTTAAAGATACTCCCCAAAACTTTTTAAGCGCAAATAAATGTACTTTTTCACAATGCATAAGTGCAGCATCTAGCCCCCATATTTCTGCACCATACAGTATTATCGGTTGGATTTGAGAATCAAAAAGTTTAGTAAACAAGTGGAGAGAGCTATTGTTTAACCTCCTCAAATTCTGCATGATAGATAATAAACCTCTTTTACCTTTCCTGCAATATCTTTACAGGCAAAAGAGAAACTTACACGAGTCGAAAAATTAATACCTAAATATTTGTACACATTAACAACAGACATCATAACACCATTGAAAAACCATCTTTCCCTTGCAGCCAGATATCCACCTTTTCTGAAGACAATGATGTTGCTTTTAGACATATTAACTTTTAACTGGAGCCGAGAAGCAGACCTGTGTAAGCTATTCAACTGTCGTTCAAGATCTGTTACTGTTTCCGCTAATAGCACAATGTCATCTGCAAGAAGCAAAATAAATAACTCTAAAGCATCATTCATAAAACAAGCTCCATGACGACCGTTTTCAGTAACTTCTCTAGTAACTTCATTAATAAATAAAGAAAATCAAACAGGATTACAGTCATCCCCTTACTTCACACCAGTTGTATAGTTGATACAATCAGACAAAGCACTTCCACATCTCACTCTTGCCTTAACACTTTCATACATACTCATAACACATCTAAACAGTTTTCCATTAACGCCATTTCTTAACAAAATAGGCCATAATAAACTTCTGTTGATTGAATCAAAGGCCTTCTCAAAATCAATAAAGGCAACATAGAGCTTGCGATTTAATGTAAATTGTTTTTGTACAAGTGCCATCAGTGTTAACATAATGTTCTATAGTTAGTTCTCTCTTGAAACCAGCTTAAAATTCCTCAGTTATATTATTTGCCTCGACCCATTTTTGCAGTCTACTGTTAATTATTGTGCTATACACTTTACTGGTTATGTCACATATGGATATGCCTCTTAGTTATTAGGATCATTGACATTACCTTTTTTATAGAGAGGAATAACAATGGATTCGGACCAGTTCTTTGGGAAGATGCTGTTATCAAACAAAAAATTATAGAATGTTACAAGAAAACCAACAACATGACCACATCCAACAGCATTTTTCAACAATTCACCGATGATCTAGACCAGCTGATTTACCATTTTTTAGTTTTCTTAGAGCTGATAGTACCTCATGTGTGGAGATTGGTTCACGAGTATTGGTGTACGAGTATTTCTTCATTGCTTCATTTTCTATTTCTTCTAAATTATCAACATCATTCGAGACATCTTTCTGCAATAAGTCTTTAAAATGCCTAAACCACGTTTCAATACACACTGTATTACTAGGCTGTTTTCTTTTCGAAGAAATCTTACTGATGGTGCTCCAAAAGCCTTTCTGGTCATTCATTGAGTTTACTAACTTGTCTATCAAAGTCATATTGTACTGCTCTTCCTTAAACTTTTTTTTTAACTTATTGTATTCATGTCTTGCACGGCAATAATTATCTCTTTCATTTGCAAGTAAAGTGCGTCTGAAAGTTTGCAACAAATTCCGAGCTTTCTTCTTTAGAGTATCACATTCCTTGTCAAACCAAGGACTCGCTTTTTTATGCCTACCGATAGTAACACTTTTTTTCATACACTGAGCTGTGTCTTTTATACAAGAATTAAACAAGTCTAGAGCAACATTTATATCAGAGTACACCATGTCTCTAGCTGTCTCTAGTCTTTGGTTTAGTTCACCTGATCTTAAATTACGAGTATATTTTCCTTGAAAATCTTCATCCAAAACAAACTTATTTAATGAATGTGAAAAATCCTCTTTTTGTTTCAATATGCAATTGCTACTTTTCAATTGAAGGCTTAACTCTACAGGCATATGGGTAGACTCTATACGATCTGCAATCTTAAGATGACAACAATCAGCTATACTGCTATATAAATCACAAGACATGATAAAATAATCATTAACACTGCACCAAGAGTCAGAAATAAACGTGTAACGTCCATGGAATCCCCATGGCACTCACCATTTAAAACATGTAAATCAAAAACACTGCACATGCTCAGTAATAGTTTGCCATAATTATTTAGTTTATCATCCTCAGAGTGCCTATTTGCATACACTGGCTGACTGTTCAAATTCAAGATAGAATCATTATCATGATCTTTACATACATGGGAAATCTTTGCAATTTTACTATTCAGGTCTCCACATATCAAAATGAAAACATCATCAGACTCAATCAAAAAGTCACACAGAAAATCTTCTAGCAAAGAAATGCCATTATCACAATCAAAAAATGAATAATAAGGAGAACCTTCTGGAGGACGACACGTGCATACAAACAACACACCTTTCTCTGTACCAAACAAAGATTTGTTTATAAGAAAAACACATGTGTTATGAACAACGGTTTCAATTTCCTTTACGTATTTACAAAGATTTCTTTTAATGAGACACACAACACCTCCAGATCGTCTCCCCTGCATAGACAACTTCTGAGCAGGTTTATAGAACATTTCAAAATCAGTGAAGCAATTGTTATGAAAAGCATTAAGAAATGTTTCAAGAATGCAAACAAAATCAAACGATTGAATGTAATTAACGAATTCACTTGTTATGTAACTTTGACAATAAACCATCAACATTCCAACTAAGAAATGAAAAGGAACAATTTATATTTTGTACAAGGGACTGAACCCCATGATCAACCACACTCTGACTGTCAGTATCACGCCTCACATTTGCTACACTTGGCCTATCTAAGCATGTTTGGCTTGACACATAGCCAGGTGAAGCGACCACCAAGTAAGCAACATCGAGTGCACTGTTAACATAGTTTGCACGTGAAGGTGATGGCTCACAATAACTCAAACTGAACCGGGAAAACCAGTGCTCGGGCGATTTGTCTACCATCAGCAAAAACTGTCACAGGCCGGCCACATCCCTATCTTAATTCTACCAAATTGTTCTTATCATCTAAACAGTACTTCTTGCCATCAACAATCAAATGATCATGCACAAGCATTGCTCTTTTGCCCTCTTCACGAGACTTTTTAAGATGTGGTGCCAACAGTTTCCTGACATTCTTACTCTCACAGTAAAGTCTTCACTAATGAATAGGGTTGTTCCTTGCAGCTTTTTTCTGGCTTTTAGAATGGCTTGTTTTTATTTATAGAATGTGCAGCATGCTATGACTGGTGAGGTGCTTCAGTCTACAAATACAGATCTTGAGAAGACGGCAGATGCCAAGACTGACTCTCTCTGTGTTGCGCTTTCTTTTTCAGTCTCTCTCTGTCTGTTGCGCTCTCTTTTTCAGTCTTTATCTCTTTTTTTTCCTCTCTCTGTCTCTTTCTGTCTCTCTGTCTGTTGCGCCCCCCCCTCTCTCTCTGTCTCTCTCTCTCTGTCTCTCTCTCATCCCACCACCCAAATACATCTACAGGGGAGAAGACTGAGATTTATAAGTCAAAAAGAAATGGACGTGTTGACAGGGAGACAGAACAGGCGAAAAATGAAGACTTTCTTTCACCCGCAACGTAGGCACACGCGCGCACGTGTCTGTGTATGTGCCCGCGCGCGCTCGTGTATGTGCCCTTGTGAGTGAGTGAGAGACATTATTATCTATCATAGTTGTTAAGTGTTTACAGCTAGCCGACTGCTAAGAGCCGTATAAAGGCTATCACCAACTCGAGACATTATCTATCATAGTTGTTTAGTGTTTACAGCTAGCCGACTGCTAAGAGCCGTATACAGGCCATCACCAACTCGAGACATTATCTATCTATAGTTTGTTTAGTGTTTTAACAGCTACCGAAGCTGTTAAGAGCCGTATAAAGGCCATCACCAACTCGAGACATTATCTATCATTAGTTGTTATAAGGTTACAACTAGCTATCTACAGGAGCTAGCCGACTGCTAAGAGCCGTATAAAGGCTATCACTAACTCAGACATTATCTATCATAGTTGTTTAGTGTTTACAGCTAGCCGACTATACTAAGAGCCGGTTATAATAAGGCTATACACTAACTCAAGACACAGCGTATAAACATATCGGCGACCTTGGAAAACTGAAAATCTGGAAAGGAAAAGTAAATGACTAACATTGCATTCATGCATGTAGTTTAAGAATAAGCCTCTGGTTTTGGCCATTCCGTCCAACTGATCACCACGGAGATTGAAAAGAAAACAAAAACAAAACAAACAAACCTGAATATGAATGTATAAACATATCTAAGTACACAAATACACACATAAAAACTGGCCTTTAGTACCTAAGACTGCCACCAAACAGTTCACATTTCCTCAACGCTAACACTGCCAATCACTAATTATGATTTTATCTACAGCTTGTGGAAAACAGCCAGTAAACAGACCAGTACAGCAGAAAATGAGAGAGAGAGAGAGACAGAGAGAGAGAGAGAGAGAGAGAGAGAGAGACAGAGAGAGAGAGACAGAGAGAGAGAGGAGAGAGAGGGGGGGGGGGAGACGACAGAAAGCAAAGGAGCAAGGCAGAAGTAAAGAGATTGACAGATGAAGTCATTTCTAGTACAGAGTTTCCAGGTGGTGAGGATATTACTTACACTGAAAGAGCACGGTGAACGTGTGTGGAGTCTGTAAGTTTAAGACAGAAAAATAGGACGCAAAGGGGAATGAGTTACAGCGAGAGAGCGAGAGAGAGAGAAAGAAAGAGAAAGAGAGAGACAGAGAAGAGACAGAGACAGAGACAGATGGAGACAGAGACAGAGACAGAATAATTATGTTGGTTTTTTTTTCGTCGACTATGCGTGTCGTTTGTGTGAGGGTGAACTAATAAATTTTGTACTTATCTATTACCACAGAAAATAACGTCCTTTTTCTTTCGTTTATGGATACATGGATAATGTCATGGCTTTTCCAGCCGTAGTAAATTTAAAGAAGAGAGAGAGAGAGAGAGAGAGAGAGAGAGAGAGAGGAGAGAGAGAGAGAGAGAAGAGAGACAGAGAGAGAGAGACACACACAGAGAGAAAGACACAGGGAGAGAGACAGAGAGAGAGAAAGAGAGAGAGACAGAGAGAGAGAGAGAGAGAGACAGAGAGAGAGAGAGACAGAGAGAGACAGAAAGAGAGAAATCGCTGTGTGATTGCAGGTCGGTTGGTTTAGCTGATAGAGCCGTGGCCTCATAACCTGATGCCTGGAGTTCCATCCCTGCCTGCAAAATAAACACTGGCCTACCGCTGTTAATCTGACCGTTACTATCGTTCTGGCCATGTCAGGTTAGTGTTTCATGGGTTCTGTGCCCTTTCTGACCTCACTTCCGTTTCAAGACTTCGTCAGCGCATAAGGTTTTTGCGCAGGCTCGCGGAGTTCGCCACGGAAAAATTTGGGGTGGAGAGCATTGGGTTCTGAGCGAGTGTTAAAAAATCCCTCTTCAACAGGTTCAACTTCCAAATTCCCCAGTGTGACATACAATACGCATATGATGTTCACACACACATACGCGCACAAACACAAACGCGCGACCACACACACACACACACACACACACACACACACAACAATACACGCACACAATCTAGTGTCTAAAAAACCCCAATTTGGGGTATTCATCGCAAATAAACGTATCCCGAGTGACGATTCTCACACACACAGAGCATCATCATCAATATCATAAACCATTTATTGTAAGCTTAACATAAACGTTTTACACTCAAACATACACACACACACACACACACACACACACACACACACACACACACACACACACTCACACACACACACACACACACATTTTATATATAATTATATATATATACACACACGCACGCACACGCATATCTCCTCCAGGCCGTGTGATTTTCACTGATCTCTTTTTCTTCAGTCATATTGATAATCCATATGTCTCTCTGTATGTCTGCCTACCAGCTCTGATCTCTTTGGTCTCATCTTTCGATGAATGAATTACGTTATTTTTCTGATAATAGATCATTCACCTGCGCCCACAGTGTCGGTGCGGTTGTTTGCCACTGCCTTGGTATGTGTGGCGTTGTGCGTGTGTGCGTGTGCGTTCTGATTAACAGACTGTACAGTTTTTGTTTCAATTTCTCAAGATGACGTCTCCGCGCTCGGATTGAATTCCATATGCACTAACATCACACGTGCCATGTGACGGAAAAGATCCAGAATGATCACGGCACAAGCCTTAAGCCTGCACATAAACCCATGAGCTGGCCAGGTCCTAAGACCCTACCTAGATAGTGCCATAGCCCTGAGGTCCAAGGGGAGTGAGAATGGCGGAGACCTCAACTTTTCCCGGGGCCAGCACCACAAGGACGGCGCCCGTCCTCTTACAGACTGTACATAAATACATTACTGTAAGCGTATGCTACTTTGTTACATTAGAAACAACAACAACAACACCAACAATAACAATAACACTAATAATAATCATCATCATTATTATCATTATCATTATTACTATTATAATCATCACATCCCTTTCACTTAGGAAAAACAAAACAATGGGGAAAAAAACTTAACAACAAAACCAAACCAAACTAGACCAACCTTCCCCAAAACAAACACAAACAAACAACAACAAAAACAGCAAAAAGACCCCAAACACCCCTCCCACCCAGGAAAAAACCACCAAAACAACAACAACAAATAAACAGACACACACCAAAACAAACATAACCCTTCCCAAGCCCTAAACTTTAAAAGTAGTTTGGAAAGGTGCGGTGTCCAACTTTCCAAACCTTCTATCGGTCCTATTTCTGACTTTCCAAGCCTTCTTTCAGTCGAAGGACTTTTCAAGTCTTGTCTGGATTCCATTTCAAATCTTACTTCCCGTCCCAGTTTAGACAACTACCTCAACAAACCTCATGCAAAAATTAGAACCTCATGCAAAAATAAGAGTTATAGTGTGAATGTGCACTACATGCTTTATGCTGACTCATTCTTATTGTTGCTTAAAGCCCAGCCGACTGCCTAGAGCCATATCAGGGCTATTTACCGTTTCAATACACACAACACAGTGCTTCCAACAGGAAAAGAAAAAAAGGAACAGAAAGTTAATATAATCAATGCATTCGCGCACATAATCTGGGGAAATGCCCCTGACACTGACCACTCCGCCCAATTTATCGCACACGGGATTTAAAAAACATACCTGAACATAAATTTAAACATAACTAAGGACACTAAAACATACATAAAAACGGGCCTGAATTATCTAAAATTGCTTCCACATATCTCTTTCCCCTTGAGCCAAAAACGCACTTAATGTATGTACCCTATTATCAATCCTACGAGAAAGTATGCAAGACTTCACTGAACACGTACAGATGAATGGACCAGCAAGACAGAAAATGACAGGAAGAAATGACAGAAAGCAAAGGAGCAAGACAGAAACGTCAGCGTGACAGAAAAGAGGACATTTCTAGCACAGAATTTCCAAAAGGTGGGGATACTATTTATACTGAAAGAGCCCCTGGCATCCTCACGGGGGTGTTTATGCTGACTGGTGCCCCTTTACTGTTGATGTCAGTAACAGGTATTCACTAAGAAAGAACCACAACAAACCGACTCTTCCCCTCTCCAGTCCGCTCCAACACACACAACACACACACACACACACCACACACACACACACACACACACACACACACACACACGCACGTTAATAACCTTCAAAAAGAGATCTAACCAAAGCGACAGGTGGTTTTACCTTGGCTTTGTTGGCGTTTCGTCGGAAGAAGGCCTTGCAGGATTCGCAGGTTATGGCGTCGAAGTTGTAGCCCAGGGCCTTGTCACTACACACCCCGCAGTACAGCTGAGTGCCATCCTTGGGCTTGGGCCGACGCTTCTGCTCCTTCTTGGAGGCCGCTGTCATCCCAGCCTTCCCCTCCTCCTCGCTCACATTGTGGGGCAACTGTTCAAACAGAGAGGAGATTCAAGATTCAAGATTTGAATTCTTTTTTCTTCTGTTTTATTTCAATTTCGCACAAACACAAAGGAGATTCAAGCTTTGAAGTTTTTTTCTTCTGTTTTATTTCAATTTTGCACAAACACAAAGGAGAATTCAAGATTCAAGATTTGAAGTCTTTTTTCTTCTGTTTTATTTCAATTCTGCACAAACACAAAGGAAATTCAAGATTCCAGATCTTTTTTCTTTTAGTTTATTTTTATCGTTTCTTTACTCCCTTTATGGTGTGGTCGTGGCAAGGTACAAACTGTCCTATAACCATGATGTCGTAGGAGAGTGAAGTGGTAGAGATCCCGATTTTTTCATGGCCAGCCAGCATCACGAGGGTGGTATGATGTCCATCTTCTTTCCCTCGCTGAGGGAAAGGAGTGTTGCCTTAAATAATGCAGAGAACAACACAAATAAAGAAAGAACACAAAATCAACATTACCAGTTTGTCAAAGTCAGCAGCAAACTTATCTTTTGTTCACTCTCTGTAAATGCATTAACATCGAGGGATCTTCGATACATCTGCACTACTGCAAAAACATAAAGGCCTGTTCGATCACTTTTTGCTACGGCATAACACAGATCAGACTTCCACCATTTTTTTTTTAGAGTCATCCGTACTTCCGAACATCTTCAGCATATTGTTGGCTATCTTAGTCCATCTGGACACACACACACATACACACACACACACACACACGCACGCACAAGCGCGCACACACACACACACTCTCTCTCTTTAACACACACACACATACACACACACACACACACACATGCTCGCACATCTGAGCACAAAAAAGAGTTACTAAAAACACTTTGAATTTTATTTTTCACTTACACAAACATACATGTAAGCACACAAGAATTTAGAAAAAAACAAACCCATTGGCATACTCACACATGCACGCGCGTACATACAGACGTGGGTGCGCTTGCACAAACACAGACACAGACAGACACACATAGACACAGACACATACACACACACGACGACGACGACGACAAATAAACAGGCACGACTACGCACAAGAATCGAAAAATCAAGAATATCTTTTTCTTTGTGATCATGGCAGAGCAACCACAAAAACAGAGACAGAACCAACACTGGAATTCAACAAGTGTAGAAAACAAGTACCTCATCCATCATATAAACTTGTTAACACAAACAGCACGCACGATAATGAAATTCGTCCCAAATTTGTTACGATCTTGTTTTTCAATCTATCATACCGACCAGAGGAACATGCGTGTCTGTGCGTCTGTGAGAATAAATGCGTTAACAAGATCTTTTTTTCGGCTGTTTCCTGCTGGGATCTGTATTACTTCTAGGTCAAGGGTGTAATCCGTTGAGGAATCGTAAATGCACAAGTTAAGAGGTCAAAGTGTCAAGGTCAAGGTCACAAAGACCGAAAAAAAAAAAAAAAAGAAGTGCTGGAAACAGTACAAAAGTGCCCGAAAGAGCATTTTTGAGAAATGTGCGTTAACAGCACTTTACCATGGACTTCTGACAACATTTAAAATCCCTTCTCATGGCTGTGACAGTCTATAATTGTCCTTGTATCACGTCAAGCTTTATTTCAATTGATGCTGCTTCAGGATCACAGTCACCCTGAAAAGTACATTTTCTGTACATTTATACATACATACATACATACATATATATATATGTACATGTATATATATACGTATTTGTATACACATTTTTTTTGCCTAAAAAGGGAGACTGTCAGAATAGTTTGGATCATCTAGATTTTTTGTTTGTTTTTCAATATGGGAGATTGTCAAAAAAGTTTGACAATCTTTGGACCATCTACATTTTTGTTTGTTTTTATGTCAAAAAAGTTTGACAATCTTTGGACCATCTACATTTTGGTTTGTTTTTCAATATGGGAGAATGTCAAAATGGTTTGACAATTTTTATTTTTGTTTGTTTTTCAATGTTTGTCTCTTTCTCGCTTTCATCGGATACGAGGAAAACCATAACTGTTTGTTTACTTTTCTGTACGTCAATTTCTTGGGAATAAATTATATACAGCTACGCAAACACACGATGAATAAACAGACAGACAATGGCTATGCACAAGCATCACAGATCAAGAATTTTTATTACATATAGCACGGTAAACAAATTGAGCGTCAAAGAAAACAAACACACCAAACTGGAATTCTGCAAGGATAGAAGAAACGCATCGTTAATCATTATTTGTTAAATTAATGTGTTACCGCAAACAGCACACACTATGATGGAATCATTCTCCCACCAGAATCCCCAATTTCAATCTACATTTCTCTCTTTCTCGCTTTCATTGCATTCAGTGAATGCCATATTCATTCATCCATATGTTTTTCTGTTTTCGTGTTGAGAATAAATTACTTCACACACACACACACAGACACAGACACACGCACGCGCACATACACACACACACACCACACAGACACACGCACGCACACACACACAAAGACACACACACACACGCACGCACGCACACATTCAGTCAGTAGTGTTGTAGTTACTGATCGTTCAGATAATAATGCAGAACGATGGTTATTATTCCGGTTTGACACCGTCATTATTGTACTACTTTTCCTGTTAAAACAGACGGACCGCATAATTCTTTTATGATGCAAAACGATGGTGATTATCTCGAGTTAATGTTATAATTGCTTTCTTTCATAACGGGACTGATTTTCTTCTCTCTTCGGGCACTAATTATTTGCTGTACTTTAACATGCAGTTCTGGCAGTTTGTTATTATCAGCATTATTTTCTTGAACTATGTTTATGATATACTGGTATAAATGTGTGCGTGCGTGCGTGCCTGTGTGTGTGTGTGTAAGTATAAATATCTGTGTGTGTGTGTGTGTGTGTGTGTGTGTGTGTGTGTGTGTGTGTTGTGTATGTGTGTGTGTGATTGTGTGTGGTTGTGTGTGTAAGCGTGTGCGTGGTGTGCGTGTGCGTGCGCGTGCTGGTGTGTGTGTGTGTGTGTGTGTGTGTGTGTTGTGTGTGTGTGTGTGTGTGTGTGTGTGTGTGTATCTGTCCGTCCGATTATGTTTATATTGCATAAATGTGACTTGGTACTCCTCCCCACGCCACATTTGTTGTTGTTGTTGTTGTTCGTTTTTCGTACTTTTGGTTAATGTGAAAAGTGTCACACGCATGTTTTGATAAGGACATTTGTGCTATACAAATAGAATTATGTTATTATTAACGTGACTACTGCTGTTGTAGTTCTTGCTGTTCTGTGCACGTGCAAGCATGTGTGCGTAAGCAGGGTAGCTGTACATATGAGAGAGAGAGAGGAGATAGAGAGAGGAGAGAAAAGAGAGAGACGTGGTGTGTGTGTGTGTGTGTGTGTGTGTGTGTGTGTGTGTGTGTGTGTGTGTGTGTGTGTGTGTGTGTGTGGTGTGTTTGAATGGACGTGTGGGCGAGAATTTATTATCAGAAAAAGAATGTTTTAAGACAGAATCATCCTTGCGATCTTGTAACCCAATGGAAGCGCAACGGGGAATAGCATAAAAGGAACGAATATGAAAACAGATGGAAGGAAACAACAACGATTTCAACTGCATGCACGCGGGTGGGGGGCACATTTTATATTCTGAATGTACTCATTAGACCCTGCACCTCTCTCTCTCTCTCTCCACTCTCGCAAAAACACGTTCGCCCATCGTATAATTTTACCACAGATCGATGTTCTGAATTTTTGTCTGGTTTGATTTGTTGACTCAGGTTTGATACCAGCAGGTGTACTGGCACGTGCATTTTGTGTCATTGAGCTGTCAGCTGTTTTAGCTTGGTGCTTCACGTGGGATCGTCCGTTCATTAAACATACAGAGATATTACTGAAGACAGGACTTTGCGCGTTCCAAATATAGATTTGGGTACTCCCACTCCGCCCCCCCCCCCCCCCCCCACAAGCTTACTTGAGATTAAATTTCCTGATTTGAGCTGGAACCTTAAATATCTCGCACACATCTGATATACCCTGCCAAGCCTATATTTGTAGAAAAGGACCGGAAAGCGAAAGTTCAACGAGATATAAACCACGGCATACATTAAGCACAAGGAAATGTGAGGACGTGTGGGTGACCATCAATCATACGCACAATGACAACTATCACGGTTTCTTTATCCAACAATACTGCAGAGACACCTGTGTGACCAGTTTAAACAAACACTGTTCTTAAATATCATCGCACGCACGCGCGCGCACACACACACACACACGCACGAAAGACCCCATAAACCAGTGACACCACACACCACACTCTGAACTTGCCCCAGGCACGGAAGCGGCAGGGGAAACCGAAACTGAGGTCATAACGAGATCAGGACATGAAAAGGTCACAGAATATGGGATAATTTATCACGGTGCTAAGATGATTTCATAATGAGGATGATGATTCATATGAAAGTGAAACCACAGAATTCATTTTAAACTAGTTATACGGTGCCACTAGGATTGCACTCCACTACCCCCCCCCCCCCCCCCCCCCTTTCACAATATATCCTGGCGTCAACCAAATCCGAGAAATACAGACTTCTAGAGTCGGTCGGGAAATATGAGTAATATAACCTTAATGACGCTTTCGTGAAGTGGACGAGACTCGACCGCGTGGGTCAGTCTTCCTCACAAGCCCATAGCATGTTCAACTCTGGCAAGGAGCAGGTCAAGGTTAAAAACATCCCATAATAATTTTACTGGGCCTACGGGTGTTCAGAAGATATTGAATGGACTTGCAGGGTGGCTGAGGACAGACAGGGTGGAAGACGTGCTTGCGGCGACTAGAGATAGATGCATATGGAGGGCCATGATCGCCAATGCCATGCGGCTGGGCACATGATGATGATATGGGTGTTCGAACTCAAGACCTACCAATAATTAGTCTGCTGCGCTTCTCACTCCACCACACTGATTTCTTTCTTTCGTTTTTCCTTCCCCTTTTTGTTTTTTTGAGTTTTTATTTTTTTTCAACATACGAAGCCAGCCGTCCTTAGCCTTACCTTCTCCCTGATCAATACGGATCAAGCCTTTATAACAAGGTGAAGGCTACCAGGGAGAGGTAAAGGAACCCTTCCTTGCCCGTTCAGCCAATCGCAAGGGGGTAATGCGCACTTGAGATCCCTCATGTCACAGTGGGACCTGAATTGCAGGAAAGAGACCTAAACTGCATCACTACCCTGGCCACTTTCTTATTCATCAAAACCAACAGACAATCCCACGGCAGTGATTAATAACTTTCCTTGGCGTAAGAAAAATAATAGAAACAGAAGGATGAGCATAATGGGCATCGCTAGGGGTGTCATGGGACGAAGGAATGTGCCCTGTTTTACTCAAGTATCATAGATACAGAGATACAGTCAGGCATAGCAGTCCTAATAGAACTAATTTCAAAGTCAAAATATTAACAGTCCATCTACTGTTTTGGGGACCAAGTAGTTTAAAAAGTAATGAGGTTATCTTACACCTCAGCTGTTTATCTACTTTATCAATATGTTCCTTTTTTGAAGATAAGATACACACATACACATGTCATCTACATGTAACCAAGATTATTCTAGTGGTCATCATCATCATCATCAGGTACCCTGCCGCATGGCGTTGGCGATCATGGACTTCCATCTG
The DNA here is from genome assembly GCA_030674185.1 of Monoplex corrugatus. Classification (NCBI taxonomy): domain Eukaryota; kingdom Metazoa; phylum Mollusca; class Gastropoda; order Littorinimorpha; family Ranellidae; genus Monoplex; species Monoplex corrugatus. The sequence goes on from CM060307.1 coordinate 16,953,264, forward strand.
TCTCTATCTCTCGTTGCCCCTAGCATCTCTCCCACCCCCCTCGTCCCCAGCCACTCTGCAAGTCCGTCCAGCATTTTCTCCCTGGGTCTACCCTGTGCTCTCTTTCTCTCCAGCTTTCCCGATGTGACCAGGTGCTCCAAATCCCCCTTCCTCATAAAATGGCTTGTAAATGTTGCCTGTCTTTTCCTAATCTTCCTTATGAGTGATCTACTTGTGTCTGCCTCCATCAAGACTGTCTCGTTTGTTTTCTTTGCTGTCCATGGAACTCTCAACATTCTTCTTAGAAACCACATCTCGGCTGCCTTGTTCTGGTTTTGTTTGTTGACTGTCCACGCCTCACATCCGTACAACAGTATTGGTTCTATATAACATTCAAGAACTCGCTTCCTGATGTTAATTGATAGGCATTTGTGGTAAGAATGCCTGTCATCTTCCCGAATGCTGTTTTCGCTTGGCCGATTCTGCCAGCTATTTCTGATGTGCATCTGCCGTCTGATGAAATGATCGTTCCCAGGTATTTGAATTTATCAACCTGTGTCAAGGTTGTGCCATTTGCTGTTATTTTGCAGGAGGGGATTTCATGTTTTTTACTGATCACCATGACTTCAGTCTTCCTGCTGTTTAGTTCCAGCCCCTTACCTTTGCTTTCTATTTCTAGTATATTCACAAGGTTTTGTAGGTCCCTTTCACTTTCTTCAATTAGCACGGTGTCATCTGCGTATCGAATGTTGTTTATCATTTTCCCTCCAACCTTTAATCCACGGTCTTCTTCTAGGTTTCTCATGATGTTTTCGCTGTAAAGTGAAAACAGATCTGGTGACAGAACACAACCCTGTCTGACTCCTCTTTTGATGTTTTGGAAAGAGCTTACATTGTTTTCTATTCTCATTGCAGCTGTTTGTTCCCAGTACATATTTCTGATTATTCGTAGATCTTTTCCATCAACATTGAGTCTCTCCAGTTGGTTGATCAATTCATCATGTCTTACCCGACCGAAAGCCTTGGTGTAGTCAACAAAGCATAAATACAAATCCTTATTCATCTCATTTGACCTCTCTATGATAGTTCTTAGGATGTATATGGCATAATAGTTCCTTTCCCTTCCACAAATCCACACTGTTCTTCTGCTATTTCTCTTTTGATTCTATTCCTTGTCCTCATCATGATTATTCTTAACAGGATTTTTGTTACATGATTCATCAAACTGATTGTGCGATGGAGTTCGCATTCTACAGCCCCTGTCTTCTTTGGAAGTGCAATGAAAATTGATTTTGACATATCTTTGGGGATTTTTCCAGTGTCATAAATTTCATTTAGGAGGACTGTTATTTTTTCTATGCCAAATTCCTCCAGGGCTTCAATCATCTCTGTAGTAATGTTGTCTGGTCCAGCTGGGGCTTTTCCTGGTTTCATCTTTTTCAGTTCCGCTCTAACTTCATCTTTCATTATGGGTGGTCCTTCAAAGTTCTTTATTATAATGTGTTCTTTGTTTCTGTCATCCTCAAAAAGGTCTTTAATGTACTCTCCCCATCTATCTAATATTTTGTCCTTTTCCATGATGAGCGTGCCATCTTTCGATTTCAAGCACCCAGTTGATGTGCATGTATTTTTCCTGTGGACAATTTCTTCAATTCGTCTGTACATACCCTGAGGATCCGTTTTGTGTCGGTCTTCCATTTCTTTGCACTTTGTTTTCAGCCAAGCTTCCTTAGCTTCATTGCACCTATTCCAGATCTCCTTGTTTATCTTCCTGTAGATCTCTTCGTTTCTCTTTGCCTTCCTCCTTTCCTCCATCAAGCCCAAAATTTCATTAGTCATCCAGCTCTTTTTTGCTTTTCTATCTGCCCTAGGGATTTTCCCACAAGCTTCATTTATCGAATTCCTCAACTTTGTCCATTGTTCCTCACTGTCACGAGCGTCTTCCAGAGCACTGAATTTGTTTTGAACATGTACATTAAATTTTTTACGTATCACTTCATCTGTCTTTAAGAGTCGAAGGTTTAATTTGATGTTGTTTTTGGTCTGTTTCCTTTTCCTCAATTTCAGTCTAAATCTTCCCACTATAGAATTGTGGTCACTGTTGCAGTCCGCGCCTGGTAGTGTTTTTGCTGACAGTAAAGAATTTCTAAATCTTTTGTTGATCGGGATGTAGTCAATCTGATTTTTGGTATTATCTCCTGGACTCCTCCAAGTCCATTTTCTTCTGTTTGGTTGCTCAAACCAGGTGTTTCCTATTATGAACTCATTCATCTGTGCCCATTCTACAAGTTTCTCACCCCTTTCATTTTGCATACCAAGGCCATGAGGTCCAACTATATCCTCCACCCTATCCTGTCCCACTTACGCATTAAAATCTCCCATTATTACAGTAACTTTTTGTGATTTACATTGGACTTTGGCCATCTCTAATACTTCGTAGAAGTTGTCGATGTCTTCCTGAGTACTTGCGGATGTTGGTGCATACACCTGAACGATGTTGATATCAAATGGTTTGCCTCCCAACTTGACCAGCAAAACTCTGTCGGACACAGCCCAGTATTCTAGTGGTAGGCTGATAAAATACCAGTATAAAATACAGACTAGGTAAAGCAGTCTAGGTAGGGCCTCAGGACCTGGCCAGCTCATGGGTTTATGTGCAGGTTAAGGCATGTGCCACGGTTACCATGCACGTGGCACCTGTGACGTTAGTGCATATGGAATTCGTTCCGAGTGCGGAGACGTCATCTTGAGAAACTGAAACTGAAACTGAAACAAATCTGAATACTACGTTTGACGCTCCTGAAAAACTCACTGCTGAAAAATTCAAGGAGATCAAGTTATTAATGTTATTTTTATTTTTGCTGAAAGCCCAGCCGACTGCGTAGAGCCATATCAGGGCTATAGCCCGTTTCAAAACTTACACAATACTTCGACAGGGAAAAAAAAAGGAAAAGAAAATTAAGTACACATACCAATACATTTGCACACATAATCTAAAGAGATGCCCCTGGCGATGAGAACTCCGTCCAATTTATCACACAGGGGATTTAAAAAACATACCTGAATTAAAATTTTAACATATCTAAGGACACAAAAACATATATAAAAAAGGGCCTAAATTGCCTAAAATTGCTTCCGCACATCTCATTTCCCTAGAGCCAAAAATGCACTTAATGCATGCACACAATTATCAATCCTAAGAAAAAGTATGTAAGACTTTATCGAACACATACAGGTGAATGGATCAGCAAGGCAGAAATCGATACGAAGAAATGACAGAAAGCAAAGGAGCAAGAAAGAAACAAGATGAGTGACAGAAAGGAGGAAATTTCAAGCACAGAATTTCTAGAAGGTGGAGATATTATTCACACTGAAAGAGCCCACCACATCCCCACGGGGGTCGGGGAGAGGGGAGGGGGTCTGGATCAAGTGGTTTTCCGGTTACTACGTGAAACAGATAAGAGAAGCTGTGAAGGGAAGCCTGTTAATATAGCTTGGCCATCTTGTTATCTTTTTTAATAGTGATACTATTAGAACAAGTTGAACTCAGAACGAACCTCGCCTATTGTTTATCTTTTACACGATGGAATTAGAAACCGTGTCTATAAACCCCTTTAAAAACACACAGTATGGCATCTTCTTGAAAAGACGACTTTTCTGATCAGGATTAAGGGTCTCCACCGTCTAGAGAGTGATACTGTTACCTTGACAGACCACAGTCTTTGGCTTGCTGACGCACTGACTGTAAATAATCGATAGAAACGCATCTTCCCATCTTTTCCAGCAGCATCAGCACGTGCAGGCTAATAATCAATAACTCACAAAGACATTCCTCCAAACACCCACCACGCTGTCTTTCTTTTACCTCACTGGCAGTAGCGGTTACAATACAAACACGCCACATCGACGAATAACAAACATCAACGTCGCTCACCTGCTGGAAAATCACCACACCCACTCGTTCGACATTAAATTGACACTCGAAGGTAAGACAAACACAAACAAAAGGTAAATAACACAAAAATAGAGAAGAAAAAGAAAAAGATCGAGACGCGGCCGGGGGGGGGGGGGGGAGGGGAGGGGGAGAGAGAGAGAGAGAGAGAGAGAGAGAGAGAGAGAGAGAGAGAGAGACAGACAGACAGACAGAAAGAGAATATATATATATATATATATACACACACACACATATACATATATTTAGATCATCTATTCAACAGTGAGAATTTATCTTGATAAAAATGCAAAAAAGAAGACTGATCATTACGTTTCCATATTCATCCAACCTAACATTTCTTCTCCCAAACGACCGATTCTAATCTGTTGGGAACATTCGAAACACCCGTTGCTAGGCAACTGTAGCAGATTTTTTTTTTTAACCTGTTCGGCCATCTCCATCCACTTCCGAGTCATCTAAATCCGTAGAAACACACACCATGGAGAGGTTTTTCAACTTCGGAAATAGATAGAAGTCTGGCAGGCTCATACCTGGAGAAACGGCAGGGTGTGGCAAAAAGTCCCACTAATGACGTCACCTGTGACGTTACCCTCTCTGCTTTGTGGCAAGTTGCGTAGTCTATGGTTAATCCCACTGATGACGTCACCAGTGACGTTACCCTCTCCGCATTGTGGCAAGTTGCGTAGTCTATGGTTAATCATCTAACAATGTTTTAGTTTCTTTCAGATAGCAGGTCTACGTACTTCCATCAGAAACCATCTGTAGTAGCCTTGGTTAACAGTTTGTTCCGTTGGAACGCCATGCCTCGCCGATACGTCCATGTTATCATAGGCATGAATCATCGTCATTTTTTTTTTTTTGGGGGGGGGGTGTCACATTTTCTACGCCACCTTAATGGCCACAGAAGCTGGAACAGTTTTTACAATGCGACGAGGATGATAATCATGATGCTATGGAGTTCCATCTAGGATTGCAACTGTGTGACATGGCTGTACTCTATGCTTACTATCATAATATATCTTGGCGTCAACTAGGCTTGAGAGATACAGAAACCTGCGGCGCTGGTCAGAAGATTTGAGAAACACCTTCAATACGCATCTGTGAAGTGGTTGCGACTCGACTGTGGGGTCCCAGTCTTCCCAATGAGCTCATAGCACGCCCAATGATTTTTGAGGGCCTCGTGGGGATTCGAGCCCACAACCTTCCAGCGGTATTTCGTTGCGCTAACACACCACCACGGTGACTGGTTGTAGATCATCATTATCTTTAAATTTCCTTGCGGTCTTCTACCTTAACAAGCCTTGGAGAGGCATGACTGTATTGTGCCATTCTTACCATTGTCTCTTTCATTCTGGATCATCGTCTCTAACGTAGGTTTTGTCTGTCTGCAGCAGTACCACGCGCCCATTTTGTATCTTCTGTAAGGCCTTGCGGGACCCACCTTGCCGCCACATACCTCGTTCCAAACTTACTTGTTAACCCTTTGACTCCCGCACCCTGTCCACCAGGTATCCTGTATTGTCAATCATGCCAGCAAAACAAAAATTTAACCCTTTGATTCTCTCACCCTATTCAGCAGCTTCTTGCAGGAAGCTGGTAGATAGTGAGGGAGTCAAAGAGTAAAGTTTTTGTAGTGGATGGATAAAGTGCAGGAGTCAAAGGGTTAAAATCGCATGGATTCACCGATGATTGCTGCCAATGTCACGAGCGATCTCTTTATAAGTTATTCGCCTATCTTTATTCTAAATTTATCTTTTTGAACAATTTCTCATCAGTACCTTCAACCCGCCTCCCTGGATTGTGCTTGCCCTAAACTTGTTTCTTCTTCAATAAACTGCAGCTTGCCAAAATGCTTGCGTCCCACATACACTTTCTAGCGTAGTGTTCTTGGACATAAACAAAAAACACCCGAGGATGCTGGATGCGACCCACAGCTCCAATGCCCCGCCACTCTCTGGACATTTCACCAAGCACAGGGAGGTCTGTCCATGAGCTGTATGAACCATTCGGATCAGTCATCAGTTACCTTGTTTAAAACCGAATGGCAAGGTGGGGAGATGGCAAACTCCGGGACACAGCCACACAACGCGCCAAAACCAGGTCCAGCCCAGCCACTGGACCAACAGAGAAAAGAAATGCCCTCTGTCGCCTTGTTCTGGGCCTTCTCTCTGTACTGGACAAACTGCCTAGCCGCCAACTCCCACAGCTGCCAGCTCTTCTCCCTCTACTATAGTCTCAACACAATAATAAACACCAGAACTTCCTTCACGGAATTCTACTTCGACGTAAACACGCTATTCTTCTGCGCTAAACGAGGCAATGACTCTTGGAATGTAATGTCGTAACATATGCATGTCATTTCACGGAATAAATAGGCAAGGTAGTCTGTAAAATTTCACAGCGGTGCGACGATTACTTCTAAAGTTATTAGGACGTTCTCGCTATTTACTGGAGGACTCTCGTAGACCGACATATAATATGTATAATCAACAACTTTTTCGCACTACCCCACCCTCCCGAAACACATATCGCAGAACTGTGTTTATGCTATTGCTGTTTGCTTGTTTGTTCCACTCCTCCCCCCCCCCCCCACCTTAAAAGTAACTTGATTCACAATCTCCCCCAATTCCCCGTATCTCACAAAAGGATTTTAAATTATTTTTTCCCCTCCATTTCCTTCATTTTTTTGTTAAAAACCCCAGCCAAAAACGGTTAAAAAAACAAAACAAAAACGGTTAACAACTAACAATTTCTTTCTCTCCCTCTCGCATAGTTCAAGACATTGATTTCGGTTTTGTTTACGAATAACGCTAAACAATGCCCAACTGACGATCTTGATCCTTCCTTTGTTTACGAATAGCTCTCTCTCTCTCTCTCTCTCTCTCTCTCTCTCTCTCTCTCTCTCTCTCTCTCTCTCTCTCTCTCTCTCTCTCAGTATTGAAAGTTACAATATCATTGATGTATTCATATACATGCATCGTAAAATATGCATGAAGTAAGAAAAACAAAAACAAAAACAAAGGCTTGCCGAAAACTTGCATCCCCGCCACATCACCTGATTATTGTGGCCGAGGTGTGGTTTCTAAGAAGAATGTTGAGAGTTCCATGGACAGCAAGGAAAACAAAAGAGACAGTCTTGATGGAGGCAGACACAAGAAGATCATTCATACGGAAGATTAGGAAAAGACAGGCAACATTTGTAGGTCATTTTATGAGGAGGGGAGAATTGGAGCACCTGGTCACGATGGGAAAGCTGGAGGGGAAGAGAGCACCAGGTAGACCCAGGGAGAAGATACTAGACGGACTTGCAGAGTGGCGGAGGCCAAAGAGGGTGGAAGAGATGCTTGAGGCAATAAGAGACAGAGACAAATGGAAGTCCATGATCGCCAACGCCATGCACCTGATGATGATGATGATGAGGCCAATGTACATTAAACGTTCTGGTTCTCTCTCTCTCTCTCTTCAAAATTAAGTCGAAGACCTTTCTCCTACTTCTGGTACATACGCACGCGCGCGCGCGCGCGCGCACACACACACACACACACACACACACACACACACACACACACACACACACACACGTGGACTCATATGTATGGAAGCAGTTTCAAGATAAACAGAAAAAGTATGAAAACTGTTATATGAACTTTGCAATTAGCAAAAACACTTAAGCAGTTTCCTGCCAGCAGAAGTATACAATCCCTTATGTATAGGTGGAAACTTGATGCTTTTAAAACAAAATAAACCAGGAATGTAGTACGTCTGTTTGGAAAAAAGATAACACATAGTCATATTTTTTCATGCGTTCGGGTGAAACGGCATATTCCTACACTATCAAAGTAGACAGTTGCTGATATATATGCCTCACCTTCCTTAACATATGAATTTTTTGTTAGCCTGTCAAAAAGTCCTATAGCAAATTATCTGTAACACGCCATTATTTCACATGTTCAATGTTATGGTTAGCCAGTTTTACTGTTTCAATTGTTAATTATGATTACGTCTTGTGATTTTGTTCCTTCTCGTCTTCGGCACAGTTGTTTTCTGGTTCATTTCTTTTTCCTGAAGATGAACCATTTCGAAGTATACTCTTCACTCCTCATGAATTTTTGTTGTTGTCTAAAATCACTTAAGTGAACAGACAATAAATGAAAGACCACCTCACACACGTAAGAGTTCAGTATGCATATACACTTTAACGTGATCGTATATATCTTACTTTATTATTTTTTTTTATTCTTTATCATTTTATTTATACCGTTGAAAACTACAGGATCATTTCCTTTCTCTAACATAATTTCTGACCTTTTCCTTGCTTTGGCTCACAGTAAACAAATAAATTAACAACGTATCACTCTCTCCACCCCTACCTATTTCTCTGCGTCGCAATAAAATAAACCTCAAGGCATCCACAAACTGAACCATGGAAAGCGCTTTCTACGTAAATATTATGGCCCAAAATAATCAACGGACCATAAACTTCGAAAGTGCTTTCCCAGAAAAAATAAGACGTGGCTTTGAACTATTTTTTATGCCTAAGCTACCAGCTTTAAAACGTGTTCGCTGCAAAATTAGCCACAGGTTTCAAACGTGTTTTGTAGAGTAAACCATGCTTTTGAAATCTGCACGAGGCATTAGATGCACTTTGAACATCTCTGTAACAGCACTATAAAAGGCCACAGAAAGTATAGGGGACACTTTCATTACCTTTGTTTATGTCAGCGGAAGGTGGCATGGGGGAAGGAAGACCAGTAATTCTATATCCCTAAACCCTAAATGGCGATTGGGGTTACCATTTCACTATCGGGCCAGCTTTTTTGAAG
>CM060307.1:16967020-16984520 GCA_030674185.1 Monoplex corrugatus
ATACATGGTACGTCTTCAATATGTATGGTACTTGTTCAATATACATGGTACATTTTCAATATGTATGGTACTTGTTCAACATACATGGTACGTTTTCAATATGTATGGTACTTGTTCAATATACATGATACATTTTCAATATGTATGGTACTTGTTCAATATACATGGTACGTTTTCAATATGTATGGTACTTGTTCAACATACATGGTACGTCTTCAATATGTATGGTACTTGTTCAATATACATGATACATTTTCAATATGTATGGTACTTGTTCAATATACATGGTACATTTTCAATATGTATGGTACTTGTTCAATATACATGGTACGTCTTCAATATGTATGGTACTTGTTCAACATACATGGTACGTCTTCAATATGTATGGTACTTGTTCAATATACATGATACATTTTCAATATGTATGGTACTTGTTCAATATACATGGTACATTTTCAATATGTATGGTACTTGTTCAACATACATGGTACGTCTTCAATATGTATGGTACTTGTTCAATATACATGATACATTTTCAATATGTATGGTACTTGTTCAACATACATGGTACGTCTTCAATATGTATGGTACTTGTTCAATATACATGATACATTTTCAATATGTATGGTACTTGTTCAATATACATGGTACATTTTCAATATGTATGGTACTTGTTCAATATACATGGTACGTCTTCAATATGTATGGTACTTGTTCAATATACATGGTACGTCTTCAATATGTATGGTACTTGTTCAACATACATGGTACGTCTTCAATATGTATGGTACTTGTTCAATATACATGATGCGTTTTCAATATGTATGGTACTTGTTCAACATACATGGTACATTTTCAATATGTATGGTACTTGTTCAATATACATGATGCGTTTTCAATATGTATGGTACTTGTTCAACATACATGGTACGTTTTCAATATGTATGGTACTTGTTCAATATACATGGTACGTCTTCAATATGTATGGTACTTGTTCAATATACATGGTACATTTTCAATATGTATGGTACTTGTTCAATATACATGGTACGTCTTCAATATGTATGGTACTTGTTCAACATACATGGTGCGTCTTCAATATGTATGGTACTTGTTCAATATACATGGTACATTTTCAATATGTATGGTACTTGTTCAACATACATGGTACATTTTCAATATGTATGGTACTTGTTCAATATACATGGTACGTCTTCAATATGTATGGTACTTGTTCAATATACATGGTACGTCTTCAATATGTATGGTACTTGTTCAACATACATGGTACATTTTCAATATGTATGGTACTTGTTCAATATGCATGGTGCGTTTTCAATATGTATGGTACTTGTTCAATATACATGGTACGTCTTCAATATGTATGGTACTTGTTCAATATACATGGTACGTCTTCAATATGTATGGTACTTGTTCAATATACATGGTACATTTTCAATATGTATGGTACTTGTTCAATATACATGGTACGTTTTCAATATGTATGGTACTTGTTCAATATACATGGTACGTCTTCAATATGTATGGTACTTGTTCAATATACATGGTACGTCTTCAATATGTATGGTACTTGTTCAACATACATGGTACGTCTTCAATATGTATGGTACTTGTTCAATATACATGGTACATTTTCAATATGTATGGTACTTGTTCAATATACATGGTACATTTTCAATATGTATGGTACTTGTTCAATATACATGGTACGTCTTCAATATGTATGGTACTTGTTCAATATACATGGTACATTTTCAATATGTATGGTACTTGTTCAATATACATGGTACGTTTTCAAGTTTTCAATATGTATGGTACTTGTTCAATATACATGGTACATTTTCAATATGTATGGCTGCTTTATCCATACCCCATAATTCGGCAGCATAACGTGGAACAGGTTAGTACATGTTCATCAAAGAGTTTCAAAAATACTTACAGCGAGTTATTTTTAAGCATATATAGGTTATATACAATAGATAGCAGAGCATTCTTTACTCTACTCGCTAGATCCTGGCAAGTAACTACCACGTCTTAGTTAAGACGTGTAGAAAAATATATTCCAAGGTATTTATAACGACTTACAACAGCGATCCTCTCTCCAATGAAATACAACCTCTCCCTTGCTGCCAAGTAAACACCTTTCCTAAATACAACAATATTACTTTTTTCCATGTTTACCTGCAACTGAAGCTTAGATTCTGCTCTGCATAAATTATTCAGCTGAATTTGAAGACCAACTGGGCTTTCAGCCAGCAGAACAATAATCATCAGCTAACAAAATTAATAATTCAAAAGTATCAAGAGTGAGCATCGCACCATTTCAACCATTCTCGATTATTTCTGACCCTAATTCAATACCACACCCAACTCATGCTTTCACATACTTATACATACTCTTAATACACAGATGACGTTTACCCTTAATCCAATTCTTATGAAGTATTGGCTAAAACAGATTTCTTGAAATAGAATTGAAAACTTTCTTTCTTGAGGTCGATAAATGCTATATACAACTTACGATTAAATGGAAATTAAATGGAAATTGCTTTTGTATAACTGCTAATCGTGTAAGCATTTGATCAATACTAGAATATCCTTTCTTAAAGCCGGCTTGATATTCTCCTGTGACGTTGTTTCGTTTCATCCATTTCTGTAACCTACAATTTATAACAGAACTGTACAATTTACTGCTTACATCACATATATCCCATCTGTGGTTACTTGGATTGTTGACTTCATCTTTTTTTAAACACTGGGAGTATGACTGATTCTGTCTATCTGTCTAGAAATAATCTTTATCAAAGACAGCATTTAAAATGTAACAAAGAAATCAATTATAATATCGCCATCAGTTTTCAATCATTAACCTCTCTTTAGGCTTTTAACTGCAAATAATACTTCCTCTCGTGAAACTGGGTAGTCCAAAGAACCTACCTCATGTTCATTATCATCACTTTCTTCTTCTATAACATCTTTTTCAAGAAGTTCTTTAAAAGGTTTGAGCCACTCATGAACTGTATAATGTTATTGGATGAGCGAAATTTTCTTGGCTTAACTTTGTGCATATTTTGCCAAAAAGTACGTTGGTCATTGACTGAATTCATTAAAACGTTAATAAAATACCTTTGCGCTCTTTTTTTTCTTCCTCTGTATCAGATTTTTATATTCTCTGCGAGGTTTACACTAACTGATACCGTCTTCATCTTTTAATGTTTTACGGAATACTCTAAATAATATTCTAACATTTGCTTTTATATTATGACCTTCTTGAGCAAAGCAATCATGATTCTTGCAATCTGTATATACACTTATTTACCTCTCCATAATTCAGCTTGTCTTTTAATACATTCAATACAGGTTTTCAGCGCTTCATTAATGTCTTCATCAATAATGGCTTCACTCAAAAGTAATATGTGTCTGTGTATGTGTGTGTGTGAGAGAGAGAGAGAGGAGAAAGAGAGGAGAGGAGAGGGGAGGAGAGGGAAGAGAAGAGAGAGAGAGAGAGAGAGAGAGAGAGAGAGAGAGAGAGAGAGAGAGAGAGAGAGAGAGAGAGAGAGAGAGAGAGAGAGAGAGCAGCAGCAGCAGGTTTCTTCGCTTTTATATTTTGCAACGGTCATTCATAAACACAAGCACGCACACACGCACGCACACACACAGCACACATACACACCTCTCTCTCTCTCTCTCTCTCTCCATCACACACACACACACACACACACACACACACGCAAAAGCCACAATGTTTATCTTTGAAAGCAAAGAGGGTTTTGTCTCGATTGTTTGTCCCGGCCGTTGTGAACAAGGCATATCGGGCAATCGATCAGTTTTTTTTTTACTACACCAAAAGCAGCACGTCATTAACACACATGCAGAAGTCACGACTGGCACGCATGCACTCTTCTCTTTAGACTGAATGGAGCCTTGCGTCCTGCCTCAAGCAGCAGACACGTCAAACCTAATTAACGCAATTCCAGAGCGACGTACTGATTTCTAATGATCGGTTCAAACTTTCAAATTTCAATACACTTTACAAAAAAAAAAAAAAAAAAAAAAAAAAAACCAAAAAGGAAAGATCTTACAGCTAGTCCATACTCATCATCATCATCATCATCATCATCATCATCATCATCATATGTGCCCTGCCGCATGGCGTTGGCGATAATGGCCCTCCACATGTATAAATATCCCTTGTTGCCGTAAGCACATATTCCACCCTCTCTGTTCTCAGCAACCCTGCAAGTCCATCCAATATTTTCTCCCTGGGTCTACCTGGTGCACTCTTTCACCTCTAAATCTCCTGTTGTGACTAGGTGCTCTAATTCCCCATTTCCTCATAAAATGGCCTATAAATGTTGCCTGTCTTTTCCTAATCTTCCTTATGAATGATCATCTTGTCCATGCTACTCTCGATATAAACATAAGCATAAAGACATGAAAGTGAAATGCGTTACTTAACACTAAACAAATAAAATAAATTGTAAAAAGAAAAATTTCAATCATACAAAGAAAAAGAAATAAAGGATGTATAAAAGCAGTAAAGGAAGCATTTAAAACACGGGATGGGGGCTTCAGAGTAGTGGCATTCTATTAAACCAAGTGAATAAAAGGACATCTCTATTATGTTCATTCACTTTTTTCTGAGAAACTGAAACTGAAACTTTTTCTGCATAAGAATGAGGCACGAATGACACTGTAATACATTGAACTTCAGTTTTATCAACAGAACCGACACAATATAAACCAAAACTTCAAGAAATTCGGCTCCAGAAACAAAGGAAAAGAAAACAACAAATGATTACTAAACAAACTCACAAAGAAACAAACATAACAAACACACAAACAAACAAACAAACACCAGAATGCTACCATGAAGCTGATTTTTTTTTTACATTTTCAGTAATACTAGGAACTCATGCAAACACTCAGAGATCAATAAAACAGCCTGTAGTTGTTTTCAAGGTCTACTGCAACGGGTGTGTATTAGCAAAGAGACGCAGCATAATACGATGTAATTTTTGATGCACCACATTTTCCAGTTTGCCGACAGAAGACATCCCGAACCATAGCCACCTTTTTACTGTCATTTCTTCCTTTGAAACTAAACATACACGCACAAACACAAAATCTCTTGCGAACCCTAATCTCCTTACACACACACACAATGACACATGCAGTGATAAATGACTGACATACACGCGTACACGCGCGTATTGCAGAAATCACTAGAACGGAACTGACATTGTTTTTAATTAAAAGGGGGATTGCTAGAATGGCTCGACCATCTTGCATTTATTAGACTTTTTTCTGTAACTCTCTCTGTCCAGGAATTTAATCCATGTTTCCATAACTGCAACACATTTTAAATCCAAAACAAGTGTGACTGCCCGCGTTCAAGCAAACGAACCAGAAAAACATGAAAAAAAAACAAGAAAAAACAACACGTTTTTCATACAACCAGACAAGCAAACAAACACCAGAAACAAAAAAATTTTTTTTTTTATATCTGGTGTCTGTTTGTTTGTGATCTTACACTTGACAAAGGCCAGTAGGCCGAAAATATTTTTTGTATCTGGTGTTTGTTTGTTTGTGATCTTACGCTTGACAAAGGCCAGCTGACCGAAAATCTGCGCCTGTCTTGTCTTGTTGTATTAACCCTTTGACTCCCGCACCCTATTCACCAACTGCAAAAACTTAACCCTTTGACTTCCTCACCTTATCCACCAGCTTCCTGCAGGAAGCTGGTGGATAGGGTGAGGGAGTCAAAGGGTTAAGTTTTTGCTTTGCTACACTGTGCTAGCAAGGTTGACAATGCAGGATGCTGGTGAACAGGGTTCTGGAGTCAAAGGGTTAAATACGCGTTCCGATTCTTTTTTCTTTTTCTTTTTTTTTTCCTGGTTCCTGCAACACATTTTGTTTTGTATATGTTTTTACCACACCACAGAGGCAGTCATACTCCCGTTTCCGGAGTTGTGCGTGCAGGCATTCGTGATTTCCAGACACCATTGAACACAGATATGGCTTATAGGATCTTCACAATCCGTGTAATTGATTTCTTCGTGCGTATGTAATTAAGGCAGTTGTTCACTTTCGACTGTGCTGCCCAAATCTTCTCACCAGTCGACAGCACACAAACACAGACACACACAAATACAGACAGACAGACAAACACACACACATACTCACACCACACACACACAAACAACACACACAACACAACCACACACACACACACACACACACACACAACACACACACACACACGTGTGCAAGGTCGGAAAAAAGGTCAATCCTTCACCCGCCAAGGGCTGACAGGCAGGGTCAAAAGTTGTTTCTGATTTGGCAATGGAATTCACCAGAACGTACGTCATATACACGTCGATAACGTGCTATAACCATCTTCTACATCTGTTGGCCCAAGTAGGCATTGAAGACAAGATTTAAGTTAATGTGTCAAATCCGTCCATACTGTTACAATTTGCAACAGCTGCCGTTCCTTATCATTATCACTGTTTCTATCATCATAACCATTATCCCAAAAGCTCTAACGATATTCATATGGCATAGAAGTCTGATGTGAAGTAAAGAAACGACATCTCAGTTCTGCTCAAGGATTATTGACACAAAAAAAAAAACACGTGAATAAACCATCTTTTTTAATTTTTAGAATTCTTTTTTTTTTTCGCCTTTCAGATTTTTTTCCGGATGCCTGTTTAAAACTGTTTTTACCCACAATGTGTTGGCCTTACGCATAATCCATCTTCGGTGGGCGTGGAAGCTGGGTGTTTTCATGTTGCCACAGCCCAGCCACTGACATGATTTACAGGATCTTTAACGCGCATATTTGATATCGTGCATGCGTGGAACACACGAAGAGGGTTTAGGCACTGGCAGGTCCGTGCACATCTGGGCTATACACCACACTTTAACAGGAAAAAAGAAAAGAAAAGAAAATTCAGTACACATATAATAATTAATAATAATAATTACAATATTTATATAGCGCAAAATCTTGATAAAATCAAATCTAAGCGCTGAAGCAGACACACGCAAGCACGCACGCACGCACGCACGCACACACACGCACACGCACACACACACCACAACACACACACACACGCATGGCTATAAATGGGGAGAAAGAATAAAAGCAATAAAAGCAAGAATAAAAGCAATGGAAAATTCATAAGCAATGGAAAATGCATTTGCGCATATAATATAAGGAGATGCCCCTGGCGTTGACCACTCCGTCCAATTTATCACACAGGGGATTTAAAAAACAAACCTGAATACAAATTTGAATATAACTACGGACACCAAAACATACATAAAAACAGGCCTAAACTACCTTAAATTATTTCCGCATATCTCATTTCACTAGAGCCAAAAATGCACTCAATACATGTATCCAATCATCAATTCTAAGAGAAAGTATGTCAGACTTTATCGAACACATAAAGGGGAATGGACCAGCAAGGCAGAAAATGATAGGAAGAAAGGACAGACAGCAAAGGAACAAGGCAGAAACAAAGAGAGCGACAGAAAAGAGGAAATTTCTGGCACAGAAAAATTTCCAGAAGGTGGGAATATTGTTTATACTGAAAGAGCCCCCGGCATCCCCACGGGGGGGGGGGGGGGGGGGGGGGGGCGGAGGCAAAGGTGTCTAGGCTGGTCAAATCCACACACTGTCCGACTGGAAGTCTCACGTTTTTCTACTTGACTACAACATCCGTCAGAACATTTTTTCAATCGCAAATTTGGAAGGAACATACGATAACTACAACAAAGGCTTCATTAAGAAAATGGGACCTAAAACAAACAAACAAACAAACAAACAAGCAACACACACCACACACACACACACACACACACCACACACACACACACACACACACACACACACACACACACCAACCAATCAACCAAGAAAGAGAAGAAAGAAAGAAAGAAAACAAACTCATACCCAAAACAACATTCAGTCACGTGCTCGCAAATTACCATGTACAACAAGAAGAACAACAATAACAACAACAAAAACACCACCACTACCAACAACAACAGAGAGAGAAACAGGCAGATAGATAGATAGACAGACAGACAGACATGCATACAGAGACATACAGAGATGAACACAAAGAGCGAGAGCGAGAGAGAGAGAGAGAGAGAGAGAGAGAGAGAGAGAGAGAGAGAGAGAGAGAGAGAGAATGGTAGATCGCACACCTATAAATTACTTTGTATATAATCAACTTGTACGATTTTCACGAAATCTGACGCTCGGGTTATACAAACGTGTATCACGCCGCGTTGTAGAACATGGTAATCCTTACACGAACGGACAGCCGTAGGGCCAGCCAACCTGGAAAAAAAAATGAAGGGGAAAGGGGGATATTTTCGGTTGCACACTTACGAGTCCAGTTTCAGCTAAGAAAAGTACCGCCTGTTAGCAGTAATTATTTGTTGTTATAGTAACTGGAAATTATGATGAGTGGGAATACAGACTAGAGGGGGGGAAGAGAGAGAGAGGGGGGGAGAAAAAATAGAGGAGAGAGGGAAGAGTGAGGGAGAGAGAGAGGGGGAGGGAGAGAGAGGAAGAGAGAGGGGAGAGAGAAGGAGAGAGGAGAAAGAGGGAGAGAGAAAAGAGAGAGAGAGAGAGGTGAGAGAGAGAGAAGATAGTACTCTCTGTGAGCAAGAGAGAGAGAAAGAGAGAAAAAGAGAGAGGACAGAGAGAGAGAGAGAGCGGAGAGAGGACAGAGTGAGAGAGAAAAAGAGAGCAAAAAGAGAGAGAGAGAGAGAGAGAGAGAGAGAGAGAGAGAGAGAACTCAGAAAATGTTTATTGTACATCGGCCTTAGGCCACAATACATGCATGGGGAAGGGGAGGGGAGGAGATCAGGTTTTCTTATACATTCATACAAGTTATACTTTCAAACTGCAGTGAACTCTGTCACATTGTCCCCTTCTATCGTTTACCGTCACATAAGCTGGGATACATTCATCTTTGCATTTACAGTGGTCTTTTCATTTGTATTCTAGTCCATATTCCTTAACTGGCCAGCTAAGAATATTTGTCATTAACCGCATCTATATCATTCATCCAACTGTCAATTTTACAATAACTGGCTATCAGACAAACAAACCATTCAATTAGTGCACAGATCTGACATTTCTTGTACCCTTCGGAGATCATACAGTTGATCAATATATTCAACCACAGGTACTTGACATAAACACTCAATCCATCAATCGATCAACCAAACAACCAATCAATCAAACAGTCAACCAATCAATTAACCAATCAATCAACTGATTTACCAGTTGATCAATCAAAGAATCCGCCATTCAGCCCGTGATTCAACTGACAAATCAGCTTTCAATTGACTGGGTCAGATGCATCATCCAACTGTACAATCGATATCACTTCAGTAACAATCACTTAACGTAATCAGTCCCTCTCTCAATCAATCAATCGATCAATCATTTAACCAGTTAATCAGTCATCCAGTGACTTAATCGACCAGATAACCTAGAATTTAACTGAGTTCAATATATCAATTTGCAATCGTTACTTCAAATAACGCGAATCAATCATCCATACATTCCATAATTCAATCACTGATCGATCAATAGCTAAAACCATCAATCTATAAATCGATCGGTCGGTGAGCCACCCATCGCCATCAATTAACAAATCATATAATCATTCCGTTGTCAGCTAATCATGCGTTCAGTTTATCAATTTATTCACCAGTGAATCTAAACCAATCAATGGAATTAATGTACAATGAAGTGAAACAAGAAATATATGACATAAGAGCAATTCGACCCCAAAACAGTCGGTTAATTGGCAAAAACAGACATTCATAATGCCAATCCATTAATCAGACTAATCGCAGATCAGTCACTCATTTACCAAAACAATTGACATTGAGACAATACCAAATGATCATTCAACGCATATTTAGCATTTCGTGCATCTTTTAGTTCAGAGATAACTCAATCTTCGGCGGTCAGCAATGGTTCAGGCCATAGACTGAATTGAAGGTTATGTATAAACGCACATACACACATACACATCTATATACACGCACACATACATAATCACTCATACATATATACATACATAGATATATATACATATGTACCCACACATATACATAATGTAGATACTATCACCTATATATGCACATAAGTACACCAACGTCAATGTGAATACACAGGCACCTATGCACATGTGTGAGAGAGAGAGAGAGAGAGAGAGAGAGAGAGAGAGAGAGAGAGAGAGAGAGAGAGAGAGAGAGAGAGAGAGAGAGAGAGAGCACTATACTGGAGTTCTTTCGTCAATTCCCTAATCGCCCAGAGGTAATGAACACACATTTCACGATTAATAACAATACTCTCATCATCATCATCACCATCAGTCCCGTAGTCTGGTTGACCGTTGGGGCACCACTGAAGATTTTGCAACCAACTTCCTCCACTCCTCACGGTCCTCAGCTTTCCGCAGAATGATGTTCCATTTAAGGCCAGTCCACTCTCTGATATTGTCTTCCCATCTTTTTCTCTGTCTGCCTCTTCGTCTCCCTCCCTGTACTGTTCCCTGCAAGACGGTCTTGGCCAGTCCAGATGATCGTGTGACGTGCCCGTACCACCTCAGTTTGCGTCTTATCACTGAAGTCAGGAGGTCTTCATACGGCCCGATGGCGTTTTCGATTCGGGTTTTCACTTCCTTATTGGTTATATGATCTTTGTACGAGATACAAAGGAGTTTGCGGAAGCATCTCATCTCCAATGCCTGTATCCTTCTTTCAATGTCTGCTGTTATGGTCCATGTTTCGCATGCATACAAATATATTGACATGACCAGGGAACGCATCAATCTGATCTTGGAGCCCATAGCGATATTCTTGTCGTTCCAGATGACTTTTAGCTTGGTCATTGCAGCTGTGGTCTGGGCAATCCTGGAAAGTACTTCGAGCTTTGATTCTTCATCTGATACTATAGCTCCCAGATATTTAAAGCTATGGACGGTCTTAAGTTTTTTGTTGTCTATGGTAATGTCAGTGCTGATGCCATTGGTATTATTTGTCATCAACTGGGTTTTCTCTGCACTGATCTGCATGCCATATGCTGTGGAGGCCTCATTAAGATGTTTTATCAAGCTGACCAGTTCTTGCTTTTGCCCAACTAGTCCGTCAATGTCGTCAGCAAAACGCAAGTTTGTGATTGTTCTACCTCCGATGCTGACTGTTCCCTCGTGGTCTTCAAGTGCGTCAGCCATTATTCTCTCTAAGAAGATGTTAAAGAGAATGGGGGAGATCAGGCATCCTTGGCGTACTCCAACTGTGGTTCGGAACCATTCTCCTATGTTGTTGTCATGGTAGACTGCACTGGTCGCCGTTTCGTAGAAGCATTCTATGGTTCTGATCAGGTTGGCATTGATGTTGTACAGCCTCATGGTTGCCCACAAGGCTGCGTGCCAATCTCTGTCGAATGCTTTCTTGAAGTCCACGAAGACGTGGTAAAGGCCTTGCTGGTGTTGCAGGTATTTCTCACAGAGCAATCTGAGGTTTAAAATTTTGCTCTGTGGTACTTCTTCCTGGTCTGAAATCTGCCTGCTCTTCTTTTATTATCTCCTCAGCTTGTGGCTTCAGTCTACTCAGAAGGATTTTTAGCATGACTTTACTAGGATGTCTGATCAGGCTGATGGTACGGTAGTTTTGGCATAGTTGTAGGTTGCCTTTCTTCGGGAGAGTGATGATCAGGACTGGGTCCAAGGTGTTGGCCACTCGCCTGTCCACCAGATCTTATTACAGAT
Organism: Monoplex corrugatus; assembly: GCA_030674185.1. Classification (NCBI taxonomy): domain Eukaryota; kingdom Metazoa; phylum Mollusca; class Gastropoda; order Littorinimorpha; family Ranellidae; genus Monoplex; species Monoplex corrugatus. The sequence continues at coordinate 16,978,855 of CM060307.1, forward strand.
GATGAGTAACATATCTATCATGGCCTCTCCTCCTGCCTGGACCAGTTCTAAGGGAATGTTGTCCACTCCTGCCGACTTGCCTTTCTTCAATGATTTTATTGCAGCTTCAACTTCTTCTCGCACGATGGGGATCTGTCGTTGTTGGTTGGTGGAGGAACGTCTAGCACCTCGGCATCTCCTGTTGTTGTGTGTGTGTATAATTCGGAGCAGTACTCTGTCCACCTCTTCAGAATATCTTGATCTTCTGTGAGACATTTCCCTGCTTTGTTCTGTATGGTAGTGGTTCTGCCTTGTTTTGAGCTTGTTAGTCCTTTCACAAGCTGGTGGGCTTTCTTGCTGTTATTTTTCTGCAGGTTTGCTTCGATATATTAATAATAATAATAATTACAATATTTATATAGCGCAAAATCTTGATAAAATCAAATCTAAGCGCTGAAGCAGACACACACGCAGGCACGCACGCTCGCACACACACGCACGCACACATACAGACACACACACACACACACACACACACACACACACACACCCACACACACGCATGGCTATAAATGGGGAGAAAGAATAAAAGCAATAAAAGCAAGAATAAAAGCAATGGAAAATTATAGAGAGCATAGCATACAATTATATATTATAACCATGTGATTCCCTCCGAGCGGAGACAGGCTGCGAGGGGAGGGTTGAGTGAGGTTAGGATTTTATGCAGGAGAGAAAAGGTGAGTTTTGAGAGCGGACTTGAAGGAGACAAAAGTAGGTTGCTGACGGACTGAGAGAGGAAGTTTGTTCCAGGAGAGTGGACCAGAAACAGAGAAGGCTCGTGGACCATAGGTATTGAGCTTAGTGCGTGGAAAGCGAAGAGTCAGAGGATCAGAGGCAGAGCGGAGGGTACGTGAGGGAACATAGATCTCAAGTAGGCTTGACAGGTAATCGGGGGCTGCGTTATTGAGGCTTTTGTAGCACATGGTGTCTAGTTTGTACTGTATGCGCTTTGATACAGGGAGCCAGTGAAGTTGTGCCAGGAGAGGAGATATGTGGTCAGCTTTTTTCTTTTTGAGTACAAGGCGTGCAGCATTGTTTTGAATGTGCTGTAGGATGTGAATGGTGGAGGCAGGAAGACCAGACAGGAGTGAATTGCAATAGTCAATGCGAGACATTATGAAGGAGAGAACGAGTTTTGCAGTTGTTTCGACAGAGAGATACTTCCTGATCAGCTTTATACGATGGAGATGATAGTAGCAGGATCTGGCAGTTTGAGAAAACAAAGTTGTTCATGGAGAGGGTAGAGTCAATGCAGACACCAAGGTTTTTAGCTGAATCAGAAATTGGGACTGATGTGTTACATAATGGGAGAGAAAGAGGAGGCAGCTGAGAAAGTTTCTGACGGGTGCCAATGAGGATAGCTTCTGTTTTGTCGTCATTAAGCTGAAGTCTATTGTGTGTCATCCAGTTCTTAATGTCCGAGTAACACTCAGTGGTGCGAGTCAACAGGCGCTGTATATTATCAGGTGAGTCACTGTCTTGAAGTTGGGTGTCATCAGCATAGAAGTGGTGTTTTATAGAATGGGAGTTGGTGATGGTGGACAGGGGGGAGGTGTAAAGAGTGAAAAGAACAGGGCCAAGGACAGATCCTTGTGGAACACCACAGGTCAGGTATGCAGGTTGAGAGTAAGTGCCATTGATGAGAACGGTTTGTTTTCTGTTTGATAGGTATGAAGTGAACCAAGACAGAGCAATGTCAGAGATGCCAAAAGTATGATGAAGTCTAGAAAGGAGAATACCATGATCAATGGTATCAAAGGCTGCAGACAGATCAAGGAGTGTGAGGAGAGAGACATTGCCAGTATCAGTTGCAAGGAGGAGATTGTTGAGAATGTGTAGTAGGGCAGTTTCAGTGCTATGGCACTGGCGGTAGGCTGACTGGAAAGGATTGAGGAGATTGTTGGCAGACAGGTGAGAGTTCAGCTGGTTGAGGACGACTTTTTCAAGGAGTTTTGACAAGAAAGAGAGATTAGAGATAGGCCGGTAATTTTTCAGTTCATTTGGATCTAAATTGTGTTTCTTGAGGAGAGGGTGAACAAAAGCAGACTTGAAAGAATCTGGGACAGTTCCAGTTTGAAGAGAAGTGTTGATGATGTCAGTGATGAATGGGAGGAGAGTAGGGAGACAGTCGGCGTAGACAGAACCTGGAAGAGGATCCAGTTCGCAGGTTTTGAACGACATGGATCTGATTGTGTTGAGAATTTCTTCTTGTGAGACTGGGGTAAAAGTAGTAAGAGGTGTGCCAGAGAAGGAAGGGTCAGGTGGGCATGGTTGACAGGGTGTCCTGTCAAGCCTGTGACGAAGAGTTTGTATTTTGGTGGTGAAATAGTTGGAGAATACAGATGGGAGTTCTTCATTTGTATGTTTTGTTGGGAGAGGTAAATCTTTTCGTGTGCCAAGGAGATGATTCATGGTTGTAAAGAGTTCTTTTGAAGAAGAGGCATTCAGGATTTTGGTTTGGAAATAGCTTGTTTTTGCTGATGCAATGAGGTGGATACTTTTGTTTTAGAGGCTTGGAAAAGTTGCCTGTGTACAGTGAGTTTGGATTTGCGCCAGCGGCGCTCTGCTCTGCGGCGGGCACGTTTTGCACAGGCGATCTCATGAGTGAGCCAGGGGTAGGGGGGCGGTCAGGTAAAAGACGGGTTGTGGCTGGAGCATGAGTGTCCAGAAGATGGTGGAGAGTAGTATAGAATTCATCGGCAAGGTTATGTGACTTTTCAGAAAGGAGACGGGAGGCATCAGATGAAAATGTGGAGAGGTCGATAGATTTGAGATTGCGTCGAGTCACTGTGCGCATGGTACGGGAAGGAGGAGAAATGTCGAGAGAACAGAGAATTGCAGAGTGGTCAGATGGAAGGGCTGAAGTTAGACGGGTAGAAAGAACTAAGCAGTTGTCAGTAGCGGAATTGTGATGATCACGAGAAATGATCCAGTCAAGAATGTGACCTTTTTGATGGGTTGATTCAGAAATGTGTTGAGTCATATTGTGATTGGACAGAGAGTTGATGATATGTCTTGTGTCATAACGGTGAGTGTTGTCATAGTGGACATTGATATCACCTAGAATGATGAGATTTCCAGGTAAGAGGCAGTAGTGGTCAAGCAATTGGTCAAAGTCAGAGAGAAACATGGATGTGGTGAGTTTGTTGGCAGAGCTAGGTGGGGGTCGATAGACACAGGAGAAGGTGATGGGGTGAGGGGTGGATTGGAAGGATACTTCAACGTGCTCGAAAGAAGGATGGGAGAAAGGCAGAGACTGCGAGAAAGATAGGCGGGAATGGAGTGAGTCGTTGTAGAGGATGGCAATACCGCCACCTCGGGATGAGCGATGGAAAGAAGCAAGCCTGTAACCACTCGGAGTGAGGCTAGCAAGTATAGGTTCGTGACCAAGGGGGTTAAGCCATGTCTCCGTGATAAAAGCAATGTCAACATGCTCATCTGCGACAAAGTCAGCAATAACATCGGCTTTGTCACCAGTGCATGCCGACTGAGCATTAAAAAGGCATAGTTTCAGCCTATCACAGTCATATGGTGGCGGCTGAGGTGGCGACGAAGGCGGCACCAAAGGGACAGAAGGCGAGAGCGGCACCGGCGGGACAGAAGGCGAAGGCGGCACCATCAGGACAGAAGGCGAAGGCGAAGACGGCAGAGGAGGAGACAAAGCTTGCAGCAGCGAGGTCAAGGGCAGGGGCAGTGGAGGAGAAGAAGAAGCAGGAGACGAAAAGTGGCGTCGGGCAGGAGGCAGGTTGTGCCAAAGACGGTGGAGACGTCCACCACGGCAGGATCGCGCAGTGCGGGGCTTGCTACACAGCCCCAATGTACGTATGCGCTGGTAGACGCCTCCACCGAGGTAGCATTTGCTGTGTTTAAAAAGTGTCAGTCCAATTTGTTTTATAAAAGACGGGTCCATAATTGCGAGCCAGGCAGGAGAGGAAGACACTTGCAGGTTGGTGTGTGGGTTGGTCAGTTCACAACACTAAAATCCAGAGAAAAGAACACAAAGGTTTGGAAGCTGTAGCGTTGGGCGAACACAGTAGGCTAAGGTGTAAACACAATTCACAGATAAAATGTCCGACTTGAGCGGCTGAATTAAAATGATGAAAAGTAGGTATAAAAACTTTAAAATCGGATTATCTGGTAAAATATTCAAAATTTTAAAAAAATATTTACATCACCGTGTGTCCGGATTTCAAAGCAACAAACTGATACAAAATTCAATGCATAAAACCAAATAGAACCACGATAAAATCACTGTAAAACACCACACACACTTTTGCTGCCTGCTGGCGCGACATCTACTGGCATCTATTGGCATTGTTCTTCAATCCATGTCTCCTTTGCTTTCCTCATGCCTTCTTTAACTTGCTGGTTGGCTTTTCTGTATAGTTTAGCACTTTCATCCGTACTCTTCTTTTGCTTTAGTTCTCTGGGTTTGTCGCTCAGCTTTAGTACTTCTTCTGTGACCCAGGGCATCTTTGTTGGTCGGTGTTTTCCAAGGATGTCGTTGGCTGCTTCGGTCACGGCAGTGTTGAAGTTGTTGATCAGAGTGTCTACTTTGGTGTCCTGATTGTCAAGGACGAGGTGAGGAGCAAACTTCCCTCCTATCGTTGCTTGGAAGTTTTCAACTATGTTGGGGTCTTTGAGCTTCTCAAGATTGAACTTGATTCTTATGTTGCCCTGTTTCTTCATCCTCTGGAGCGGAGTTTGAAGGTCATCATTACAAGCTCATGATCGCTTCCAATGCCCGCTCCTGGAAAGCTCCTGGTCTTTGCGATGTTAACACTTGACTGGAAGCGTCTTTTAACTATGATGTAATCAATCTCACTGTGGTATTTTTCTCCTGGGCTGTGCCATGTCCAGCGTCTAGATGGTTTGTGTGGACCAAACGTATTCACCACCTTCAGGTCGTTGTAACTGGCGAATTCTAGGAGCCTCAAACCTCTTTCGTTGGTCTCAGGGTTGCAGTATTGGCCACATATCCCTTTCCAGTTATTGCGTTCATCCTCTCCAATCTTCGCATTCCAGTCGCCCTGCACTATAATGATGTCTTTTTTTGGCGTCTGATCTACGATTTTCTGCATTTGATCATAGAAGTCTTCGACAGCCTCGTCATCATAGTCAGTTGTTGGGGCATAAGCTTGGATGATGGTGATGTTAAAAAGTGAAGCCTTCAGGCGAATGGTAATGAATCTGCTAGAGACTGGTCGGCATCCCATGATGACATTCACAGTGTCTTTGTGAATGAGGAATCCAACTCCATGCTCATGTTTGTCTTCACTGCCACTGAAGTAGAGTTTGTGGCCTTCTGGGGTAGAAGTTTCTCCGAGGTTTTTCCATCGTACCTCACAGAGCCCAAGGACGTTCCATCGGTATCTCTTCATTTCATGTGTTATTTCTGCAACTTTTCCTGCTGCTCTCAGCGATCTCACATTCCAGGCGCCGATAGTAATATTGTTTCTTGTACGTAGGGATTTTGGTCCAGCAGTCACATACTTTTCACCTCCGCCTTGATGGCCAGCAACGGAAGGCGTGGTCCTTGTTCCGGGCGACGACCGGGCCGGTATGGATTGAGTTGCGGTTGTAATCTTCATTTAGTGTGTCTTGGGCAATGTCGCATGGCGTAGCCC
>CM060307.1:16989520-17016379 GCA_030674185.1 Monoplex corrugatus
ATCCGTACAACATTACTGGTTCTAAATAACACTGAAAAGCTCTCTTTCTGATGTTCATTGACAGGCAATATCATTGTTGTTAGGAATGTTTGTACAACATTACTGGTTCTAAATAACACTGAAAAGCTCTCTTTCTGATGTTCATTGACAGGCAATATCATTGTTGGTAGGAATATTTTTCAATTACCTCCAGGCTATTTGAGGTGAAACGCTCGAATGAAACAACAACAACAACAACAAAAGAAAAACAAATTAACAAACAAAAAACAAAACAAAAACCCTCACATTCCCTTTGTGCACTGTATCCCCCCTCCCCTCCGCTCTCTCTCTCTCTCTCTCAGGCACACAAAGAGCTCAAACAACAGCCTGTGTTGTAACCTAGCAATGCTACTGGTAGCTTAACAGGGTTACTACTGCGTAACACACTTCACTGCGAACTCAACGCGTGAGGAAAACAAATCACAAACACATTACAAGCAATGTTTGCTCTCGTAATTAGCAAACTATAACATTTCATTGTTTGCCGAACAATTGTTGTATTGAGAAACAGTGTAAGATAGCATTGAGAACCATAACAATTACGTAAGAGAGAGAGAGAGAGAGAGAGAGAGAGAGAGAGAGAGAGAGAGAGAGAGAGAGAGAGAGAGCACATCCATACCAGTACACACACACACACACACACAACACAACACACACACACACACACACACACAACACATACATACACACACACACGCACATTCATTCACATACAGATTTGCCACCGACGTATCGACAAGAAGTTAAAAAATAAAACATCTAGAAGTATAAGGTCGAAACTTTCAAGTCAAAACCACAGGATAATACATTGGTGAGTTGGTTGGTTAACCAGCTACTTAACTTCTTAATCACTGCGAGTTTAACGTCAATCCAGCGCGCGCGCCACCACACACACACACACACACACGTGCGCGTGCGCCACGTACACGCACGAACACACACACATACAAACGCCCACGCGCGCGCGCACTCACACACACGCGCAGACACACACATCGTCTAAAAGCACATATATATGTAAATATATGTTAAACGTTTAAAAGAAATAACGAACGAACACACACACACACCACACACCACGCAACACACATATATACACACACACGCACACACACATATAAACACACACGTACTCCCTCTCTCTTTCTTTTGTTTTGTTTTGTTTTGTTTATTTCTCTCTTTCTTTCTTACACAAACACACGGCACGCGCAGTTTGAACAGCTTGCACAATACGGATCGATCTGAAGCTTGCTGCTTATTGTGATGGATAAAAAACATAAGGCAAATCTCCGCCATCACCACCACACTTCCCAAAGCCCCTTTCCTGCCCTTTCCTTTCAGTGCCTAGCTATCTTATTTAAGACGGGCGTCACACACATGACGCTCGCCGTCCATATCGGCTTTTCGTTGTCAGGCCTCAGTGACGTCACGGCAACCAGCCACTGTATCACATTCACGTTTGTTTGTTTGTTTGTTTGCTTGCTTGCTTGCTTGTTTGCTTGCTTGCTTGCATGCCTGCTTGCCTGCCTGCCTGCCTGCCTGCTTGCCTGGCCTGCTTGCTTGTTTGTTTGCTTGCTTGCCTGCTTGCTTGCTTGCTTGTTTGTTTCAAGATGGCGTTGCAGCGCTCGCGTGATTCCACATACACTAAACACCACAAATGACATGCGACGAAAACAATCCCAATTAACCCTTTTGACTCCTGCACCCTATCCACCAACTGCAAAAACTTTAATTCTTTAACTCCCCGCACCCTATCCACCAGCTTCCTACAGGAAGCTGGTGGATAGGGTGAGGGAGTCAATGCAGGAAGCTGGTGGATAGGGTGAGGAATCAAAAGGGTAAGTTTTTGCTTTGCAAGCATGGCTGACAATGCAGGATGCTGATGGACAGGGTACAGGAGTCAAAGAGTTAAACAAAGCATATGCCATGAGGCTGCACATAAACCCTAACGATGACAAGGTCTTGAGCTCTCTACGTTAGTGTTGGTTTTTTTCGTGCTGTTGTTCAACCCCAACCCTAACCCCCACCCCTCGACCCCCAGTTTTTTTTCCCACCATATGCCATCCGTGATGTATTTGGCTCTCCCCCCCCCCCCCCGCCCCAATGCCACCTATGTATGGCTCCCCCACCACCATATCCATCCGTGAGTGTATTTGGCTTCCCCCCCCCCACCATATGCCATCCGTGATGTATTTGGCTTCCCCCCCCCCACCATATGCCATCCGTGATGTATTTGGCTTCCCCCCCCCCCCCCCACCATATGCCATCCGTGATGTATTTGGCTCCCCCCCCCCACCCATATGCCATCCGTGATGTATTTGGCTCCCCCCCCCCCCCACCATATGCCATCCGTGATGTATTTGGCTCCCCCCCCCCCCCACCATATGCCATCCGTGATGTATTTGGACTCCCCCCCCCCACCATATGCCATCCGTGATGTATTTGGCTCCCCCCCCCCACCATATGCCATCCGTGATGTATTTGACTTCCCCCCCCCCCCACCATATGCCATCCGTGATGTATTTGGCTTCCCCCCCCCCCCCACCATATGCCATCCGTGATGTATTTGGCTTCCCCCCCCCCCACCATATGCCATCCGTGATGTATTTGGCTCCCCCCACACCATATGCCATCCGTGATGTATTTGGCTTCCCTCCCCCCCCCCCCCCACCCCCCACCATATGCCATCCGTGATGTATTTGGCTTCCTCCCCCCCCCCCCCCATATGCCATCCGTGATGTATTTGGTCTTTTTTCTTCATCTGCATGTATTCTGAACAGCTAGTGGATTTTTTTTTCTACAGATTTTTTTTTCCGGGCAAATTTTGTTGTAGTTTCTTTTACGTGCGTTGGGCGTGTGCTGCACACGGAACTTCGGTTTATAGTCTCATTCGAAAGACTAGCACCCAGACCATGACTCAATGTCGAGTGGAAGGGCGAAGGGGTTCGGAAGAAATAGACACTTTTGACTGTGAGTCGAACCTAGGATCTCTCGTATTTTACGCAGGTGCTTTTAATCATTAGGCCACTGCGCAGACAGTTTTCGTAACCAAAATGACGTCGTGACCCCCCCCCCCCCCACCCCGCGTTAGCATATGACATAGTACCTTCGAACCCCGAAAACCAAACCTACCTCCACCCTAAACCCCATCCCCCTCTACCCCCCAAAACAAAACAAAACAACCCCTAACCCCCCCTCCCCCCCCACACCAAATACACACACTCGCGCGCACACACACATACCCGCTGGTCTTATAGTGAAAAGACGTTAAATCAAGGAACGAACGAACACATACCCGCGCGCGCACACGCACACATACACACGCACACAACACAACACATGCACACACACAAACACACGCACGCGTGCGTGCAGCCAACACATTCTTCCTCCACAACTGAATTAAGCCTTCTGTGTCAACTAAGGATCAGCTGACTTCATGGAGTGGCCGCGTAAAACGATCAACACTCCTGCCCGGGAAATGAGAGGTCTTGGACATAAACCTAGGTCAGGAAAAAAGACCTTTTATCACTCCTCCTTACTTTGACTCTACGCTACGCCTTGCGTGGTAGTCTGTCTTACTTCACTTTATTGTTGTTTAAAGCCCAGCCGACTGCGCAGAGCCATATCAGGGCTATAACCGCTTCAAAACACAAAACTTCAACAAGAAAAAAAGAAAAAAAAACAAAAACAAAATTAAGTACACATATCAATGCATTCGCGCACATAATCTAAGGACATGCCCCCGGCGTAGGACCTTTCCATCCGATTTATCGCACAGGGGACATTTAAAAAACGCACCTGAATACAAACATAAGCATACATAAGGACACCAAAACATATATAAAAACGGGCATAAATTACCTAAAACTGCTTCCGCATATCTCACCTCCCTAGAGCCAAAAATGCACTTAATACATGTACCCAATTACCAATCCGAAGAAAAAGTACGTAAGACTTTATCAAAAAAAATACAGGTGAATGGACCATTAAGGCAGAAAATAAGTAGAAATGACAGAAAGCAAGGCAACAAGGCAGAAACAATGAGAGTGACAGAAAAGAGGAAATTTCTAGCACAGAATTTCCAGAAGGTGGACTTACTATTTATACTGAAAGAGCCCCCGGCAACCCAACGGGGGGTTGCGTGGTAGTCGAGTGCTAGCATTTGATATGAAACTGTACACTACGGTCCCATGTGCTGTGCGCACAATGTGACCACACACACAAAAAAAGAATCAACGGCGAGAAAAGAAAAGTTCCTTTCCAAAACTTAGACAAACAAACAAAGTAAACAAAGAAAAGCACCACTGTAACCGGTAAATACAGAAATACATAAAGAAAAAAGAGAGAAAAAAAAGTGGTAAAGCGGTCTTCTCTCCCTTCTCTGCAAGTCACGCCATGAAGCTATTCGATTCTGTCTACACCTACTACTTTAATTTTCAGTGTCTGAGAAGAAGAAAAAAAAAAAAAAAAAAATTCAACGCTTCTATAATATCCCTTTTCAGACAATCACTTGTCACTGCAAATCTAGAACCGCATCTAGAATCGCAGATCTAGAACCGCATGACTTTTACTTTTCATGCCTGCTAACGTTAGACAAAGGCACACAATTAAGCTATGGATAGTGTATTTGTACACAGCCTACCAGTTGTAACAAAATTTCAGTCATTTTTTTGATACAACCAAAACGTAAAATGGAACTGGACCTACGCTTACCTAAACTTTAAAAAAAGATTATTGCCTAGAATTATCTGTTACAAGAGAAACTCAAAGAGCCTCAGTTTGTCGAAGAAAGATCATCGTGCTCCGTCTCATCAGGAAAAAAAAATCTAAACTTTTTATGAAATTTTCGAGTCTTATATCACTTCAAACGGTACAATCAACCCTGAAAACATCACTTCGTGATTCGCTGTCATGTTACGAAATGAAGACTCAAGACAACCGTTATGTTTTAATACACGCAATGATCATTCTTAATGTCACATACCGCTGGGAAACCCTCTCCATGAACGAATGAGAAGAAAAAGAGAGAGAGAGGGGGGGGGGGGGAGGAGAGAGACAGAGAGAGTGAGTGAGAGAGAGAGACAGGCAGACAGAGAGAGAGAGAGAGAGAGAGAGAGAGAAAGAAAGAGAGACAGAGATAGAGAGACAGACAGAGCTAAAGAGAAGATCGAGAGAGAGAGAGAGAGAGAGAGAGAGAGAGAGAGAGAGAGACGGAGAGAGAGACAGAGAGAGACAGAGACAGAGAGAGAGAGAGAGAGACCTGCTGGCTGTTTACGACTCGGCCTATGACTGTGCAGCATCCCAAAACATTAGCAAATTAAGATTGCACCGGCATCTGTTCATCAGACAGACGACATACGCACAAAACAAAACAAAACAAAACAAAACCGAGTTAAATGCGCTGCGAACAACAATAGTCAAAAAGAAAAAGACGAAGAAAAGATATGCAATACAACAGTAACTGGATTTCTAAAGAAGACAAAAAAATAAAAAAAATAAAAAACCACCACCACCAACAACAACCAAACAAAAAACCCAACCCACAAAACAAAAGCGGCGCACACAACTGAAAGCAAAACCAAAGAAAACACGAACAGAAAAAGCAGCAACCAAAAAAACAACAACAAACAAAACAAAAAACAAAAACAAAACTCCAATAAAACCAAACAAAGAAACAAACACAAGAAAACAAAACAAAACCCATCCAACAAATAAACAAAACAGAAAAGCTAAAGGTCACGCACATTCATGTTAAAAAACAGAAGAAAATATCCTCCATCTGCCTGCCTACAGCTGGAGCATACAAAATGAACCGTTCTCTTTTGTATAACAAATCATCTTGCCGTGAACATTTTTTGCTTTACAAATCATATTATGAACTTCTTTCTGCATTACAAAATATATTTTGAAATTTGTTTTTGCATTACAAATTATATCATTTTTGTGCATTACAAATTATATTACGAACTTTTTTGTATTACAAATCATACTGTGAACCTTTTTAATACAGGTCTCACCTGTCTCACCTGTCGGCGTCACCGGGAACAGTGTTGGCCGCTGCACATGATGTCCTCACAAGTTGCCTCCAGCACTCTCGATCTTGGCTAAGTCTGACCACCTCCTGGAGTTTCTTGCCACTGATGTTTGTGATGTTTCTAGCAAGTGATGCAGGTGGCCGTCCTCTGTTTCTCTTTCCTTCCACTTTACCTTGGAGGACAGTGGACATCAAGTCTGTTCTCTCATTACGGATTGCGTGTCCAACATATTTCAGTTTCCTCCGTTGTATGAGTACTAGAAGCTTGCGTGTAGTACCCAACTCATTCAGTATGCTTTCATTTGAGCGCCTATCCGTCCATTTGACCCTCAGCAGTCTTCGGTAAAACCACAGCTCTGCTGCTTCCACTCGTCTTTCATCCTCTTTCTTCATTGTCCATGCCTCGCAGCCGTATAACATCACTGGCCAGACAAGACATTTTAAGAGTTTTATCTTAAGGTCTGCTGTTATGCTGTGGTCTTTCCAAATATTGTTCAATTGAACCATACTGTTCTTGGCCATTCCAATTCTCATCTTTATGTCTTTTGAGCATGTTCCATCGTGTGTCTTGACTGAACCTAAATATCTAAAGTCCTTGACATTTTCTAGAGGGACTTGGTTTAGCATGATCTGGTCCTGTCTAGTGTTATATTTGCCTGCAACATGCATAACCTTTGTCTTCTTTGAATTTAAGTCCAGCCCAGCTGCCTTTCCAACCCGGTCTACCCTGTACAGGATCCTCCTAGAGCCTGTAATGTTGTCTGCCAGTAATCCTGTGTCATCTGCGTAGCGTAAATTTGACAGGTTTCTACCACCAATATTTACTCCCATGTCTTCTATGTCTGCTTCTCTCATGATATGTTCAGTGTATATGCTGAAGAGATGTGGAGACAGGATGCAACCTTGCCTTACCCCTTTAGTGATGTTAAAAAATTTGCAGTTTTGATTATTCCATCTGATTGTTGCTTTTTGATCATTATATAATGAAGCTATGAGGGAAACCAGATGTCTTGGAAAACCCATTTTGATCATGAAGTGGAAAAGACTTTGGCGAATCACGCTATCAAATGCTTTGCTGTAGTCAATGAAAACGATGAACATCTCTTGGTCTGTGTTTCTAATCTTTTCTATCAATATCTGGAGTACAAACAGCATATCTATTGTTCCCCTGTTTTTCCTATAGCCTGCCTGACAGTCGGATAGCTCTTCCTCTACTTTTGGCTTTAACCTGTTTAAAATTATTATCAGCAGTATTTTACTGGCATGACTGATCAGTGCAATTGTTCTATAATTGTTGCAGTCTTTGACATTTCCACTCTTATGTAACATGACAAATTCCTGGAGCTTCCAGTCTGTAGGCCACTGACAAGTCTTCCATATCTTGCAGCATAAGTGATGCATTACTTTGAGTCCACCATCACCTGAGTGTTTCAACAACTCTCCAGGAATATTGTCAAGACCAGGAGACTTTCTGCATTTTAGATCTTTAATGGCAGATTCAACTTCGCTGAGCAGAGGTTCAGGTTCCGTATCTCCAGGGATCAATTCCAATTAATACAGGTACAACGTGAAATTTGCTTACATTGATTTGATAAAATCCATTTTCTTTGCTTATCTTACTGTCGTAATATGTCGAGAATTCTATTCCATTTTTCCAATATTATCATCACAATTGATGAGGTGTTCCCTCATGACTCAAAGGACAAAGTGCTATGTGTGTGCCTCATGACTCAAAGGACACAGTGAAAGGTGTTCCCTCATGACTCAAAGGACACAGTGCCACGTGTGTCCCTCATGACTCAAAAACGTGCTAGGTGTGTCCCTCATGACTCAAAAGACAGTATTAGGTGTATCCCTCATGACTCAAAGACAGTGCTGAGTGTGTCCCTCAAGACTCGAATAGCTCAACGATTCCCAATCCCAGTTCCTGATCTGCCTAACTACTTCGAGATTCATCATTATCATCATCATCATTATCATCATGACAAGCTTGCTCGGCTATCCATGACACGTTTCTTCCATCCTTCTCTGTCAGACATTGCAGTAGGTAGCTCACCATACTGACAGCCCGAATCATCGATCAGTTGGTCGATGAAGGTCTTCTTTGGACGTCCTGGTCTTTGTTTGCCGTGGCTGGGTCTCCATAGTAGAACACTCCCCACCAGTTCTTCTTTGCTACGCCAGCATTGTCCCGCGAAGCGCAGTCTTTGTTGACGTATTGATTTACTGATTGGTGGGATCTTACCATATAACTCTTTGTTAGTTGGATGTTCTCTCCAGGATTTGTTCAGGGCTGCACGCAGCATTCGTGTGTATGCTCCTTCAATCTTCTTCTCCTTGTCAGTCCTAGGATAGGCTGTCAAGCACCAGGAGAAGTCAAACGCTCCAATCCAGCGGGCCCCCGGGTGGCGGATAGGGGAATGCCCTGTTATGGGGTAGCTGTGAATAATCAATAAACAGTCCCGGACCAACTCATGGGAGGCCCTTTGGCAAGGCCGAGCACCCATCAGCCACCCTTGCTGGGGTTACAAGGAAACCATGGAGAGCAGCATGGCGGATGTGCACATCAGCGGAGGAACTTTGTATAGTCAACGGTGAAGTACACAAGACGCTGGACAGAACGCCCAGGGTCACCGAGTTCTGTTAGCGAACTACTGCTCACACTTGTATGGAGTGGTGACCGTAAGCGCTTATGTAGCTAAAGAAAGCAACGAAAAGATGTCAAGATTAAGAACGCATAATCAACCGACGTAACGAGACAGTGCATATTTTTCGGCTGACTGGTGTTTGTTTAGTATAACAAAACAAAGCAGGTTTGGACCACACAACAATGGATAGCAAACGTCCTTCCTGAATCAAATGAGCAACGTATGCTAACTTAACAAACACTGACTTGGTGAATTTGCTGTCCATCTTTTCCATGTGTTCCTGGTTTCTGTTTACCTGAACACTTGCAGTTGCTTCGAGTCAAGCTGCCCAAAAACTGAGGTAAAATGGAGGAGGATGGGCTTCCTACGGAAGCACCACATGACACCGAATGTTGCAAGTACGGAAGCGAGAGGCCGTGGGAGAAGAGAACGGGGGCGAGAGAGAGAGAGAGAGAGAGAGAGAGAGAGAGAGAGAGAGAGAGAGAGAGAGAGAGGGACAGACAGAGAGAGACAGAGAGAGACAGAGAGGGACAGAGAGAGACAGAGAGAGAGTGAAAGACAGAGAAAGAGAGACAGACAGAGAGAGGGAGAGAGACAGAGAGACAGGCAGAGAGAGACAGAGAGGCAGAGAGAGAGACAGAGAGAGGGACAGAGAGAGACAGAGAGAGAGAGAGAGAGAGAGAGTGAAAGACAGAGACAGAGACAGACAGAGGGAGAGAGACAGAGAAAGACAGGCACAGAGAGAGACAGAGAGACAGAGAGAGAGAGAGTACCACCAAGATGGACAGGATAGGAAGGGCAAAGGGGGGGGGGGAGGGGGATGTATTACCTGGCGTTGTGCAGTCTGCCACCATGACAGGTAGGGCTGGGGGGTACCGTGGTAAAACTTCTGCAGCCAGTTGGCCTGGCCGTACAGGGGCAGCTGACTCCGGCTCGTCTCCTCTGTGCCGCTTAACTTCCTCCACGATAAATCCATTGATCAGTCACTGCTAACCTCCAGTCGATCTGGTAACCTCCCCCTGTTGTTGTTGTTGCTGCTGCTGCTGCTGCTGCTGCTGCTTGTGTTAGTGAACCAACTTGCTGTCAACACAAAGTCCACATGTCTCCACGGCAGACACCTTTTGTGTACGCACACGACGAACGAAGCGACGGGCGGGCGGGCCTCTACAGAAGAAGACAGCGGTTCAGCAAAACGACTGCTACGCTGATTGCTAAAACTGGAGAGCCGGCCATCTGTGGTCAGCAATGTCCATTTTCCACGGCAGTGACCATTACAATCATGGCAGACAAATCAAATCTCTCACTAACCGAGTAAAACAACTACGACTCGGGAGGTTTGCAGAAGCGACCACTTGCAGTCAACACAGTCCACGTTTCACAGTAACGGACGAAACCGTCGCAGCATAAGGTAATGCTGAAGCTGAAGGTAGTTCCCTCTGATCAGCTAAAAGCTATCCTGAACTGGCCGACAGACATGATTACAATGTCGCCCTTTCGCCATGGTGACAACAAAAGTTGTAAAAGTTTAAAAGCCGACGGATGGAGAGGATAAATGTAACCTAGCTCAAACCGCTGTGCAAACAACGCAGGCACTTGAAAACAAAGAAAACACCAATGCTGTAATCGATTGAACGACAAAAACCAAGTCGAAAGCGTCCCACAACTGTGTCATACATATCGGCCTGATTACGCGTGTTACTCATGCGATTCAGCAGTGCACCTGTGTCTATTTGTTTCAAAACTGGGTGTCTCATTCAATCACACACATCTCGCTTTCAAAGCCTGTAAAGTTTGGACAGCAAAACCAACACGCCAGCTTGCTAATGTTTTAGAGACGAAATGCGGCCACTCCCCCGTTTGTACATGAACAATACGCAGGCTATAGTTCTCCTCTCTCACCAGCGATTGACCACACGACAACCCCCCTTCAGTAAGTGACCTGACCACAACCTCACCGCCTTGACCAACCACTGGGCTAAAAGACAGCTGGTGGCGACAACTTGTCTCAGGTGTCAGCGATGTTGGTAACATCTATCTCCAAGTTCCATCACGCGTACCTCACAGCTGTTGCCATCGTCATCACCAACGTCGTCGTAATCATCATCATTATCAGCACAAGCATCATATCATCATCAACATCATCATCTTATCATCGTCATTATCACCACGGTACCGGGGCTTCCCGGCTTCGACAGTCGTGATCTGAAAATCCACAGAGTTTTAAAAACAGACAATCTCTGATCTCCTTCTTTTGGGTATGTTTAGCTTGGGTACAAGCTAAATGGTTACAAAAACAGTCATGCCTTCACTGCCTTACCTACAATCGACCTGACCCCTTCATTGAGGAAACGGGCCACTCACACAAAGCCTGCTTCCTTCTTTGAAAATTGGAACGCATACGTAACTTCACCACAAGCTGACCTGCACCTGACTTTCACATATATTAACTCATTTTCACCCGTACATTTACTACTTGTAAATCAGAATCACCCCCTCCTTCATGTTTATCATAAACAGGGAATGGTAAAGGGAGAGACAAAAGAATGACAAAACAAAGACAAAAATATTCGAAATATAACCTGGAATACTCACGTGTGTAATGTAATGCCAAATATCCTGAAACCAACACTGGTCATAGATGGTTGGTTATCAATATAACGTAATTAGTTTGACAAAAAAAGAAAGAAAGAAAGAAAGGAAGAAAGAAAGAAAGAAAGAAAAGGAAAGGAAGGAAGGAAGAAAAAAAGAAAAAAACAAACATATAGAATAGAAAAGAAAAAAGGAAGGAAAGAGAGAAAAAAAATGACAAAAAAAGAAAAAAAGAAATAAAGGAATACTAAGTGGAAAGTAAGAAAAGAACAAATGGAAGAGGTAAAAAGTAAAGGGAAAAAAAGAAAGAAAGAAAGAAAGGAAGAAAGAAAGAAAGAAAGAAAAGGAAAGGAAGGAAAAGAAAGAAAAGAAAAGAAAAGAAAGAAAGAAAGAAAGAAAGAAAGAAAGGAAGGAAGAAAGAAAGAAAGAAAAGAAAAGAAAAGAAAAGAACAGTTTGCCTCTGATGGTTGTCAGCACAACATGACTATCCGACTCGAAAATGGCTGTGCATCTGATTAACCTTTTGACTCCCGAACCCTGTCCAGTAGCATCCTACATTGCTAACCATGCCAGGAAATCAAAAACTTAACCCTTTGATTTCCTCACCCTATCCACCGGCTTTGTGCAGCAAGCTGGTGGACAGGGTGAGGGAATCAAAGGGTTAAGTTTTTGCAAATGGTAGATAGGGTGTGGGAGTCAAGTAGTGAACGTGTATACAGTTTCATAGTTTCTGGCACTCTTTAACCTTTTACCCCTCTCGGCCATTCTCGTCCAGATAAATGCATTCGTACACGTGCACATTTTCTAAACCGGCTAAACGCTGAAAAATAATACTGTGTAACACTGCCATGTTCTACATGAGACTAGTATTTGAAATGTGATGAGAAGCAGGCGGAGACCTGGCGACAGGCCACGACGTACGTACGCTCTCTCGTCTTGCAGTGGTCAGGCAGAAAAAGCAGTGGTCAGGAGCAAATAATAATGATACACTCTTCTCTCTCTCTCTCTCTCTCTCTGTAGCAAACAATGTAAATAACTTGGGGCCTAAATAAAACGTGCCAGACTCAGAAAGTCCACACTCAATGCTCTACTTGAAAAAAGATGGTTTGCTGGTGTGCTGCTGCACGCCTCAAACAAATTCTCTTACGAAGAATTGGAAGATACCTTCTTCATATGAGAACGTATATTAAATGCACAAAATACTGGTTAACATTTGCTACACTGCCAACAGCAAGACTGAGCAGACAAGCATAAATTTACCTGGGTTTCTGTCACAAGTAAAGAAAATACTATGGGAAAATGGTCTTGGTTTTATCTTGTTGAACCAAAGTTGTCGCTTTGAAACACATTTTATTACTGAATCTAAAAGTCCGCCTCATTTAATTCTGAAACAAAACTGGAGCTCTGATATGGAAAGCAATCGGGGAAAAAAACCCTCTTCATTCCATTCCTTGAAAGATGTACATCAACCTGAACAATATCCTGTGACGTTACAACTAAATACTTGAAGGATGCTTTTGCAAAGTTTGGATTCATGGTTTGTGGATTTATACTGAATACCGCTTTTCAACAGAAAGTATTACATATCCTGCCTTTTGTATTAAAATCTGCAGGACAGATAAAGTTGAATTCCTTTTTTAATGTGTTGCTTACGCTAGTTTCGTTCCAAGTATGACAATTTTGCAATATTATTACCCAACACATAGGAAAGTAGATTTTTTCCTTACTGAGAGCAGATAATGACAATATTAGGCTGCCCTGATGAAATTTGTCTGAGGCTTTGAATACAGAAAATTCAAGCTTGATCACCAAAAGACACGAAGTCTTCTTTCACAACTAATCTGAAATGTTTCTATAAACAGTACATTGTTATTCAAATATGAAGAATATATTTTGTCTTGCCTGTGGCTGATGTGCACGTATGAGTGTTAAGTGAGAGAGAGAGAGGCAGACAGACAGACAAAGAGAGAGAAAGACAGGCAGACAAAGAAAGAAAGACAGAGAGAGAGAGAGAGAGAGGGAGTGAGAGAGAGATGCGTGGGTCGTTCGCGCATAAATGCATCTTTTAATATCTGTAAGTAAACTAAGTTGGATCAGAATAGATAACAGATTTGATTAGTTAAATCAGCAGCATGATTACTGTTTTACTTACGTTGTGGTGTGACTAGTCATGTTGAGATTAACGCGTCTGTAAATGAAATCTGCTATTTTCAAAGTTGAGATTAACGCGTCTATAAATGAAATCTGCTATTTTCAAAGTTGAGATTAACGCGTCTAAAAATGAAATCTGTTATTTTCAAAGTTATTGTTATTTTGAAATCAGCCCTCCGTCTTGTTTGAGTTGACCGCTCTAAAAGACATCAACTCGTCAAACTGTCAACTGTCGAACTCGCTGTCTCTGTGTATCTGCCTCCTCTCTCCCCCTTCTTACACACATTCTCATTCTCCGACACCCTGAGAAACCGTCGTTAGTGCGCTTGTATTCTTTATCAGCATTTGTGATTCCACTAAGTCTCTAGCCATCTGTCTGTTTCATTCTCTAGTAAACAGCCGTTCGTCTTTCTCTCTCTCTCTGTGTGGGAAAACCGGCCATCACCACCCTCCTCTCTCTCTTCTATTCTCTCTCATTGAGTCTTTGTGTAGAACCTCTATGGGCGAAGGTTTGATGATAAAAAAGCATTGTAATGCTTATTAAGCCACTGTCTTCGGTAATGTGTCCTTGTCTGTCTGTCTGTCTGTCTGTCTGTCTGTCTGTCTCTCGTTCTCTCTCTCTCTACCTGTCTGTCTTGGTCAAAGAGCCTTCCCATCCAGAGAGAGAGAGAGAGAGAGAAGAGAGAAAGAGAGAAGAGAGAGAGAGAGAGGGGGGGGTTTCCTTATGACCAAGGCAGAGAGATAAACAGGCTGCTGATGACTTCCTTAATTAATCAAACAGCACTGTCAGTCTCTGACCATAATTACAGAACAGGATCATTATCGCTCTTTGAGTTTGATCTCTGTCTCTCTCTGTGTCTCTCTCGCTCTCTCTCAATCTCTTTCTCTGTCTGTCTCTCTCTTCTGTCTGTCTGCTCTCCTGTCTGTCTGTCTGTCTGTCTCTCTCTCTCTCCCTCTCCACCCCTGTGCTTCTGCCTGCGTGCGTGCGTGTGCGTGTGTGTGTCTGTGTGTGTGCGTGATTGCAGAGGCACGTGTATATATGTGTACGTGAAAAAGATAAAATGTGGACGGAGCACAGGGTGAGCGAGAGAGGGAGGAAATAGACACGGAAAGGAGGGTGAACTAGAGAGGGAGGGAGAGAATCTCGATGCAAGAGATGGAGAGGTGTAAAGACAATATTCATGTATGAAGGAGACAGAGAGAGAGGTGTATATGTGTGCGTGTGTGTGTGTGCGTGGGGGGTAGGTGACAGAGAAGGAGGGAGGAGAAGAGAGAGGAGGAGATAGGAGAGGGTAGGGAGTGAGTCAGGAAAGGAGGAGGAGAAAGAGAGAGGAGGAGATAGGAGAGGGAGGGAGTGAGTCAGGAAAGGAAACAGAAGACATCTGTCCATTTTTCAGAGCAGCCGATAAACGCACTCAATACTTCTGTTGTTCTCGGCTGTGTCCTGAGGCAAACTGCATACAAATTACAATGCAAAAAAATGAAATTGAACACGACACAGACACACAAACAGAAAGGGGGGGGGGGAGTGGAGAGGGAGAGAGAGAGAGAGATAGACAGACAGACAGACAGAGAGAGAGACAGAGACAGACAGACAGAGAAAGAGATTGAGAGAGACAGCGAGAGAGACACAGAGAGAGACAGACATATATATATATATATATATATATATATATATATATAGAGAGAGAGAGAGAGAGAGGGGGGAGAGAGAGAGAAAGAGGGAGGGAGGGGAAAGAATAGAGAGGAGAGAGAGAGAGAGAGAGAGAGAGGGAGAAAGAGAGACAGAGACAGACTCACACACAGAGACAGAAGAAATGAAAATTTACTTTCCAACGGTATACACAGTAGCACACTGACCAACTGACATATCCATTGTTGTTAAGTCTAACATTAAAACAACAAAAAATATACTAGGGAGGAGAGGGGAGACAGAAAAAAGGTGACCAAAACTAAAAATGAAATACGGAATCTGATCGTGAATACATAAAAATGAAGAGAGACAGAGAGAGAGAGAGAGAGAGAGAGAGAGAGAGGGGGGGGGGGAGGGAGGGATGGAGGGAGGAAGAGAAGAAGGAAGAGGGGAAAGAGAACGAGAATAAGCATTTTTCTGGTTTGGATCACTCAGTGATAATGATGGATCCCAAGTAAGTGAACTGTTGAACACTTCTTATCTTCAGTCCATGGACAGTTATATCAGTAGTAACAGCAGTGTAGTGGCTGGCCATCAATTTGGTCTTCTCGGCACTGATTTCCATGCTATACCTTGTCGCCGTTTCTTAGAATCTTTTCCCCAGCTTAACCAGTTCTCGCTCACCGCCTGTCAAGCAATGAATGTCATCTGTAAGCAAAGGTTTGTTCTTCCTCCAATGCTGACATGAAGATCATCAAGTGAATCAGTCATGATAAATTCGAAAGATACGTTGAAAAGTGTGGGATACAGAAGGCAAGAGAAATTATAGCACCCAGTCATAACAGGAAAGCTGGAAGGAAAGAGAGCACCAGGTAGACACAGGGAGAAAATATTGGACGGACTTGCAGAGTGGCTGAGGACAGAGGATGGGAGATATGCTTGCAGCAACAAGGGATAGATTCGTATGGAGGACCATGATCGCCAACGGTAGGGACATGATGATGATGACAGAAGGCAACCCCTAAAACTCCAACTGAGGTACTGAACCACTCTCTAATATCTATGGATGGTGTTGAGTAGTTTATGTACGATATTAAATTTCTTCAATGTGGCCCGCACTGCCTCAAGCCAGACTATGCCACACGCTTTCTTGAGTTCATAAAGACGTGGAATATCAGACCGAGCATGAAAGAAGCCGAAGACGACCAGCCAGACCAGACCATCAGCTACAGCCAAAAAAAAAGGAGCATCATCAGATCACTCCTGAATTCAGTCGCGGACAAAAAGCGAAGACTACCACCCCTTCAGTCCAGAGAGCGGCAAATGGTCCTAAAGAGACTCCACACCGTACATAACTGCCCCTGCAGTAAAGAGAACCAAACAGTTGAATATTATACTGCTGTAGCCGTGTCGCCTCTCAAGCGGAGCGACAGGACACATGACCATCTACGACTCCTTTGACCACCAAGCTCCATCAGGAGGAACTGGGGGGAAAAAAAAGCACAGGTACACTCAACGCTACCTTCGGCCTTAGAGACGAAGTAGAAGATAAGGAGATCTTCCTTACGGAAGACTTAAAGACTGACAGGGCACTCTCACAGCGTCCTGGATTCTCTCCCCACACCCCTTTTTCTTGTTCATTTTTATTGCAGGATCTACCACAAAGATTCTTCTTTTTCTTCTTCTCTCTCTCTCCCCTCTCCCTCTCTGCGAGTGTGAGTATTTGTCTGTGTGTGTGCATGCACGTGTTTAAGACAGCGGGATAACTGTTATAACCAGACAGGTGTGTGTGTTTTTATGTATGTATGTGTGTGTGTGTGTGTGTGTGTGTGTGTGTTGTGTGTGTGTGTGTGTGTGTGTGTGTGTGTGTGAGTGTGACACAGAGTCAGAGAGAAAGAGAGAGACAGAAACAGGGACAGAGAGACACAACAGAGAGACAGACAGACAGACAGAGAGAGAGAGAGAGAGAGAGAGGAGAGAGAGAGAGAGAGAGAGAGAGAGAGAGAGAGAGAGAGAGAGAGAGAGAGAGAGAGAGAGCTTTGACTTTATAGTTAACTGTTTCTTAACGGTCTTTTTTGGTCACAGGCGAAATACAATTAATCACGCCTAAAAAAAAAAGGTTTTCAGTTTTTCAAACCAAAGCAGCAAAATACTTATCTTTTTACATCTTCTATTTCACCAAGACTGAAACAATACTTTCAGCTCTGGAAAAATACTTTTTACATTGTCTCTTTCACCAAGACTGAAACAATACTTTCAGCTCTGGAAAAATACTTAACTTTTTACATTTTCTCTTTCACCAAGACTGAAACAATACTTTCAGCTCCGGAAAAATACTTAACTTTTTACATTGTCTCTTTCACCAAAACTGAAACAATACTTTCAGCTCCGGAAAAATACCTAACTTTTTACATTTTCTCTTTCACCAAGACTGAAACAATACTTTCAGCTCTTGTGGTGTTGCAGTCTGCTACTTTTCAGGAAAATTATTATTGTTATTTTTGTTTGAAGCCCAGCCGACTGCAATGTTTACCAATGTTATCGCCATCAGAAGCGATGTCACTGTCTGTTCACCTCACATTACTTTGTCGTGCTCTGTGAGGTCCCGATCCTGTAAGAAGCGAAACGTCCCAGACTTGAACTAACGGGTGAACTGGCAGGGATTTTCATAGTTTGGTGGGACAAGCAGATATTAGGAAACTAAGAACACTAGGGATCCGAGTCCTGATGTACAAACGATATGTAGACGATATTAATATCATCCTGATAGCTCCAGACAGTAGACTGAGATACCTCAATGAAGATGGTGAGGAGGAACTCATAATTGAGGAGGATAGAGGAGAAACAAGGAACAGTGAGGAAAGAGGGATCTCCTTATTAAAAGAGATAGGCAATAACATACATAAGTCGATCCAACTAGAGATAGACTACCCATCCATGCATGAAGACAATAAACTCCCCCTTCTCGATATCAAAATGTGGGTTGAAGAAGTTGAAAAAGAAGACAACAGGCACGTTAAGGTAGTAATGCATGAGTACTACGCAAAGGAAGTATCTACCAAATCTGTCATACATGCCAATTCAGCCATGCCCAGAAGTACCAAAAGGACTGTATTAACCCAAGAAGTACTGCGCATACTACTTAGATGTAGTCCTAGGCTCCCGTGGGAAATGACAGTCAGGCACATTAACAAATTTATGATGCGCATGCAGTACTGCGGCTACAGCAAGAATTTTAAGACCCAAATAGTTAAATCTGCCCTGGCAGCTTATGAAAAGATCAGAAACAAAGATGAAGAAGGGGAACAGCCGATGTACAGGCCGAAAGGTTGGAAGAGAGCAAGAGGAGAGAGGAAAAGAGAAAGAATAAACAGGAATGGTAAAAGAAAGGAGGATATGAGAGTGTAGTCTTTGTCCCCACAACAACCAAAATTCCAAACTGAAGAAAGACTTGAATGTGAAATCAAGAAAACTAACATAAAGATAAGAGTAGTAGAGAATCAGGGAGTCAATCAAAAACATCCTCCAGCGATCCCTCCCAGTTTCCCAACAGAAAATGTAATGACCAACAAAATTGTATGGTATGTGCAGGGAGTGAGAAGGGGGGGATGCAGGGCAAACAATATCACATACAAATAGTTGTGATAAATGTAAATCTGTTTACATGGAGAGACCGCCCTAATGGCTACAGTAGGGGTTAGAACACATGACAGCCTATAAGAACAAAGATAATGACTCAGTCCTTATAGACATGTTAATACTAACACACAAACATGAAGTAAAACACACCTGAGTTTGTGATGACAGTGACAGGCAAACATAAAAGTGCACTGACCGACAAATCATGAACAGTCAAATACACACGCCCAGCAACCTACTGTAGAAAGAAAATCAGATGGGTCACACACTGATAGTAGAAAGTGTTTCAACAATGAATGTTCTGATCAACAAGCCTCTGCCCACCAGTCTGACGAGGGTTCGCTAGAACCGATTCAGGCCTAACAAAAAGTAAGTGAAATTCCTTGATGATAATTTCGTTTGCGTGATATATGTTTAAATTATAATAAATTGTGCCTATAAATTTCACAAAACAATGGTCATAAAACAGTTTCAACAGCTAGTTTATTCTCTGTGTCTAAAACAGTTTCAACAGCTAGGTTTATTCTCTGTGTCTAAAACAGTTTCAACAGCTAGGTTTATTCTCTGTGTCTAAAACAGTTTCAACAGCTAGTTGTTTATTCTCTGTGTCTAAAACAATTTCAACAGCTAGGTTTATTCTCTGTGTCTAAAACAGTTTCAACAGCTAGGTTTTATTTTCTCTGTGTCTAAAACAGTTTCAACAGCTAGGTTTATTCTCTGTGTCTAAAACAGTTTCAACAGCTATGTTTGTTATTCTCTGTGTCTAAAACAGTTTCAACAGCTAGGTTTATTCTCTGTGTCTAAAACATGTTTCCAAACGTCTAAATTAAGTATGTTTATTCTTGTCTAAAACAGTTTCAACAGCTAGGTTTATTCTCTGTCTAAAACAGTTTCAACAGCTAGGTTTATATTTTCTCTGTCTAAACAATTTCAACAGCTAGGTTTATTCTGTGTCTAAAATTTCAAACTAGTACGTGTAACTATTCAAACTAGTTCTAAAACTTTCAAGTGTTTTTCTGTGTCTAAAACATTTTCAACAGCTAGGTTTATTCTCTGTCTAAAACAGTTTCAACAGCTAGGTTTATTCTCTGTGTCTAAAACAGTTTTCAACAGCTAGTTTATTCTGTGTCTAAAACGTTTCAACAGCTAGGTTTATTCTTGTCTAGAACTGTTCACAGCTATTTATTCTGTGTCTAAACAGTTTCAACAGCTAGGTTTATTCTGTGTCTAAAACTGTTTCAACAGCTAGGTTTATTCTCTGTGTCTAAAACATTTTCAACAGCTAGGTTTATTCTTTGTTAAAACATTATTCAACAGCTAGGTTTATTCTCTGTGTCTAAAACATTTTCAACAGCTAGTTTTATTTACTGTGTCTAGAACATTACTTTCAAAGCTAGGTTTATTACTGTGTCTAAACATTAGTTTTCAACAGTCTAGGTTTATTTATCTGTGTCTAGAACATTACTTTCACAGCTATGTTTATTTATGTGTCTAGAACATTATTTCAATAGTTGGTTTATTTTCTGTGTCTAAAAATTACTTTCAATTCGACAGCTATGTTTATTTACTGTGTCTAGAACATTAGTTTCAATAGTTAGGTTTATTCTGTGTCTAAAACATTACTTTCAACAGCTGTTTATTTATTGTGTCTAGAACATTACTTTCAACAGCTATGTTTATTTACTTGTGTCTAGAACATTACTTTCAACATAGGTTTATTTACTGTGTCTAGAACATTATTTCAACAGCTGGTTTATTTACTGTGTCTAGAACATTACTTTCAACAGCTAGTTTATTTACTGTGTCTAGAACATTACTCTCAACAGCTAGGTTTATTTACTGTGTCTAGAACATTACTTTCAACAGCTAGGTTTATTTACTGTGTCTAGAACATTACTTTCAACAGCTAGGTTTATTTACTGTGTCTAGAACATTACTTCAACAGCTAGTTTATTTACTGTGTCTAGAACATTACTTTCAACACTAGTTTTATTTACTTGTTTCTAGAACATTACTTCAACACTAGGTTATTTACTGTGTCTAGAACATTACTTTCAACAGCTAGTTTATTTACTGTGTCTAGAACATTACTTCAACAGTTGGTTTATTTACTGTGTCTAAACATTACTTTCAACAGCTAGTTTATTTACTGTGTCTAGAACATTACTTTCAACTACTAGTTTATTTTCTGTGTCTAGAACATTAGTTTCAACAGCTGTTTATTTACTGTGTCTAGAACATTACTTTCAACAGTTGGGTTTATTTTTGTGTCTAAACATTACTTTCAACAGCTGTTTATTTACTGTGTCTAGAACATTACTTTCAACAGTTGGTTTATTTACTGTGTCTAGAACATTACTTTCAACAGCTGTTTTATTTACTGTGTCTAGAACATTACTTTCAACAGTTGGGTTTATTTACTGTGTCTAGAACATTACTTTCAACAGCTGTTTATTTACTGTGTCTAGAACATTACTTTCAACAGTTGGGTTTATTTACTGTGTCTAGAACATTACTCTCAACAGCTGTTTATTTACTGTGTCTAGAACATTACTTTCAACAGTTGGGTTTATTTTCTGTGTCTAAAACATTACTCTCAATTCGACAGCTATGTTTATTTACTGTGTCTAGAACATTAATTTCAACAGCTATATTTATTTACTGTGTCTAGAACATTACTTTCACAACTGGTTTATTTACTGTCTAGAAAATTACTTTCAATAGTTGGGTTTATTTTCTGTGTCTAAAACATTACTTTCGATTCGACAGCTATGTTTATTTACTGTGTCTAGAACATTACTTTCAACAGCTATATTTATTTACTGTGTCTAGAACATCAGTTTTAACAGCTCGGTTTGGTCAGTATATCTAGAACATTATTTTCAAAGGCTGAGATTACTTACTGTACCTAGAACATTAGTTTCAATAACTAATTTCACTCACTGTATCTAGAGTATTAAATACCTGTTTTTTTCTATCTAGAACATAGTTTTACTGACCATATCCAGAATATTAAATTCAATATTTTTTTTTCACTCTAACCAGACTATTAGCTTCAACACCTATTTTTTATTCATTATATGAATATTAGTTTTAACATCTAGTTTTACTCTATATATCCAAAATAAAAGTTTCAGCAGTAAGTTTTATTTTTCATTTTATCCAGAACATTAGTTTTAATAACTAGTTTAATTCACAGAATATCAGTTTCTACACCTAATTTTATTCACCCTTACAAATACGTGTCTTCCGACCCTGATTTAAAAAAAAATCCTGCAAGAGGAGTGGACTTTAGACAATTAAGACAGCATGAAAACCACATGCTGACGAACCCAAATGAACCTCACTGTAGCGAGCCGATGAAGGCTCGACAATCCATTCTCAGACTACAAGCGGTAACAGGTAACCACTGACAACGAGGAAGGCCTTGACTACCGTCGACGACGCGGACCCACGTGCCTGAAAGAGATTACAGTGAAACTGCCGCTGCCGTTTGATTCTGTGGCTGAACCCCGAATGGTACGGAACTCGTCACACACACGGTAGCCACGAACGCTACAACCGTAAGTATGGTTTAACTCCAAAAATGGGGTACGCCAGGGTCAAAGCACGGTGTGCGGTCTAAAAACTATCTTGAACCATATGCAGTCCACAATTAGTGACAGGAAACCTTTCCCGCCAGGTAACTTTAATCTGCCCGTTTATACACACCCAGTCACTGATTTCCCTCCCTTACTCGCCATGTGATTCAACCTGTTCATTGTACACGGTTACCGTCACAGGTCTTCCTATTTCAACGTTACCCCGTCACAGGTCTTCCTATTTCAACGTTACCCATCACTTTTACACCAAGCACGTGATATTCGTCGTTCCTCGCCAAGTAGCTTTTAGCCTACTTGTTTTGCACTGAAACGTCCTTGCTCGCTAAATGAATAATGCTACTTTTGTGTTACACTAACTGAACCATATACGTTTCCTCACATCAAGTTACTTAGTTGCTGACATACGTACTTCGTTGGCAAATTGCTTTACCTGTTTGCCCTTCACCTGGGTTCTAACCCGTGCATCTGAGGTAGGAGTCTCATGGCCAAGTTACCCTTGTGACGGACGTCTTAACCACGTAGATATCGAACCCGGCAACAGAACAAAACAAGACAGAACAGACCATACTCCAGGTAGGACCTTGCATATAAAATAGAAAATGTATACGATACAAAAATCATACACTAAGTAGGACCTCAGGACCTTGGCAGCTCATGGATCTATGTGCAGGCTTAAAGATAGTGCCATGATCATTTTGGATCTCTCCATCACGCGGCACCACTGGCGTCAGTATATATATGTGGAATTCATTCTGGGCACGGAGACGTCATCTCGAGAAACTGAAACTGAAACTACACGCAGCACATGACTTTCTTGCCAGGTAATTTTACCGCTGTTTCACACTGACACGTCCTTTCTCATGTAGTGAACATACCCGTTTTGTTTTACACCGAGTTATCTGCACTGCACGTCCTTTTTCGCGATGCAGCTTCGTGTGATTCATACTCTGATCCTAACACTACAAAAATCAACAAACAAGATGCCATGAGGCCAAAGCGTCCTTTCCATTCAACAACACACGAACAAGTCGCGTCACTGTGGTCGTATCATGCTCCTCTGATCAAGGGGAATGGATGTCCACATGGCCTAGGGTCCAGTCCACAGTGCGGAAAGTGACAACTTTAAGATTGTCGGCGGAGGATGAATTCTGCTTACTCACTCAGTCAATCCGGTGCGTGCGTCTCTTGTGCCGTGAAACGACTTATTCCTTAACCAGCAGTGGTACATAACGATTACTGGCTTTGTCACACGCGCGCCGAAGGTCGGTCTGTCTGTCTTGTCACGCGAGATGTCCAGCATGCACACACACACACGCACGCACACACACACCTCTCTCTCCCTCCTTCCCTCCCCTCTCTCTCAGTCTCCTCGAAATGGAATAACCACGCTCCGAAAATGACCAATCTACTATCAGCGCAGGTGCCATGTGATGAGCAAAGGATGAAAAAGAATCATGGGCATAAGCCATAAATCTACCCTTAAAAAAAAAACACACCTACATGCTGCCAGAAATCATGAAGTTCTATCGAATTTAGGAGGTTGATGTACTCACACTAATGTCATCATGTCCCTGCATCAATCTATTTTACTTTACTTTTCCTGTCCTCTTGCGTCGTTAAGCGTTGAGGGGAGACGCAGCTTTTCGGACGGGATCAAACGGGTTCTTTCACACCTTCTATCAATGAAACAAAATATGTCTAAAATCGTAGAGAAAGGCATTTATCCAACAGATAACTTTCCGCAAGTTCATAAAAACCCACAACGAATGCTCTCAACCTGACCAATAAGAAAAGATTGCAAGCAGTGTTAGTTCACTTGACCTGTAACAGAACCCTGGCAGAACGACAGAAAAAGAAGGGAAAAGAGACTCGCAAGAAGAAAGGGAAGGACAGAGAGACAACACGGAAAGGGGGAGGGATGCATGAACATACATAAAGACAGAGACAATTTGACAATTTGCTGATTTAAGGTTGTTTTTTTTAAGCATTTAGCCCAAATAAGACGATGGTTGATTTACAAATAAACAACACTTACACTGAAAATAATCAAATTCAGCAACAGACACGTTAACGACCGTACAGATACTAGCACATAGGCCAACAGGGGTCACTACAGTTACATTGTGGGCTACCATACCCAACCCTACGCGTCCACAGGTGGTGGATTGGGGAAGGACCTCCAGATATGGATGTTAAATGCTTGGCAGTCGCGAACCAAATGATGGCAATTGTGGAGAGTGAGGAGTACACTTGGTGGCACAGATGTGTCCCCTCATGTTAATAAAGGCAGGATCGTTTCAGCGAAGGGAGGCACCATAAAACCTTCCTACAAGTCCCCAGTGCTTTATGAGTAGTCGACAACGACAAAGGCTAGCAAAGGTTCCGTACAGAATCAGCCAGAAGGCAACGGGAAACCACCATTGCATCCTCCCAAGAATGTCATGTCTCGAAATACCAAAAAAAAAAAAAAAAAAAAAAAAAAAAAAAGAGCGACGTAAATAAGAGTCCCACTGGAGCATCTTCGCCCGGAAGGGGAAGTCATGTCAAGCAGGTGACACCAGAACGCAATAAAATGACTGATATTAGATGAAAACATAAGAATTGCAACACGGAATGTTACAAAAATGCTCCACGAGGGAACATTAGAAAATGTCAAGATGGAAATGGAAAGAGTGAACATCAATATTTTAGGAATAGGAGAGGTGAGATGGAAGGGAGCCGGCACGATGACACTGGGCAAGCATCTAATTATATGATCTCGAGGAGACACACATGAAAGACGAGTAGGTGTCATAATGGACAATGACATGTCAAAATTATCAAGTCAAAGGTATCGAAGGATACTGGACCATATCAGAACGCGTTTTGCAAGTTAGATCAGAGTTCAAGCCATTTTTTTATACCAACATCGTGCAAATACCGAGGAAGAAATTGACAACTTCACTGTAGAATTCGAGAAAGTCAAGGCTCAACGTAAACCACAGGACGTTATAATCATAATGGGAGATTTCAATACCAATCTGGGACAAAAAAAAAGTAAATGACATAGCTGGGCCTCATGGCCTTGGCACCAGAAATGAAACGGGGGAGAAAACTTGTTGAGTGGGCACAAGTAAATAAAATCATAATAGAAAACGGTTTGAGCAACCTAACAGAAGAAAACGGACAAGGGTGAATCCAGAAGACAGCACAAGAAATTGATTACATCCTGATAAACAACAAATTTAGAAATTCTTCGCTGACAGCAAAAACACTACCAGACGCCGACTGAAACAGTGACCACAATCCTGTAATGGGAACATTTAGGCTGAAACTGAAGAAAAGAAATCAAACCAAAAACAGCATCACACAAAATCTTGGACTCTGAAAGACAGATGAATCAACTCGTGCAAAATGTAGAACATCTGTTCAGAACAACTTCAGTGCTCTGGAAAATGTTGGGGATAATGAGGAACAACTGACAAATTTGAAACTCTCAATACACGAAGCTTGTAAAGAAATCCCTAGAGCTGAAAGAAAAGCAAAGAAGAACTTTAGATTTGATGGATGAACACACGGAGGTAAAGAGAAAAGAGGAAGAATACAAAAAGATAGTCAAGAAAATCAGGAATAGATGCAGTGAAAGTAAGGAAGCTAGGCTGGAAACAAACTGCAAAGTAATAGACCATATAAAAAACAAACAAACAAAAAACAAAAACAAAACAAACAAAAATCACACCCTAAGTTTACGTATGGAAATGAAAAATGACAAAGGCATGCGTGTGTGTGTGTGTGCGCGCGCGTGTGTTTGTGTGTGTGTGTGTGTGTGTGTGTGTGTGTGTGTGTGTGTGTGTGTGTGTGTGTGTGTGTGTGTGTGTGTGTGGTGTGTGTGTGTGTGTGTGTGTGTGGTGTGTTTTGGCGTGTCTTTGTCTTTCTCTGACCTCTGCCTTTCCTCTTTTATCTCTTGTCTGTCTGTCTGTCTGTCTGTCTGATTCTCTGTCCCAACCTTCTACTCCTTCCCTACGTCTCCCTCTCTGAGTCTTTTTTCCAGGGACCTCGCTTTCATGCAGGTACATGGAACACCTGTCTTTCCCACCACCCCTCCCCCGTCTCTTTTTGTTTAAGCACTGTTGCACATATCCGTCTTTGACACATTTTGTCTTTCTTTTCTGTCTTTTAGATTTTTCAGTCATTTTTCTTTTTTTTCTTTCTTTTTTAAATTTTTTTTAAAGCATTTTCTTCCATTTTGTTTATTACGCATTTTCAGCATACATTGTGTTATACATATTTTAAGAGT
This sequence comes from Monoplex corrugatus, assembly GCA_030674185.1. NCBI lineage: Eukaryota > Metazoa > Mollusca > Gastropoda > Littorinimorpha > Ranellidae > Monoplex > Monoplex corrugatus. The sequence continues at coordinate 17,016,135 of CM060307.1, forward strand.
GAATAATCATACAACATAATTTACTTTTTATGTTTTTTTTTTTACGGCACGGGCAGTTTCGGCAGTTTCTCTCTCTTTGTGCGTGTGTGTGTGTGTGCCTGAGTGAGTGCGTGCGTGCGTGCGTGCGTGCGTGTGTGTGTGTGTGTGTGTGTGTGTGTGTGTGTGTGTGATAAGGACATATTAACATTCTTTTAATCTCTGTCTTTACTTCCATCCCAACTGCTCTCTCTCTCTCTCCTCTCTCT
>CM060307.1:17016479-17018979 GCA_030674185.1 Monoplex corrugatus
TTAGTGTAAGTGCCTAAACCCCCTTTGTGTGTACATCAAACATGCACGTTCAAGATCCTGTAAGTGTCCATGTCATCAGCATGCACTCCTGTCAAAGACGGAATGTGTAGATGATGCAGCAAGCTAGCATTGCTCAGCCTTGACAGTGTGGCCAAATAACGTGCACATACGTATTCGTGAAAAAATAGAAACACTTAAAAAAAAAAATTACTGACGCATCCTAATGCAGCAATTTTTGGCGCACAGTGTGAGTGGCCCAGGTCATGGATCCAATCACTAATCGTCACCCTTCCCAGGAAATCTATACTGCCTGAATTACTGCATGATCAGTTTGATCAGTCATATCAGAAACATAATAGATTACAGCCACAAGCAGACACCAGTATTGCTGAAGAAATAACAGGATTCAGCAGGGGCAAAAATGCTATCGAACAGATCTTTAACATACAAACCCCGTGTGAAAGACACCTTCAACAACAGAAGGATCTCTACCATAACTTCATAGACTTCATCAAGCATTTGACAGTCTGGCAAGATATACTACGGGCCACAGTGAAGAATTTCAACAAAAACTAATCAACACCATTCAGCAACAATACTCCAAAGCACAGTACTTACACAGGGTGCTGTTTGAAAGTGGTTCCAAACTTAGTTTGGAGTTTGTCAGGGCTCCGTTCTGTCCACCATGATTTCAACATATTCCTGCATCATAACTGATGCACTTCAGGGTCATGTCATCACTGGAGGAAAAACTACCACAAACTTTCGCTTTGCAGAGGAATCAAGGCAGATGGTGTGCATGAACACGCCAAGCTTGTTGAAGAACTAGATGATACACTTGATCGACAAGACATGGCATGTAAAAATCAACTCTGAGAAGACAGAATGATTGCCAGCCATAACATCACCATCATTAGTGATATAAGTCTATGGACTGAAGCTAGGAACTGTTGAACAATTCACTTTCCCGGGATCCATCATTAGCAATGAGGGATCTCCAAACCAGAAATCCTTTAGAAGGCAGCAAAGACAAAAACAGCACTTTCCAGGCTGAACACTGCACGGAAGGACAAGAACATTTCTGTGAAACTCAAGGTTCGTGCGTGCACTGAATGTATTCCGTCTTTCTGTATGCATGTGAAACATGGACCCACACAGAGCGGATTTAGAAAGACGAACCCAAGCCCTGAAAATGAGATGTTATCGTAAGACACTGAACATTAGATAGACTGATCATATCACCAATAAACAAGTGTACCAAATCATCAAGCAGCACACTGGACCAAGTGAAGATCTGCGGACATTGTTTAAACAACAACAACAACACACAACATAACAACACAACATAAACAACAACAACAAAAACAACAACAACAACAAACAACAACAACAAACAACAACAACAACAACAAAACCTTCGTCGGCATGGCCTTACCAAGACCGGCAATGGCCAGCCAAATCAGTTTTTAGAGAAGTATAGAGGGAAGAAGATGGAGGGAAAGACAAAAGAAACGATAGATGGACTGACAACATTGCAGAATGGACAGAGACGCGACTGATTTGCAGAGACCAAGCTTTGGCGCACAACCGAAGTAGATGGAAGAATCTACTGAACTGTTCTTTGGTACAGCGCCCCACAGAACGCATTCGTGAAACATTGGAACACTTGAAACAAACAAGAAAACCTTACACTAATCCTATCCCTGTTCTTAACTGTTAGGGTTGGCAGTCTACTCATGTATATTACCGTCTCGTTTGCTATCGTTCACTATTAGAAATAGCACACACACAACACACACACACACACACACACACACACACACACCACACACACACACACACACACACACACCACACACACACACACAGCGTCAGAGTAAATAGCCCTAATACGGCTCTTCGCAGTCGACAGTGTCATGATGATAATATTTTTTAACGGATGATAATGACACAAAAGTTTATGTATATATGTATATATAGTTGGAAATGATTACTCTAAATATACAGATGTTCTGAGTTATATACCTCAAGGGAATATACTTGGTCCTGTTCTTTTTACTATTTTCATAAATGATTTACCTCAGAGAAAATTAATAGTTTTTGTAAGATCTTTGCAGATGACACTAAAATATACAATACATCTTCTAATCATAGTGTATTGCAGAAGAATTTAGATACATTGGTCCATTGGTCAGAAATTTGGAATCTTTTCTTTAATGCTTCAAAATGTAAAGTATTGTATTTAGGAAAAAGTAACCCTTGTAACAAATATTCTATGATAAACGATGGTATTACCTGTGAAATAATAGAATGTTTAGAAGAAAAAGATTTAGGAGTAATATTTGATAAAAGTCTCAAATTTGATAATCACATTCAAAATGTTGTTAATAAATCAAACAAGTTCCTTGGAATCATATAAAGAACATTCTCATACATAAACAGGGAGAGACATTTTTATATTTGTACAAAGGCTTAGTGAGGCCTCATTTTGAGTATGGTA
>CM060307.1:17023979-17030402 GCA_030674185.1 Monoplex corrugatus
TATGTTCACATATTAAATACAATAATTTTCTTTTGTGTGTCTGTAGTTTTCATCACTGCACCAAACCGTGTCCCACCTCTGGAAACTGGGGAGGAGAACACAGAAGTATCAAGTGGAGATGGTATATGTTTCTGTTTGTATTTGTATGTGTATGAGCTCGTATGACTGTACATTTTGCATATGTTTGCATGTATGTGTCTTTGTGTGTGAGAAGACAAGATGTCAGCAATGAGTTCTTTGTTGTGATGGATAAGGCATGAGAATTTTTTGTCTGTAGGCAGAGGGGTCTTTTCTTTGATAAGTGTAAATCTGCTGAGAAAATATGGGGGATATATTGAGTACGTGTGAAGGATTTTGGGGCTGACGAAAAGTCAGTAGAGCTTGGATTATGATGATTCTCTATCAGTTCTTTTTTAAAATGGATGATTCCTGGTTTGTTTGAGTATCCATGACTATCACGTGGAAGATACGGTGGCTAACTGAAACAATGACAAGGGGAAGTGATTGGTTCATTCTGGAAAGTGTGCCATTTGTAGATATTGTATAGTGCTCCATTGTTGTCAAGCAGTTCACCAAATTATGAAAATGAAAGTGTTTGGGGCTCCCAAATCAAACCGGCCATGAGAAAAAATAGAACTGGAAGTGGCTAGAGGAAAAATCGAAGATGACCTTGTTTTTATCCTGTGGTCAAGTTGATTTTATTGAGTGAAGCAAGAACAACAAAAATACAGAGAACAGAGAAAGTGTGATTTGAAAAAAAATGATTTGCATTGTGACACTATACAAACTGAAATCAGCAGACTGAGAGCAAAGGCTCTGAATACTGAAACTGCGAAAAAAAACCCAAAAAAGCCCACATTGCGCAGAGTAAAGCCAAAGAGCAAAACTTGAACAGCTGTCAGGGAAAAGAAGGCTGAATGTGAAGAACATCAGTCCACCACCAAAAAGTATCCCCATACTGTGTAGTTTTTACTTTTTCTATTTCCTTTCTCCTCCCTCCCATTTGTTAACTTTTAACCCTTTGACTCCTGCACCTCTCCGCCGACATCTGCATTGTCAACCTTGCTAGCAAAGCAAAAACTTAACCCTTTGATTCCCTCACCCTATCCATCAGCTTCCTGCAAGAAGCTGGTGGATAGGATGAAGGATTCAAGGAATCAAAGGGTTAAGTTTTTGCAGTTGGTAGATAGGGTGCAGGAGCCAAAGGGTTAATTGACTAGTTCACATCCATTTTAAGAAATGAATGTCAGTTTTGATGAAGCTGATTTCATTGTGCCACACTTTGTTTGGACTTGTAGAGATAATTGCTGTGACAGATAATCAGTATATAGTCAGCTTTGATGAAGCTGATTTCTTGTGTCCCACTCTTCTGGGGCTTGTAAAGATAGCTGTTTTGATGGAATGATTCACTTCAACTTGGAGTAACATGTCCATTTTCATGAAGCTATTTTATTATGGTCTTACTTGTCTTGGACTTATGCTTGTACATTTAATGCCTAATTTAGTCCCCTCAAGTGCCATTATATTATTGCTATTTTCGGGTAGGATACTTTACTCATTGTCAAAACATTGCCATATGTCCTTAATCATGTCAAAACATTGCCATATGTCCTTAATCATTGTCAAAACATTGCATATGTCCTTAATCATTGTCAAAACATTCCCATATGTCCTTAATCATTGTCAAGACATTGCCATATGTCCTTATCATGTCAGACTGCCATATGTCCTTAATCATTGTCAAAACATTGCCATATGTCCTTAATCATGTCAAACATTGCCATATGTCCTTAATCATGTCAAGACATTGCCATATGTCCTTAATCATTGTCAAACATTGCCATATGTCTTAATCATTGTCAAACATTGCATATGTCCTTAATCATTGTCAAAACATTGCCATATGTCCTTAATCATTGTCAACATTGCCATATGTCCTTAATCATTGTCAAAACATTGCCATATGTCCTTAATCATTGTCAAGACATTGCCATATGTCCTTAATCATTGTCAAACATTGCCATATGTCCTTAATCATGTCAAAACATTGCCATATGTCCTTAATCAATGTCAAGACATTGCCATATGTCCTTATCATTGTCAAGACATTGCCATAGTCATTTCATCACCACTTTAAGACAGCATGAGCGTTGCCTGATGTAAAAACATGATTTCAGCAAACTATTTTAACTGAATAGTTTGGAGTTAGTTCAAGAGGGATTCGTTGTGCTCTGACAAGTCCATACACGTCCCACCCAAATCTGCCAGCAGTTATCTGGCAGACTTCCTGAGCCAGTGCAAAACCATAGCCTTGTGCGCTAGCAAGGTCTTGAGACAGGGAGGATGAGAAAGGGCCTATGACATACTAAGCTGATACCACCAGAATAATGGAAACATGAAGATGGGCAGTGACCAAGCCAGTTTTTAATGTTCTGGACTGGGAATGAACTTGGGATAAAAAATGATTAGGTCTTGAGTTTTAACTGATAAGTGGGTGCATATTATGAACAAAAACCTAAAAATAAATGGATTTCAGTTGCTCTTTTAAATTTTCCCCCCACACATTTGATGTTATCTGATGTGGTTTTTAGATACTGAAATACGAAAAAGATTCAACTGCAGGGGGATTTGTCTCCTGATCCTTCACAAGGGGCTTTGTCCCTGGACCCCACTTGGAGCCATCAGCAGCTTCCAAGACCTTGGCTAAAGTTTCGTCTTATTTGCCCTTTTCTCATTCCCATCTGTCGTGTGCGTGCGTGCGTGCATGTGTGCGTGCGTGTGTGTGTGTGTGTGTGTGTGTGTGTGTGTGTGTTGTGTGTGTGTGTGTGTGTGTGTGTGTGTGTGGTGTGTGTGTGTGTTGTGTTGTGTGTCTATTTGTCTGTCTGTGTATATGTGTGTGTGTCTGTGTGTGTGTGTGTGTGTGTGTTAGACCAAAATTTAGTTGCAGGTCTCCTGTGTTATTATTTAGCAGTGACTGAAACTCAAATATGGAAAAAAGTCAACACACCATGAGTACATACATGATCATCAGAGACCGTCACCCTATCCACCACACCCCATCCACATCTTCCTGCTTCTGTTCAGGCCATTGTCAGTGCAAAGGATTTTGAGCAAGTGCAAGGACTCTGCTGGATCATCAGTGGCAGATTGGGGTGGAGCGCATATAGAATTGTCTGAGTGCCATGAATCAACAGATTCAGGTTCAGTGCAAGTTTTCACACAGGCCGCAGCATGGAATTATTACTGGACAAATCATATGGTCACTCATGAGAAGTGGTTCATTCTGGGATAGACCAAAGAAATTAGTAATAGTAGTAGGCACAGCAAAAGTCTTAGTAGTGCAACATCTGCCACGCAGTATGCATTTTTTTTTCTCACTGTTTTATGTTTTGTTTCTTTACAATGTACATTTTATTCTCTTTGTTTCTGTTTAATTTTGTATAGGCTTCAGGTTTCTGTGTTAGTTTGTACAGGCATCATGGTTTTTATAGCAGTTTATCTACCGCATGGTAATGACAGAATTTCCCTTGATCTGTTCAGCTTTATTTCTGTTAGCATGAAGTGTACACCTGCTCATCTTTAGTGTCGGCATCATTGGGTGCGGTGCTGGCTACTTATGGTATAAAATTATTGGTCTTGTTTTATGTTTTATTTCTGTCGCCTGTTTACAGATAGCATGGGCTGGTGGTTTTCACGGCAGGATGACTACTTTCATGCCCGGGATCCCTCTGACTGCTGCAAGGGTTACGACTCCTCTTTGCAGCTTGTCCTTCAAACAGTCAAAAACGAGGTGAATATTAATAGCGTATACCATTTCATTAACGCTTTCACTCCCTCACTCTGTCCATCAGCTTCGGCCAGTATCTTATAATGAACAAAGTGAAGGAATGAAGAGTTAAATATTCTTCATCATCTATTAGTCCTTCTCTTGCTACTCTTCCCATTTCCCATTCCCCCTTCCTTTTCATGGGTCATATATATATATGCATCTGATTGACAAATGATTCTATGATTGTAAATTTTGTGAATTTCCAGTATATTTGACAGTATTTTATCAACAACAACTGACTGCTTCTGTCAGTCCATGCAGGTTGGTGCTTAAGTGAGTGATTTTCTTTTTTGTGTAAGTATGTGCTTGAGTGTCCAATAATTTTTGTTGGGTCAGGACATTGTGTACTATTGATTTTCTTAATCCAAGATATTTGTATCTTATTGGATTTAAATTCTGGCTTGAAAAACTGATGTGTACTGTTGATATCATTGGACAAGGGAGGTAAGCAGCTGACAGTTCCCAAGATTCAGACATTAACACATTCCAGGATTCATGTCAGCAAACTGGAAAACAGTAAATAGCTAATTTGAATAAAATCATGTTAACAAACTGGAAACAATGAACAGCCTGTTGGAATAAAATTATGTTAGTAAACTGGCAAACATTAAATAGCTTATTTGAATAAAACAGTGTTAGAAAACTGAAAAACAGCAAACAACCAAGACAGCAAACAGCCAGTTGGAATGAAATCATGTTAGCAAACTGGAAAACAGTAAAATAGCTAATTTTAACCCCTTGACTGCCGGAAAAATAGCTATTTTTGAACTCCTGTCTGTTGGAGCAAAATTTTGATTTTTACGGTATATTTCCTAAAGTGTGCATTGCTCATTCATTTACTGACAGATCTCTAAGATTTTTGGCATGTTTTTACCTTATATCCCTGTCTATGATGTGATATAACTATAATTTGGTTTTGTTTGTAATTAGTATGGAAAAAAAATATATACAAAGTTTTTTTTTTCAAAAAAATGACAGTTTCGGAAGATAAACACACATATTACGGAACATAAAACCAATGAAAACAGTACAAAGGAAAGTGTCTGGTAGTCATTGTACTCCAAGTAGATAAAAGTAGAACTCTCTGCAGCAAGTTCAGTGACATCAAGCTGAAATTCAGGATCATCTTCTTCGTGCAAGAGACCAGACAAAAGAGGATGATGCTGGTTGGTGTCAGTCTCATCTTCATCAAAATCATCGTCATCTTCTCCCAAAAAGTCCTCTTCATCACTGTCTTGGTCATTTAGGACTTCATCTAAAACTTTCAATACGGAAAACCGTCGGAAAACTGATCGAACTGGTCGACCAGACGAGCTGCCTGAAGCGAGCGCCATCTTGGATATGCTAATTGGTTTCTCCGAAAGTCTTAGAAATTCCAAGAAAAACTACAGTGACTAGCCAATCATTGGCCAACAATCAAAGGGTTACAAACCAAACAGTTTGTAGTGTTATTTCCCTTATAGTTTTGCCAGGCGAAGCCGACAAAAAATGAACTGAATTTCATGTTGTTAGGCACCTGCTACTACCAAAACCACAACGTGACAGTTACGTTCTAGGCAGTCAAGGGGTTAATAAAATCATGTTAGGAAACTGGCAAACAGGGAACAGTCGATTAGAATAAAATCATGTGAACAAACTGGAAAACAGTAAATAAGTACTTTGAATAAAACCGTGTTAACAAACTGAAAAACAGTAAATAGCTAATTTGAATAAAACCATGTTAACAAAACTGGAAAACAGTGAACAGTCGTTTGGTTGATATCATATTAGCAAACTGAAAAACAATGAGCAGCCAGTGGAATAAAATCCTTGTGCTTCGGCCACCAAGTGATTGTGCAGTACGTATCACACTTCTTTGGTCAGTGAAGTGGGGTTCTGCGGGGGGGGGGGGGGATGAACAGTCAGGCAAACTGAAATCCCTGGTTGAGGCCTGATAGATGTGCGCCATTTTGCGATAGATTGTTCCTATGATAGATACAGGTGGCATGATTCCTATGATAGATACAGGTGGCATGATTCCTATGATAGATACAGGTGGCATGATTCCTATGATAGATACAGGTGGCATGATTCCTATGATAGATACAGGTGGCATGATTCCTATGATAGATACAGGTGGCATGATTCCTATGATAGATACAGGTGGCATGATTCCTATGATAGATACAGGTGGCATGATTTCCCATGATAGATACAGGTGGCATGATTTCTATGATAGATACAGGTGGCATGATTTCTATGATAGATACAGGTGGCATGATTCTATGATAGATACAGGTGGCATGATTCTATGATAGATACAGGTGGCATGATTCCTATGATAGATACAGGTGGCATGATTCCTATGATAGATACAGGTGGCATGATTCTATGATAGATACAGGTGGCATGATTTCTATGATAGATACAGGTGGCATGATTTCTATGATAGATACAGGTGGCATGATTCCTATGATAGATACAGGTGGCATGATTCCTATGATAGATACAGGTGGCATGATTTCTATGATAGATACAGGTGGCATGATTCCTATGATAGATACAGGTGGCATGATTCCTATGATAGATACAGGTGGCATGATTCCTATGATAGA
>CM060307.1:17035502-17045502 GCA_030674185.1 Monoplex corrugatus
TGGATAGTTATCGTTATTTTTGGTTAAAGCCCAACCGACTGCGTAAAGCCATATCAGGTCTATTTCCGCTTCAAAACAGACAACATTTCAACAGGAAAAAAAAAAGGAAAGAAAATTAAGTACACACATCAATACGTTCGCGCCCATAACCTAAGGAGATGCCCCTGGCCTTGACTACTCCGTCCAATTTATCGCACAGGGGATTTAAAAAAAACAAACCTGAATACAAATTGAAACATAAGGACGGACTCTGAAATGTATATAAAAACAGGTCTAAACTACCGAAAATTGCTTCCGCATATCTCACTTCCCTAGAGCCAAACATGCACTTAATACATTTACCAAATTATCAGTCCTAAGAGAAAGTATGTAAGACTTTATCGAACACATACAGACGAATGGACCAGCAAGACAGAAAATGACAGAAAGAAATGACAGACGGCAAAGGAGGAAGAAAGAAACAAAGAAATTGACAGAAAAGAGGAAAATTTCTAGCACAAAATGTGCAGAAGGTGGGGAATACTGTTTACACTGAAAGAGTCTCCGGCATCCCCACATGGGGAAAGCTGGATCAGCCAGCAGCATAATAACTGTTCTGTTCGCTGGCCATCTTGACGCACCAATCATTCTGATGGCATCGCTTGGTGTTTCGTAGGTTCCCATCTCTCCCCCACCCCATCCCCTCCTATTTCATGACCTTGCCAGGGGTAGCTTTTGGCGCAGGCTCAAAGTGTCTGCCGGACAATTTGCTGGTAGGTTTGGGTTGAGCGCATAAGGAACTTAACTGTCTGAGTACGATGAACACCTCTTGAAGGAATTTCTAACAAGTTGGATGGACTGGAAAGTCGCCTGAGTCAGAGTTAAACTCGTGCAGGCGGGGAAGGCGGAAGCTGTCTACCTCTACCCTAACCCGGTTTGTGTTACTGGTACTACGACCAGAGACATCAATGGGGCGTGGTGTGTGTGGGAAGTGACGGATGATGAACACTCCTCCTGATCTAATAGACGAGAAGATATTGGTCCTCATCGCCTGCTGCGGGTCTTCCATGATGCTTGAGCAGCACAGGGACTGTTTTAATCTTTGACTCTGGCACCTTGTCTACCAGTATCTTGCATTGTCAGCCACGCCAGCAAAGCGAAAACTTAACCCTAGGACTCCCTCAGCCTGTCCACCAGCTTCCTACAAAAATTTAACCCTTACCTTGTCCACCAGCTTCCAGCAAAAACTTAACCCTTTGACTCCCTTACGGGAAGTTGGTGGACAGAGTGAAGGAGTCAAAGGATTAAGATTTTGCAGTTGGTGGATAGACAGCGGGAGTCAAAGGATTAACATGTGGGGGAGGTGTGCAATCCCCTCCCCAATTCTCTTAACTACTTTGTGTGATCCCCCCCCCCCCCCCTGTGGGGATACCAGTGGCTTTTTCAGTATGAATAGTATCCCACCTAGAAATTTCCTCTTTTCTGTCACTCTCTTTGTTTCTGCCTTGTTGCTTTGCTTACTGTCACTTGTTCCTATCATTTTCTGCCTGGTCCATTCACCTGTATGTGTTCGATAAAGCCTTACATACTTTCTCTTAGGATTGATAATTGAGTACATGTATTACGTGTATTTTTGGCTCTATGGAAGTGAGATATGCAGGAGCAATTTTAGGTAATTTATGCCCGTTTTTATACATATTTTATATTATTTTAGTGTCCCTTAGGTATGCTTAAATTTGTATTCAGATGTGTTTTTTAAATCCCCTGCGCAATGAATTAGACAAGTGGTCAACGTCAGGGTCATGTCCTTAGATTATGTGCGCGAATGCATTGATATGTGTACTTAATTTTCTTTTTTAAATCTGTTGAAGTTTTGTATGTTTTGAAGCGATCATAGCCCTGACATGGCTCTACGCAGTCGGCAGGGCTTTAACAACAACAATAACAGTAAGACAGACAGACAGAGAGACAGACAGACGGACGGACAGACAGACAGACAGACAGACAGACCGACCACGTACACCTGGGTGGACTGGGCGGTGTGGTAAATCCAGAGCACACATCTGGTCATCCATCCGTTTGGTAACCACGCTCTTTTTTTTCAATTATATTTCAAGGATCATCACACTGAGGGAGGTTACCTTTGTGCTCACCTTTTTTTTCTTTTTTGGTCCCATTTTCTACGTCACCGAAATGGCCACGGAAAATGGCACACTTTAAAAAAAATGCTATGATGATGATGATATCGATGAGGATGATAATCATGATGCTATGGAGTTCCATCTAGGATTGAGACTGCGTGACAGGGCTGTATTCTACGCTTACTATCAAAAGACATCCTAGTGTCAACCAGGCCCGAGAGATACAGACACCTGCGGTGCTGGTCAGAAGATTTGAGCAACACCCTCAATGACGCATCCGTTAAATGGATGAGACTGGACTGTGTGGTCCCAGTCTTCCCAATGAGCCCATAGCACGTCCAACTCCGGATATGAGCCGGTTAGAGCCGAAAAATCCCACAAAGATTTTTGAAGGGACTGATTGGGGTTTGAGCCCACAACCTTCCAGTCGGTAATCAGTTGCGTTAACCACTACACCACGGCGACTGGTTACGCTCGATAGTACTCAGCTTTCAGGTAGCGATTGCTCTAACCATTTTGCTACCCCGACTCTAACCCCGACCCCGACCTTCTAAGAAGCATTATCGACTATGGTAAGTTATACTCGTCTAAGAGTCAGCAAATACAACTTGTTTGTGCGACACGGATTAAAAATCGTGCCAGGTCGCTATGCTCGTACTTAAAAAAAAAAAAAAAAAAAAAAAAAGGTGCAGTTCCATTGTCTCGAAGTGCATGTAGCAATATTAAATAGAAGTCAAGCCTAGAAGTTATTGCACACTTCTAATCTCTGTACGCGACACCAAGTAGTCAACATGTTTCACAGTCTTCAAAGACAACACTACTAGCACAGACATACAAGGCCTCACATCCACAATATCTTAGTTGTGGCAATATCAGGCATGGCGTGGGATGTTTGTTTGGGCACAATTTTTCTGCAGCTCAGCAAAATCAGGAGAGTGTCCATGGAGCTGTTGCTATGTCCTTTTCTTTTCTAAATTTGAAGATTTTGTGTCTTTCTTTGCTGTCTTTTGTTCTTGATTGGTATATAGAACCGATACTGTTGAACGGTTGTGAGGCGTGGACAGTGAACACGCAAAGTTAGAACAAAATTGAGACAACTGAAATGTTGAGAGTTCCATGGACAGAAAGAAAAAAAAAGAAAAGGACATTCATATTATGAGAAAAAGAAGAAACTAGAGCACTTGATGGCAACAGGAAAGCTGGAGGGAATAAAACACTAGGTAGACCCAGGCAGAAAGTATTGGACAGATTTGTAGGGTGGCTGAGGACAGAGAGGGTGGAAGACGTACTTGCAGCAACAAGGGATAGATTCGTATGGAGGGCCATGATCGCCAACGCCATGCGGCAGGGCACATGATGATGATGATGATGATGATGATGATGATAATGATGAGGATGATGAATGATGATGAGGATGATGAATGATGATGAGGATGATGGATGATGATGGATGATGGATGATGATGATGGATGACGACGACGACGATGATGATGATGATGATGAAAATGTCTTTTAGGTACGTTTGATCAAGACCAGCTGGTGGAACATTTGTGCCTGTCTTGTTTTCCCAAGTAAAAGACATGCTCTTGTTCTCTTTTCGTGTGTTTCTGTGGTCAATCGGCAAAGTTAAAGTGACAAAATACTTGTTGCATTCCAATCATCAAGAACACCAAGTACCAGCAGTACAGATGGCCATCACTAGGTACACAAGCACAGTCTCTTGACAGCAGTGATATGTTGTATAGCAAGTGTATCAACCAGACAAAGCTAATCTGTATGCGTGACAGATTGGAACAGTTATCAAGAACTATCTACTAGCAGGCCTTCGACAAAACTTAACCCTTTGACTCCCGCCACCCTGTCCACCAGCATCCTACATTCCCAACCATGCTTGCAAAGCAAAATCCTGATCCTTTGATTCCCTCACCCTATCCACCAGCTTCCTGTAGGACGCTGGTGGATAGGATGAGGGAAACAAAGGGTTAAGTTTTTGCAGTTGGTGAATAGGGCGCGGGAGGCAAAGGGTTAAAACAGGGTGCATGTCCATGGTCTCCTGATAGAGGTGACACGCGGCATGGTAAGTTGGTCAGGCAGGCAGTGCTATCTCCCTTCGTTATACACATACCACATGTAGTATGATCTTCCAAAGACTGAGTGGCTCATTATGATAAAGCCGGGGACTTGTGATATGATGTCTCACTTCAGTCCTAGCCTGCAACATAAAAAACGAGCCTGACAGTTATCCCCCTTGATGCTCCAGCCTTTCTGATGGTGTTGGTATCTCACAGGTCCTGCCCTCCTCCCTGCCCCATTTCAACACCTTACTAACGCATGGAATTTTGTTTAGGGTCAAAGTGTTGCCAGATAACTGCTGTAGATTTAGGGTGGAGCGCAAATGGAATTGTCCAAGTACAATGAATTCCTCTAGCACAAAATCCAACCTCCTGTAACATGAGTTTCAGTTTCAGTTTCTCAAGATGACGTCTCCGCGCTGGGAATGAATTCCTTATACACTAACGTCACAGGTGCCATGTGGATACGGTGATCATGGCAACAAGCCTTAAGCCTGCATATAAACCCATGAGCTGGCCAGGTCCTGAGGTCCTACCTAGCCTACCACAACTACAGCAGTGCCAGGGGCTGACTGATGGGTCACGGACGACCATGATCATAGTGAAAAAGGTGAAGGTTGTATCACAGCCCTTTGGTCCTAGAGGAACTAAGCGGTACAAACTCCAAGCTTTCCTCAGAGCCAGTATCATGAAAGCGGTGCTCAATTCCTCTCCATGGCTGCTTTTCCGCGACCTTGAAGTTATCCATTCCCAGCAGAGTGGATTGGCGGACGCACACGCACACACACACACTTTAGCTCGAATCAGTATCGAACCTGTGCAGGTAAACTGGGAAGTGGTCAGGTGGGTGAACATGTATATACTACGCACAAAAAGTTAAGGATCACTTGCACAAAAATTCATAACTTTCAAAATAAGAAAGCCAATGCGTTGAAGTTTGGCAAACATTTAATACCATGCTTTAGTGATAACGATACACAATTGCCTTCAATTTCGAGCAATCGTTTGGTGTGTACATTTGATCAAAGTGGGTACGTATCGAAATTTGATTTCCCAAAGTCATTGAAATCACAAGACAGGGCATTCTGATGCTCCCAAAAGTTCAGTAATGCGTGTAACCGCCATGGCTGTTCTGGCACTCGATGCAGCGAGTCCTCATCGAGTTGACCAGGTTGGTGAAGATCCTCTGTGGAAGCGCCTGCCACTCAGCCTGCAGCATCTGGTAGAGGTGTTGGGCATCCCTGGGAGGGGGGTGGTTGCTCCTCACTTTGCGATCCAGCTCATCCCAGAGCTTCTCAATCGGGTTGAGATCGGGACTGCATGCTGGCCACTCCATTCTGTTGACTCCAGACTGCTGCAGGAAGTCGTTGACCACCCTTGCCCTGTGGGGGCGAGCGTTGTCATCCTGGTAGACAGCCGTCGGTCCCATCTGCTGCAGTGTAGGCACAGCCAGCGGTCGAAGGATCTCATCCCGGTATCGGAGGCCAGTCAGGTTACCCTGTACATGATACAAGGGTGTTCTGTGGTGAAGGCTGAAGGCCCCCCAGACCATTACAGAACCTCCACCAAAGGCTACCTTTTCTTGGACAGTGGTGTCAATAAAGCGTTGCCCTGGGCGCCTCCAGACCCTCAGTCGGCCGTCGTTGTGGTTCATGGTGAAGCGTGATTCATCACTGAACAGGACCTGGGACCATTGCTGACGTGTCCACCTCACGTGACGTCTGCAGAAGGCGCGGCGTGCTGCCCTATGGGCTGGAGTTAAGCGTGGCCGTACAGCTGGGCGACGAGAACGGAGGTTAAACCCATGAAGGCGGTTCCGTATGGTCTGCTGGCTGATGTTGATGTTAGTAGCCACCCTCAGCTGCCTTCGAATGATGCTGGAAGAGGCTGTTCTTGTCTGCAGGGCTTGTCGTTCAATGAGACGATCTTCAAGTGGGTTTGTCTTCTTCGGTCGACCAGATCTGCGTCTTTCATGGACCCTCCCAGTGGCTGTGAAGCGTTGAATCAGTCTGACAATGACCGAGATGGACACCTGAAGTCGCCTGGCCACTTCTCGCTTGGGAACACCATCTTGGAACCATGCAACAGCTCGTCCACTCTCAAACTCGCTCAATTTTCGTCGTGGAGGCATTGTCAGATCAGGCCTACTACTGGTGGAATGTCTTCTTATAAAGCCAAGCAAGAGACAGCATCTCACACATAAACAGCAGTGCTTGCACGTGCATAATGGTTTTTCCATCTGGCTTGTGCAATGTGTTCAGGCAGAACGGTCCAAAACAAGGTCCTTTTTCGCAAGTTTCCGCTTTTCCGTTTGCGGCCAAGCTCAGTAGTAGAGAATCCCGTGCAATTTTCGCACTAACACAACATCACCCACTTATAGCTGAACAAGAATTCATAACAATTTGGCTGGACTGAGAAATAAATAACAGTAGCGAACTGATTTTATTACGCACCTGTTTTCTCATAGTGATCCTTAACTTTTTGTGCGTAGCTTATATAAATATTATATATATATATATATATATATATATATATATATATATATGATACTCTACACACACATAGACACACACACATATGCACGCACGTACGCACGCGCGCGCGCGCGCGCACACACACACACACACACACACACACTATTAAATAAAACTATTTTTGTTTTTTCCAGGGATAGATGCAACCCATTTTCTACCATGTATTGTGCTATTTTATCAAGTTCTAATTGGTAGCATGTATAATTAATACAGCGCAAAGGAGTTTTCCTTTTCATGTTTACCTGCATCCACATGCATAAATCGTCAGCATATTGAACTAAAACTACATGCTTAGATAATTTACTGGGTAAGTCGTGTATTAATATCATGAAAAGAAGGGAAGCTATAACGGATCCCTGAGGGATACCCATTTGAAGAATTCGTTCCGTGGAATAATCATTTTCAATCCTCGTTTGAAATACTCTGTTTTCTAAGAAACACTTAACATAGTCAAAAATGTGACCTGTTAGCCCAATACTTTTACATTTAAGTAACAATCGGGAGTGCCACACTTGATCGTATGCTTTAGTTATATCAAAAAATGTAGCTAAAACACATTGACGTCTTGCAAACTGTTGTTTTATGTTAGTAGTTAGCTTTGTTAGGATTTTTACTGGCGACCTGCCTTTTCGAAATCCTGCCTGATTTACTGGTATTATTTTATTCTTTTCACAATAGTGCATCAATCTCTTTAAGATTATTTTCTCCATTAGTTTACATACGTGTGATGTTAATGCAATTGGCCTGTAGTTTTTCAAAGCAGTATTACATTTACCTGGTTTTAGTACAGGAACCACTATTGTTTCTTTCCACTTGTTAGGCATTTTCCCTCTATTCCAGCATGTTTAAATATGTTATGTAGCAAGATTATACAATTTTCTGGTAAATTTTTCAGCATCTCATTGGAAATTGCATCTAGTCCGACTGATGTCTTTTTACTTGGAATTGACTGAATGGCATTTTTAATTCTTGAAGTGTGAGTGATGCATTTATGTAGTGAGTATTGTCAGAGGCAGGATCCTTATATACGTCTTTCTTTTCTTCTCGTTCCCTATAATTTCTATCAGATACAGGAAGTCCTTCTACACGACAGGCCTCAGCAAACATGTCTGCAAAAGCTTCTGCTTTTTCCAGTGAGCTAGGAAAAGGATTATTTTCTGGCATCTTCATCCCGTTTTTCATTAATTTCAGTTTTTCCCAAATCTTTATCGTGTCTTTGTGGACATTTACTTCACATTTACAAAAAGATGTCCACTGTTGTTCTTTGGCTTGCTCTATGATTCTGTTAACCCAGCAAATATTCCCACCTTCAAATTGGGAGATACTCTTCTTCAGTTTAACGAGTCGATTAAATTCTTAGGAGTTTTCCTTACAGCAAAATTATCTTGGAATCAGCATATTGAATACTTATTAACCAAAGCTCAAAAAAGTTTAAACTTCTTAAAAATAGTTCGCAAACAGACATGGGGTCAAGATTCATCAACACTTATTCATCTTTGTAAATCGCTTGTTAGTTCTAAATTAACCTATGCCCAAGAAATCTTCTTCAGTGCACCGAAACACTTACTAAAAAAACTGCACAGCATAGATTGTAAAGGTTTCAAACTTGCGCTGGGTCTGCCAATGCATGCTTCCTGTCTTCGTACATATCATGAAATCAAACTGTTGCCACTTGATGAGCACAGGAAAGTCGCTTCTACTAAGTTTTTGTTAAGAAACACCACCGTAGAAAACATCTCAGAAACAGAAACTAAACTGAGATCAAATACCGACTTTCCAAAAAGAGCTAAATCAATATCTTCACAGGTCACACTTGCAACATACACATCTGACGTCATGAAAGGCTCAGGAATTGATCTAGACGTAGATCCTGTGTGTATTAGACCATATTTTCGCCAATACCCAGTTGGGAACTCCAAACAGCACGATTTGACATACACCACACTAATTTAAAAAAAGAAGACAATATAAACTTACTGGCAAGTCAGGTTAAATGTCATATAGACGACTTATATTCCGATCACTTGAAAATTTACACTGATGGATCAGTAATTGAAAGAAAAGCAGGCTCAGCGTTTTTAATACCTGCTCTCAAAATTGGAAAATCCTTCTATATAGGACTTGATAAATCTGTCTTCACAACTGAACTCGTTGCAATATTAATAGCTTTAAACTTTATGATAAGTCTTCCTAGGACAATTTTTCAGATACTTTTTTTGCGTTGATTCAAAATCAGTACTTCAGGCTCTTGATTTATCAAAATTACAAACAAGATCTGAAATGATTCTGGAAATTAGTCACCTGATTCATAGTTTATCTTTAAGAGGCACTGATATTACTTTCTGCTGGATACCTTCTCATAGTTCTTTTCGTTATAATGATAAAGTTGACAGGGCTGCCAAACGGGGAGCTAATAACACCAGATTCAAACCATATCCAGCTTTCTCTCTCGTTGCACGAGAATTGGACTTTAGTGGACAACTACGTCTGGAAGCAGTTCCAGTTAAAACAGAAAAAGTATGATAAATGTCACATGAACTTTGAAGTTAACAAAATACTTGAGCAGCTTCCTGCTAGCAGAATTATACAATCCCTTATGTGCAGATGGAAACTTGATGCATTCAAAACAAAATACACCAAGAACATAGTGTGTCTGTGTGGACAGAAGATAACACATAGTCATATTCTTTCTTGCTTTAAGGTAAAACGACATATTCCTACACTATCTATGAGTACAGTTTCTGACATATTTGCCTCATCATCATTACTATATGAATTTTTTGTTAGCCTGTCTAAAAGTCCAGTAGCGAATTACCTTTAAAATGTTATTTCATTTGTTCACTGTTATGGTTAGTCAATTCTTAGTTCTATTTTTTATTTATTTCTTCTAAATATTTATCAATTTTGTTTGTTAGTTAGTTTGTTTAAATCGTTAATTATGGTAACGTTATTTGTTAGTTTTATCTTCCCTTCCTCGAAACAGTTGTTTTCTGGATCATCTTTTCTCAAAACCAAAATTGACAATTTTCAAATATCCTCTTCACTCCTCCTGTATCACCCCCCCCCCCTTTTTTTTTTTTCTAAAATCACTTTAGTGAATAGACATTAAATCAAAGACCACCACCACAACACACACACACACACACACACACACACACACACACACACACACACACACACACACACAACACACACACACACACACCACATGCACATGCACATATGCGTATGTATTAATGGACTAAGCTAGCTACTGCGAAGATGATGGTTTTA
>CM060307.1:17048002-17053002 GCA_030674185.1 Monoplex corrugatus
GTTCGCAAAACATAGTAAAGAATCTACAGACTACAGGAATTGGCTGGTTTAAATAGAGAACTGAACTAACATATTCAGCAAGCAGCGCTGTCTCTCTGTTTGTGTGGGCTGGTTTGGTTGTTTGCTATCGTTATTGCTATTTTTATTTAAAACCCAACCGAATGCATAGAGCCCTATCAGGACTATAACCCTTTCAAAACATATACAACACTTAACAGAAAGAAAGGGTGAAAAATTAAGTACACATATCAATGCATTCGCGCACATAATCTAAGGAGATACCCTGGCGATGACCGTTCCGTCCAATTTATCACAGGGAATTTAAAAAAACCAAACATCCCTGAGTACAAAGTTAAACTTAAATAAGGACACTAAAATATGTATAAAAACGGGCCTAAGTTACCTAAAATTGCTTCAGCATATCTCATTTCCCTAGGGCCAAAAATGCACTATATTCATGTACTCAAATGTCCATCTTGAGAGAAAGTAGTAAGGTTTTTATCGAACACGACAGGTGAACGGACCAGCAAGGCAAGAAAATGATAGGTAGAAATGACAGAAAGCAAAGGAGGAAGACAGAAACAAAGAAAAGTGACAATAAAGACGAAATTTCTAGCACAGAATTTCCAGAAGGTGGAGATACTATTTGTACTGAAAGAGCCCCAGCATCCCTACGGGGAGGGGGGGGGGGGCTTGCTTGTCAAAGCCGTGGATTGAAGATCTAATGTCTCAAGTTTGATCACAGCCGGCAACATACAAACTGGCCACTTGGTGCCCAGACAGACAGCAAGCACGGGTCTGTCTGAATCATTCTTCTTTTCATACTGGACTGAAACAACCAAACAATCTTTTGCTACTGATCAGCTCTGGTCACAGACAGAGACACAGGCAGAGAAACAGGAAGAGAAACAGGAAGAGAAACAGACAGACAGACAGACAGACAGACAGACAGACGGACGGACAGACGGACGGACGGGCAGGCAGACAGGCTGACAGGCACGCAGGTAGGCAGACGGACGGACGGACAGACGGACAGACGGACAGACGGAATAATGGATGGATGTACAGATGAACGGACAGACGGACGAACAGACAGACAGACAGACAGACAGACAGACAGACAGACAGAGAAATGTGACTTCTTGTCTTGAAAGAAGCATAAAAACATTATTTTGAGCCAGCAGCAGAAGACATGGTGACATTTAAATGCCGAGTGTGTGAGCATCAGTTTCCACCTAGACGTTGGCGGGCAACACGTCCCTTCAAAGGGAACAGTGAGGAAATCAGTCACACAACGGCTGTAAGCTAGGTACAGGGAGCGTACATTTGAGGTTTACAAGTGTCACCATTGACTGCAATGCAGCTTCTCTTGTCAGTAAATCATACGGAAGTTTGCAGTAACACACACACACACACACACACACACACACACACACACACACACAACACACACACACACACACACACACACACACACACACACACACACACACACATACACACACAAACACACACACACACACATACACACACACATATATATATATATCCACAGACACACACACACACATACATGCACACACATACAAACACATACACACACACACACACAAGCACGCGTGCACATCACACGCACACACACACACACACACACACACACTACACATACACACACACACACACACACACAACACACTTTCTCTCTCTTCTCTCTTACTGTGTGTGTGTGTCTCTCTCTTTTTCTGTCTGTCTGTCTGTCCGTCTTTCTGTCTGTCTTTCTGTCTCTCATTCTGTCTCTCTGTCTCTCTCTGTGTTTCTATCTCTCTATGTCTCTCTCTCCTCTCTCTCCAACATTTCGACAGATAAACCATCATGGCGAAAAGATCAGAAAGTTTTGGAACGAAATTAATTCTCGCACTTTTCGGGACATCAGAAGTCGAACTTTTAGTTATTTGTGCTCGACAGCATCTACCATTTTATGTCTTATCAGCTCGCTGTGTTGCTGGCAGAGTGATTCAGTTTTGAATGGCATAGCTAAATAAAGTCCCTCTTTGTGAGGTAAATATACTTCACATGTTTTTAGATTTGAACGGTAGCCAACCGTCCTTCCTCGTAACGACACCCCGCTACTTATTCAGTCAGACTTCAAGATATTGCCATGACTTTACACGCTTGCGTAAGAAATTCATAGAAAATTCGTTCGAGAACATTTCAAGTTATGTGTTTAACCAACAATTTGTGTGGGACAGATTTTTCTGTTTGTGTGTTGTTTTAAAACGTGTTCGTAAAAGTTTTGTGAAATAGTTTATCACTGATGATCTTGAAACAGCTTCTAGAAAATGCATCGAGCTGACGTGATGCTGTTAGTGTTGAGTTATGAAAGACAGTAGCAGACAACTTTCTAGCATCACTGCGATTGTGTCGGTGGGGATAGTTTTACACAACGCGTCGATCATAAATTTTACGACATTGCTGTAACTGGAGCTTTGGTCGGATACCACAAAAAATGATTTATCGTAAGCTGACAGACGCTTCCTGAAAGCGAGCTGAATATGATGTTAATTTGGTTCTAGTAATGCCTACTGGTTTGTCATTTCAATAATCAACTTATACTTCTTCATTGTTCCGATTCTACCAGCGGCATTTTGTGATTGCGATGTTTTATGTGTAAACTTTCCAGATTTCTTAATTTTCTCTCCTGATATCCATGTGATTTTTTAACAAGTATTTAGTCATAAAATTTCATGAAGAAGTTGATTTCACCCGTCATTTGTAAAGAGCGATGTTGTGCTCTAAACCTCACTCTGCTTGTGAGATGACAGCTGGGAATAATGTAGATACACCGATAGTTTAGTTTTTTTTCCAGGGACAAAAACACCTTATGAATAAATCATCTTGGAAAGAAACGGACATGCTTTTCACATGCACAAAAATTAGGGCACTTTCTTTGTGACTGTTGTATAATCACGATTTAAGACCCTTCCCACATGTAAGGCAGAAAGAACATTGTCTATCATCACAGGTTTGCTTATTGCTGGCCTAACACTGGCCACGGGTTCTCTGACAAGCTGAATGTGTGACCCAGATTTGTTAAAGACAGTCACTATATAAAGTGAATCCGTTGCATACACGTTTTTTCTACAGCCAGATTATTCACCTCCGTCCTCTCTCCCAGATCGATATCAGTACTCCAATACCACGGACCCTTATTACATTTAATTATCAATTTATTCATTTATCTAATATTCATTCATTTATCTAGTTTTTTGTGTTATTTGTTTATTGGGAATTCATTAATTCATTTTTTTTAGAATAAAAAACACCAAACTGACCGAACTATATGCCAATTAACAGAGCCTTCACGAGTTTTTTTTATATGGATCATCAACTTCTACCATTACAGTCATTAAAACAAAAGTAAAACTAAACAATAAAACATCATAGGAAAAGAACATAACAAACAAACAAACAAACAAACAGACAAACAAACAAAAACAATGCCTCAGACAACAAACCGACAGCTGGTGAGGGACATGAACAACACCCCAGTAGGCCAAGGAACTGTCTACAACGCCATGCTGAAGATCAGCGCCGCCACGCGGGAGAGAGCGAAGAAAGCTAACGACGGGGAACAACTTCGTCTAGGGAAGGTAACTCGGGTAATGGAACGTAATCAGCGCTTGTCGGATACAGCTCAGGCCCGTGTTTTGGAAAGGTTGCAGAAACAGCTGAAAGAACTACAGGTAAATAAACGAGCAAACAAATAAAAAACAAACAATCAGTCAATCAATCAAGCAAAACAAACAAGCAAGCAAACAAGCAAGCAAACAAGCAAGCAACACAAGCAAGCAACACAAGCAAGCAAGCAACAAGCAAAACCAAAAACAAAAACAACACCAAGAAACAAACAACAAACAAACAAACAAACGAACAAACAAACAAAAAACAAAACAAACAAACAAAAGAAAAATAAAACTAAAATTAATTAAAATCAAATAAAATCGAAAGAAATAAAATGAATATATCAACCTAAAATAAACACGATCAAGACATAAATAAGTAAAACACAACTAAAACAAAACGAAACTAAGCAAGCAAAACAAAACAGCCATTAGCTCATTTTGAAGAATACACAGACCTATGTTTTAGACAGCAATCAAACAAGCAATTACGAAAACAAACAAGAAAACAAGCAAACAACCACGCCAACAAACGATGAAACTAGCTACTTAGATAATCATGAACTCAACTGTGTTGTATTAAACTGTATTATGTATATCAGATGGGTTGTATTGTTTTACATTGGGTCGAGTTGTATTTTGTCACAGTGGATTTTTCATGTGAAAGTCTGCCTGCTGCCACAACCACACCTCCATCCTTTCATTTCATCCTGTTTGTATGCATGTTTATTCCATCTCTCCCCCCCCCCCCCGGGATGCCGGGGGCTCTTTCAGTATAAATAGTATCGCCACCTTCTGGAAGTTCTGTGCTGGAAATTTCCTCTTTTCTGTCACTCTCTTTATTTCTGCCTTGCTCCTTTGCTTTCTGTCATTTCTTCCTATCATTTTCTGCCTTGCTGGTCCATTCACCTGTAGTGTATCAATAATTTCTTTCGTACTTTCTCTTAGGATTGATAATTGGGTACATATATAAAGTGCATTTTTGGCTCAAGAGAAATGACATGTAAGGAAGTAATTTTAGGTAATCTAGGCCCATTTTTATATATGTTTTAGTATCCTTAGTTACGTTTAAATTTGTATTCAGGTATTTTTTTTCATCCCCTGTGTGATAAATTGTACGGTCAACGCCAGGGGTATCTCGTAGATTATGTGCGCGAATGCATTGATATGTATACTTAATTTTTTGTTGTTTTTTCCCCCATTTGAAGTACTGTGCATATATTGAAATGATTATCTCCCTTTTATACCTCTACACAGTCAGCTGGGCTTTGACCCTTTTGACTCCTGCACCCTATCCACCAACTGCTTCGATTCCTGAAA
>CM060307.1:17060502-17070502 GCA_030674185.1 Monoplex corrugatus
CAAACCAACACCAACACAACCAACCAACAACCAAACCAGCCAACCAACAGAAACAAAATGACCAAGCCATTCTAACACTAGCAGTATCTTTTTCATTAAAAAAAAAAAAAAACGATCAGAGTAAAAACCAAAACTTCTCATGGTCACTCTGACCTTGAAAACCATCAGACGAAATAATGGTTCACGTGAAACCAGAACAATGCAAGGCAGACCCAAGCAAAGCAAAGCAAAGCAAAACAAAGCAAATGCAAAACAAAGCAAAGCAAAGCAAAGAACCACCACCATCACAACAACAACAACAACAACAAACAACAACGAAAACAACAACAACAACAACGACAAACAATCCAAAATAACCAAAACAGATTTAACAACAACAACGACAAACAATCCAAAATAACCAAAACAGATTTAACAAAACAACGAAAAATAATCCAAAATAACCAAAAAACGAATTTAACAACAACAACAACGAAAAACAATCCAAAATAACCAAAAACGAATTTAACAACAACAACGAAAAACAATCCAAAATAACCAAAAAACGAATTTAACAACAACAACGAAAAACAATCCAAAATAACCAAAAACGAATTGAACAACAACAACGAAAAACATCCAAAATAACCAAAAACGAAACCAAACAGATCCGTATACTAACATCGTAGTTGTAGCAGCGTAGATGAGAATGTAGTAGTGCTGTAGACAGTTGTGTTTTGCTGTTGTAGTTGTTGTAGTTGTAGGTGTTCGTTTGTGTAGTTGTTGTAGTGTGTGTGTAGTGTGTGTGTAGGTTGTTGTTGTTGTAGGTTGTTGTTGTTGTGTGTGTGTTGTTGTAGGTGTTGTTGTTGTTGTTGTGTTGTTGTAGTGTTGTTGTTGTAGGTGTGTGTTGTTGTAGGTGTTGTGTTGTTGTAGGTGTTGTTGTTGTTGTTGTGTTGTTGTTGTTGTAGGTGTTGTTGTTGTTGTAGGTGTTGTTGTTGTTGTAGGTGTTGTTGTTGTTGTAGGTGTTGTTGTTGTGTGTAGGTGTTGTTGTTGTAGTTGTAGGTGTTGTTGTTGTATGTTGTGTGTTGTAGGTGTTTGTTGTTGTTGTAGGTTGTTGTTGTTGTTGTAGGTGTTGTTGTTGTTGTAGGTGTTGTTGTTGTTGTAGTTGTAGGTGTTGTTGTTGTTGTAAGTGTTGTTGTTGTTGTGTAGTAGTGTGTTGTTGTAGGTGTTGTCGTTGTTGAGGTGTTGTCGTTGTTGTAGCCGCTGTTGTCGTGGTCACCACTGTCGTAGCCGAAATACATAAGGAAAGAAAAATAATATAATATCAAACATGATGTCAAAGTGAACTGGCTGGTGCTGCCACACACTTATTATGCCATAGCAAAGTCTGTCGATACAGCAGTGAAGGCAGGACCCTATGTATTGAGTTCAATCCCAGCCGGCAATATAATGCCATTCTTGTCCCCTGTCCATCTCAATACTCCAATCATCCTGGTGGTGCCTGCTGAATATTTAATATAGCCCTTATTCTCTCCTGGACCCCTCTCCCTATTTCAAGACTTTGCCAAACGCCTAGGATTTTGCACAGGTTCAATGTTTCTGCTTGACAATGGCCAGAAGATTTGGCTGGAGCGCATGTCGAATTGTCCAAGTGCGATGAACTGAACACTATCCAAAGTCTAAACTAATGGCAAGGTCATAAAACGATCTTTATGCCTGTATAGTGTTAGTTGCATATATAGTCAACAACAAGAATTCAAACGACAGTGAATGTCACTTACAGTTACATTCAGAAAATGTTATATCATATAGTCCCCTAACTGATGTGGTCGTTGGTCGTTGGTCGTTTGGAGGGGGGGGGGGGGGGGGAGGAAAAGGGATAGCGGGGCAAGGGCGCAGCAGAAGCATTTTCAAATTTCAGTGTCAGTTTTTTTACAATATTTACATAAAATCAACTAAAATTCTGGGTACAATGAATGTAACAGCCTGCATTATAAACTTAAATCATGCAATTAAAATAAGAGACATACGCATACATAATATCACAAAAAAGTGCTAATCTGACAAAGCACAAATAGCAATGCATTCACACACAGTCCACTGCTAAACAGTTTCATCCAAAAAGCGATGTGTGTGTGAAAGACGATTTGAAGCACCAGTAAGCAGTATAGTACGAAAAATGTGGAAACTAAACAGAGTCAAAAGGCGAAGTGAAATAACGAATGACTAGGGGATTAACAGATTAGGAGAAAAAAAGAGAGGGGAGAGAGAAATAAATAAAAGCAGAAAGAGTTAAAAAAATTAGATATCGATAGAGGACGCCACTAGCACGGAAAAAGAATTGCCTCGGACGATTGCCGCCGATACTCTTTGAAAAAGAAAGGCGGTTTGACGAGGGCCGCCACTCACTTCGCTAATCCGCGAAGTTTTGGTTTTTCAAGATGGTGTATTCGTGCTCGGAAATTTTTCATTTAACCCTCCCCCTTCTCTTCCCTCATAACACGATACTGTCCACTCCAAATTCTTATGTATATCTTAATTTCAAGTTAAGACGTTTTTGTTCATATTGTTCTCAGTATCAAAACATATAATTAAGGAACTGTTTTAAGTAGAGAGAAAATGTCAAGAAAACGTTTAACTAGATCTAGGATAGGAATGTCACCTTTAAATGGTCAAAAACAACGAATGATGACAGACAATTTTATTGTCCATTGTCACGTTTGAATGGTCAAAAACAACGAATGATGACAGACAATTTTATTGTCCATTGTCACTTTGAATGGTCAAAAACAACGAATGATGACAGACAATTTTATGTCTATTGTCACCTTTAAATGGTCAAAAACAACGAATGATGACAGACAATTTTATTGTCCATTGTCACGTTTGAATGGTCAAAAACAACGAATGATGACAGACATTTTATCGTCCATTGTCACCTTTAAATGTCAACCACACACATTGATGACAGACAATTTTATCGTCCATTGTCACCTTTAAATAGTCAACCACAGCACTTGATGACAGACAATTTTATTGTCCATTTTTTCAAACAGTTCGAAACTGAGATTCATTACCTGTTGGTCTGTCCGAAAGTTTTCAGAGATGAATTAATTTCTAAAAATTACTACCGACAGCTCTCAAGGTGTACATTTACATTGTCAATGCAGTATTGCAACGAAAGAATATCGTAAAACTTGCAGTTTTTGTTCATAAAGTATTAGACAAAAACAAAAACAAGAAAAAAAAAACACCAAACAAACAAAACAAAACAAAACAAAAAAAACCTTACATGATGGCCAGAACTGATTCTTTGTTCTTGATGGATTCATTCTTCTTTTCATTTTCGTCATCCCCATTGCAAAATGGGCTGAAGGCATCTTAAAAAGTACATTTTGACTTTCACCACTGCACCCCGTCCACCTCCCCCCCCCCAACTCGACATAAGCACAGCCCATACTATCTGTATTGAAATATATCTACTCTGCAACTTCATCCGGTGCAAGTTGCTAGCCATTTCACAATCAGACAAACACGAAAATAGAATCAGAACACGTATTTACATGCAATATAACAAGACAAGACAAGGGCAAACTTTTGGCCCACTGGCCTTTGTTATGTAATGTAAGAAAAGAAAATAACAAAAATTTGTTGTCTTACGTTTAAGCTTGACAAAAGGCCAGTCGGCCGAAAATTTGCGCCTATCTTGTCTTGGTATATTAAAGACTTGTTCTGATTCCATTTTCGTATTTTACTGCTTCCCGTTTGTTTGAACGCGGGCGGTGACACTTGTTCTGGACCATTCTGTAGAAAAATGTCTAAGAATGTTATCAACATGACCAAACGACGCTAGTAATGATAATAGTAATGGTAATAGTAATGTGGGTTCTAAGAAGAATGTTGAGAGTTCCATGGACAGCAAAGAAAACAAACGAGACAATCTTAATGGAGGCAGATACAAGAAGATCATTGGTTAGGAAGATTAGGAAAAGACAAGCAAATTTATAGCCATTTATGAGGAAAGGGGAATTAGAGCACTGATCACAACAGGAAAGCTGGAGGGAGAGACAAATAGGAAGACGGACTTGCAGGGTGGCTGAGGACAGACAGGTTGGAAGATGTACTTGCGGCAACAAGGGATACATACATATGGAGGGTCATGACCGACAACGCTATGCGGCAGGGCACTTGATGAATAATAATAATAATAATAATAGTAATGATAATAGAAGTGGTGATAGTAGTAACGGCAGGAATGAGCCTTACACTCAGCAATCTGGTTACACTTGTTGGCAGTGCAGCAGGAGATGCACCAATCCCCACTACAAGAACTGGAACAGTTGCTGGGCTGTTGGCACCGTTTGGTCCAGCTGCTCAGGTCTGTCTTGTATTCTGTCTCACAGCTCTATTAGACACACACACACACACACACACACACACACACACACACACACACACACACACACACACACACGCATACACACACACACACAAACACACACACACATACGCATACACACACAACACACAACACAAACACACACACACACACACACACACACACACACACACACACACACACACACACACACACACACACACACACACACACACACCCCACACACAGAGTTCATGTTGTTTATTGTCCAGGTGGTCACCATCGTCAGCTAGATTAAAAGCACACCACAAACAAAAACTAACTACAAAACGTCCGTGCATATCGCTAAGTCTCCCCAATTCAGACTCATTGTACATTAGACAAAATCACAATCTTTTTTAGTGGAACATGGACAACTAAGCTCAATACTTATGGTCCACGAGCCTTCTCTGTTTCTGGCCCACTCTCCGGAACAAACTTCCTGTTTCAGTCCGTCAGCAACCTTCTTTTGTTTCCTTCAAGTCCGCTCTCAAAACTCACCTTTTCTCCTCTGATAAAATCCTGACCTCACTCAACCCCCACTACAGCCTGTCTCCACTCGGTGTGGAATCACATTGTAATATATATTAGTAATATAAATGTTTTCTGTTGATTTTTGTTTTTTTTGTACTTTGAGTACACTTACACATAATTTTCTATTGCTTTTCTTCTTTTCCCCATTTATGGCCATGTGTGTGTGTGTGTGTGTGTGTGTGTGTGTGTGTGTGTGTGTGTGTGTGTGTGTGTGTGTGTGTGTGTGTGTGTGTGTGTGTGTGTGTATGTGTGTGTGTTCGTGTGTGCGTGTGTGTGCATGCGTGCGTATGTGTATGTTCAGCGCTTAGATTTGATTTTTTAATCAAGATTTTGCGCTATATAAATATTGTAATTATCATTATCATTATTAATTCAAGCTGTTAGGCAAGCCGACCACACTCTACGATGTTGTTCCACAGTCTGCATCTTTGGCAGGCTACCTGCTGGGTGTTTTCATGTGTCCACAAGCAGCCACGACATGACTTACAGGATCTTTAACGTCATAGTTGTATGTGCAGGAAGGGGGTAAGACATGGCGGGCCCAGGAGAAGTTTGGAAGAATATTGTGGTGGTGCATGCTGGGTGTTTTTATGTGTCCACAAGCCAGCCACTGGCATGACTTACAGGATCTTTAACGTGCATAGTTGATATGTTGGAGGAAGGGGTAGAGGCACTGGCGGGCCCGGAGAGTTTGGAAGAATATCTGTGGTGGAGCATGCTGGGTGTTTCATGGTCTACAAGCCAGCGACTGACAGACTAACAGGATCTTTAACGTGCATAGTTGATATGTTGCAGGAAGGTATAGGACATGGCGGCCTGGAGGAGTTTGGAGAATATCCACTTACTACAGGATGGATGTGTCAGGCGATTGAACTAGGACTTTCTGACTGTAACTCCGATGTTGCCCACTTGGCTATCGCGCTAATTTAAAATAAAAAAAGTATTCAATGTAAATAAAATTATTTTCATACAAAAAACAACAACAACAACTAACAACAACAACAAAAAGCAACAACAACAACAAACAACAACAACAACAAAACAACAACAATAATAATAATAATAATATATAATAATAATAATAATAATAAAAATAATAATCCACAACGGGAAAGCTGGAGGGAAAGAGAGCACCGGGTAGACCCAGGGAGAAGATACTAGACGGACTTGCAGAGTGGCTGAAGACAAGGAGGGTGGAAGAGATGCTTGAGGCAACAAGAGATAGAGACAGATGGAAGTCCATAATCGCCAACGCCATGCGGCAAGGCACCTGATGATGATGAATGATGAATCCACACCAAATCGAAGACGTAATTATCGATACAAACATGAGCGGAGTCCGCCAAAGAGGAAAATTAACCCATATGTTGTGTTTGTCCTACATCTAGCCATTTTTTTTATCTATTTATTTATTGTTTTCTTTCGTGTACGCTTGACAAAGGCCAGTTGGTCGAAAATTTGCACCTGTCTTGTTTCATCAGCTGGATACGCGTTTTCATTCTATTTTCATGTCTTCTTGTTTTTCATTTATTTAACAAAACGTAAATCCATTCGCGATCCCTTGACGATCTAATACTTTTGACCTAAATTCGGTAAAGACCTATCCAGAAACAGTTGCTAACACATTCTTGCCACAAACTCACACACAAACACCCAGACACACCCAGACACCCAGAGGAACACGGAGAAACACACAAAGAGACACACACAAACACGGAGAGACACACAAAGAGACACCAGAGACATACAGAGAACACACACACGAGAGACACACAGAGACACACAAGACACACAGAGAGACACACAGAGAAACACACAGAGAGACACAAAAAGACACAAAGAGACACTCAGAGACACACAGGACGCACAGAGAGACACACAAAGAGACACTCAGAGACACACACAGACACACACAGAGACACACAAAGAGACATACAGAGACACACAGAGACACGCTCAGAAACACACAAAGAGGCACACAGAGTAATACACATATACATATGAAACAAGTCTTCCCCCCCGTCCCTTTTTTTTAAGTGAAGATTAATTGAAAAGAAACCAATCCTCATAAGCACACAATGGGACAAACACACAGAAGTACACACGCACACAGACACACCAATGTGATCATTATAAAGCAGTTTCACCACCACCCTCCCTGGAGATGCCGGGGCTCTTTCAGTACAGATAGTATCTCCACCTTCTGGAAATTCCGTGCTAAAAATTTCCTCCTTTTCTGTCACTTTCTTTGTTTCTGCCTTGTTCCTTTGCTTTCTGTCATTTCTTGCTATCATTTTCTGCCTTGCTGGTCCATTCACTTGTATGTGCTCGATAAAGTCTACATACTTTCTCTTAGGACTGACAATTACTTAATGCATTAAGTGCATTTTTGGCTCTAGGGAAATGTTATATGCGGAAGCAATTTTAGGTCATTTTGGCCCGTTTCTAATATATGTTTTAGTGTCCTTAGTTATGTTTAAAATTGTATTCAGGTATGTTTTTTAAATCCCCTGTGTAATAAATTGGACGGAGTGGTCAACGCCAGGGACACATCCTTAAATTATAAGCGCAAATGCATTACATGTGTATTTAATTTTCTTTTCCTTTCCATTTTCCTGTTGAAGTATTGTGTATGTTTTGAAACGGTTACAGCCCTGATATGGCTCTACACAGTCAGCCGTGCTTTAAACAAAAGCAACAATAACAATGAAGCAATCTTTTCCCACCCCCACCCCTTTTTTCAATAGGAAGGTTAAAAATAAAAGGTAAAAATTCTCACGTGTTCCTGTGTTGATGCAGTTGACGGTCCCAGCACTGTTGCAGTCAGCCTCTGAGGGCTGGTTGCTGCATTCCACACATTTCCAGCCTAGCGTCAGCTTCACTGCAGCAACATCATTATCATCGTTGTCTTTACTATCATTATTATGTTGTCGTTGTCGTCTTCATGACTGTCATCATCATCTCATCATCATCATCATCGTCGTCGTCGTCGTCGTTGTCGTCGTTGTCATCATAGGCATCATCGCGTTGTCGTCGTTGTCATCATCATCTATTGCGCACATTTCAAGAACACGCACACAGACATACCACATGATTTTCCATTTTAACTGAATAAAATGAAATCCAGATTCTGTTATAATAAACTTCAGAAATCCTGGAGAAACGTTAAACATTTTTAACAATCGTGAAAACAATGAAAACATTTTCACACATATCCCTGCTGATTTTTGGATATTGTTTTAGTCGGTGTGACTTTGACTGTGGGGTCATCCATTCCAAATTTAAACGTTCGCGATTCGTCAAGGATCACATATTTGATCTAAATTTGGTAAAGATCCGTCAATAAACAGACGATAATAAAGTCTTACTGACACTTTCTTTGTCAGACATGCTTAATACACAGACCTGTCTTCGACCAGCATAAAACTTTCCCTTTGTTTTTTTGTTTGTTTTGTTTTGTTTTGTGTGGGGAAGAGAAACTCTGAGTTAGATCCATAACATGACCTCATTGTAAATAGTATCCCTTCTTCTAGAAATTCTGTGGTAGAAATGTCCTCTTTTCTGTCACTCTCTTTGTCTTTACTTTGCTCTCTTGCTTTCTGTCGTCTCTAACTATATCATTTTCACCTTACTTTTGCATACTGTCTTACGTTATTTTTCTGTTTATTACAATTGATATTTGGGTACATTGTGTTAATTGCATTTTAGCTCCAGGGAAATGCGAACTGCTTAGTAGCAATCTTTGGATACCATAGGACACTTCCTACGTGTGTTTTCGGGTACTGGCTTATCGTTATGCTCTTGTTTTTATGTTTGTGTTTTTAATCTCCTTTGTGGTAAATTGGGCGGAACGGTTAGCGCCAGCGGCATGTCCTCAGATATTTGTGTGAGTCCAACAAATGTGTAACCAGAAAAAACACGAAAGAAGAATACGAACGCGTATTTAATACAACAAGACAAGACAGGCGCAAATTTTCGGCCAATTGGCCTTTGTCAAGCGTATGATTACACATTATGTTGTCATCTTAGTCAGTTTATTCCTTTTCTCATATTGGACACAGCAGCAGGGAAGTTTCAGTCTTTTTCTCATAATTTTTGTATTTGGTGTTTGTTTGTAATCTTACGCTTGACAAAGGCTAGTTGGCCGAAAATTTGCGCCTGTCTTGTCTGGTTGTATTAAATACCCGTTCGTATTCTTCTTTCGTGTTTTTTTCTGGTTCCTGTTTGCGTGAACGCGGACAGTCACACTTGTTTTGGATTTCAACAAATGTGTGTTAAATGTTCTTTTCTTTGTTCTAGGGTCATCGATGTGTGTAGATGCGTGTTTTGTTTGAGATAGCAATAACCCTCATATGGCCTTGAGCAGTCGGCTGGGCTTTAAACGTATGACGATGATGGTGGTGGTGGTGGTGATAATGATGATGACGACGACGACGATGATGATAATGATGACGATGATGATAATGATTTTGTAGATGATGATGATGATGATGACAATAGTAATAATAATATCAAAGAGAATAAAGATATTGATGAGGATAAGAATAAGAATAAGATAATGATGGTGATAACAATAATGGTGACAATGATAATGATAAGAATAATGATGATGAAATAAGAATAACGATGGTAATAATGATAAGAATGTTAACCATACTACACAAAACCCGACCGAGTTCTATGTTTACAAATAACCCTACCGGTGAGATCAGGCACATTGAAGCCATCTCATCTCGTTTAAGGCTCGTGCCTTTCATTATCGTGCGAAAACAAACAAAGAAAACAAACAAACAAACAAACAAACAAACAAACAAACAAAAACCCAAACAACTAATTGTTCATGAATAAATTTATACCTGATGTGTAAAAATGTATTCCATGTACCACACACCCAATTTACGTAACGTGTGGGTGTAAGAGTGCATGTTTGTGTGTGTGCGTGCGTGTGCACGTATGTCTGTGGGGGATGGAAGATAAGAAGAAGGAGGAGAGGGTTTTAAAAACAAGGCACAAACGTACACAACGAAACATGAAACCAATAATGAAAATGTCACTTTACCTGAACTCAAG
>CM060307.1:17078002-17083002 GCA_030674185.1 Monoplex corrugatus
CCTTGGTATAAAACATTGGAGAGATAGGTAGATTTCCCAGGTCCCAGTTCTTGAAGACTAAATAGCCTTCTTGCCTTTCTGAAGTCTTGGTAAAAAGAATGAATATGAATATGAATTTGAAGCGAAGGAGAGGAGATGGGCGCCGCCCTCGTGGTGCTGGCCCCTGGAAAAGTTGATGTCTTTGACACATCACTTCCCTACGACCTCAGATTGTGGAACTATCTAGATAGATCCTCAGGCCCATGGCCAGCTCATGGTTTATGTGCAGGCTTAAGGCTTGTGTCGTGATCATTCTGGATCTTCTCCATCACATGGCACCTGTACTTTAGTGCATATGGAATTCATTCCAAGCGCGGAGACGTCATCTTGAGAAACTGAAACTGAAACTGAAACTTGGCTGGCCATTCTGGACATGAGAATGAGGAGATTGGACCTATGAACCGGTGACACTACCAGAATGATGGGGGCATTAACTCTTTGACTCCCCACCCTGTCCACCAGCATCCTGCATTGCCAACCTATGCTAGCAAAGCAAAAACATAACCCTTTGACTCCCTCCCTTCCCGCGGGAAGCTGGTGGACAGGGTGAAGGAGTCAAAGGGTTAAGTTTTTGCAGTTGGTGATGGGGTTCGGGAGTCAAAGGGTTAAGATAGGTGGCGAACGGTCCAGGTTTTATGTTACAGACTAGGACTGGACCTGAGACATCGGATCCTCAGTCTGCCTCTCTGTTAAGAGAACCACCAGTCAGCCTTTGATGTTGGCGACAACATGGCGAATGTGACGGTTTGTGTTATGCCTTTAAACAATAGAACAATGGATTTCGATCGTGTGACGTCGGCACGGGGTAATCTTGGGAACACTACGTTTTCATAGAATGTGGATAATTACGTTATCGTACCAGGTGGAAGCTCTACATAATCGCAGCACGTGGAAAATACCGCGTTCTGGTAGCACGCACAACCACTACAGTTTTGTTACACGTGGAGACACTACGTTATCGTTGCACGTGAATCACTGCGTTATCTTTGCACGTGAATACACTGCGTTATCTTTGCACGTGGAAATGGCATGTTATCAGAGTACGTGAGAAAACTATGTTATAGCACGTGGAAACACTACGTTACGCAGCACGTGAATACGCTACGTTATCATAGCAAACAGAACACAACACAACTACATACAAATATGAAACTTGTTGACCAACAGGACTGGTCCACCGTTTTATTGGCAAGCCTTGTACCACATAATTATCACCAAGATACGGTTAAATGGTACAATGATATGATTTGCAATGTACTCATCAGCTTGAAAATGTTTGTTTCTTTCTACTTTTTGATTTTTCAGGGAGATCATAACTTGTTGAGTTTTTTTTTTTTCAATGCAAATTTAGTTAAACAAAACACGAGAAAGTAGTAAATCTAGAAAAAAAAAGAGTATGATTCTATTAGGAGTACAAGACGAATAAAACGATACCTCACCTTTCTATGAGGAAAAAACATTTCTGACTTGCTCGACGGTTGTGACCTGCTGAATCGGTGAATGGCGATTTGTAAGCCAGTTGAAGGAAACGAGGTAAATTTTATGACAGACATACATGCACACATTCCTCCTCCAGCCGTAAAAGAGGAGATGGCGGGGGAGGGGGAGGGGGAGAGGAGGGGGAGGGGGAGGGAGGGCCGCAATAGATTAAAAGTCGAACTATAGTTTCAAGGTAAACATGTATGTGGAGTTGTGCGCGGTTAACGATGACGTCATCTTTGTCCTAAGCACAGTTTGATGAATTATGCGTTGTCCATCCTACCCATCTGTTGATTGAAATCCAACAACATATAAAGAAAGAAAGAAGAGAAGAAGACGGAGGACGAGTAAAAGGAGAAGGAAGAGAGAAGAAGAAGAAGAAGAAAGAAGAAGAAGAAGAAGAACAAGACAAGAAGAAGAAGAAGAAAAAGAAGAAGAAGAAGAAGAAGAAGAAGAAGAACAAGAAGAAGAAGAAGAAAAGAAGAAGAAGAACAAGAACAAGAACAAGAAGAAAAGAAGAACAGAAGAGGAGAAGAAGGAAGAGGAGGAAGAAGAAGAAGAAGAAGAAGAAGAAGAAGAAGAAGAAGAAGAAGAAGAACAGAGAAGAAAAGAAAAAGCCGAAAAGAGAGATGCAGAAGGGAAGAAGAAGGAAGAGAGAGGAAAAGATAAAGAAGGAACAAGAAGAAACAGAATGGAGCGGGAAGAAGAGAGAGCAAGACAGTGAAGAATAAGCGGAAAACAACGTAAATGAAACCAAAGACAAAAAAGAGAAAAGAAGAGAAGAAGAGGAGGAAGTAAAAGGAGAGGAAGAGAAGAACAAAAAAGAAGAAGAAGAAGAAAGGAAGAAGGAAGAAGAAGAAGAAGAAGAAGAAGAAGAAGAAGAAGAAGAAGAAACAAGAAGAAAAGAAGAAGAAGAAAGAAGAAAGAAGAAGAAGAAGAGAAGAAGAAGAAGAAGAGAAGAAGAAGAAGAAGAAGAAGAAAAAGAATGAAGAAGAAGAAGAAGAAGAAGAAGAAGAAGAAGAAGAAGAAAGAAGAAGAAGAAGAAGAAGAATTGTAAGACTAAATAGTTCATTATGCCCCTTGATGTTAAGAGGTTTTGGTTGTTGATTCCCCACACGTTTCGCGTGATGTGTAACTGGTCAAATGACCGATATCATTCAAACGTATACACTTTTGACATCAAATTATGGCCAAAAAATCAACATGAATCTGCACACATTGACTTTATAAAGATCAGTTGACAAAATGGCAGAGAAATCTCATCTACAAAGCAAAAAGCACAACTTGGGTCGAAATGACTCCAAAACAGGTTGTGCCCATTAAACACTTCTTTCCATCTTTTTGCAGGAAACTGGTGGACAAGGTGAGGAAGTGGAAGGGTCAAACGTACTCATCCGCAACGTCTATTGAGCTGGACCTGCGGACCGACTTTGGTTAAAGATGATTTTATTTTTAAATATATAAATATCCAGACAAAAATCTACGTTAACTTATTCATCTTAATCACAGATGGCCACAAACATATATACACAGACAGAGTGACAGAATCCTCTGAAAGGAAATGCAACCTTCTCTCCTCTCCCATCTTCCCCACCCCTCCCTAAGTGTTGATCAGATAGTCTATGTTATTTTTCATGGGTGCAAAGACAAATTTATGAATAAACAGGTAACTTAGTAGCGCAACATATTTCCCTTGAGGGAGAAACTAATCTCAAATATATCAATACGAAAGAAGGAATTGCAGATAAACAGAACGAGAGGAAGACATTGCCAAAAAGCATGAAAACGGCTTCATCAATTGTGACGTGCTTCAGTTAGGAAAAATGTAAAAGAATCAAAGGGTGAACTAAATAAAGCATAAATACATAAATAATATGATAACCATGCACAAAAATGGCGTGTAAGTCTCGACCGGAACATTTCCACGTTGGAGATTCAATCGTGACAAGAATAGAAATTTTAACTCGGAATAAGAGACCACAAAGTTTGTAATACCATTTTTCAATCCAATTTTTCTACTGTCAGATATAAACAGGTTTTATGTTATACAAGCTAAAACCATATATTTTTGTTTTTTTACGTTTTCTTTTCAGGGATGGGAGTTTGTTGGGATAAAAGAAGCAAGAGATGTTCTCACCCCCCCCCCCCCACCACACACACACACACACCTTCGTGTTTACAAGAGCTCTTTGCTACAACGTTCAGCGGTCATATAGGAATCGATTTTACCGGAACGTTTAGACAGAAAACAGTCGTCATGACATGTTTAACCCTTTGACTCTCGCACCCTATCCACCAACTGCAAAAACTAACCCTTTCATTCCCTCACCCTATCCACCAGCTTCCTGCAGGAAGCTGGTGGATAGGGTGAGGGAATCAAAGGGTTAAGTTTTTGCTTTGCTAGCAAGATGGCAATGCATGACGCTGATGAGGAGGGTCTGGGAGTCAAAGGGTTAAAATACCAAAAAGTCCGCTCAAAACGCCATCTCCAAAAAGACACAGATCAGATCATTTCTTAGCGAATAGAAGGCGAGAAATACAGATAACTTTTCATGTCGACTGATTTCGTAATGCATTTAAATCCCAGTTTCTCAAAAGGTTATTGTTATTTTCAACGTCTTTTCGCGATACCTTTCCTTTAAAAAAAATCTTGTTTTGTTTGTTTTTGTTGTTTTTGTTTGTTTGTTGTTTCTTGGGGAGAAATGACACGGTACGATGAAATGTCAGTAGTATCTCCTGGTCGGTTTTGTGCTTTCAGATGAGGACAGCTGGTCGTGATATTACTCGACTGTGGTGGTTTGTTTTGGAAGTTATACGTTTTGACGTTCGGATAACTTGACTGTGGACTTTATGGTCAAACTGACTGAGCATAATGGTTTTTGATTGTTCGTCAGTGATTGGGCATGACAGTTTTTTTTTGTTTCAAAACGGTCCCCTGAAATGGTTCTGTAGTTGACTGGACTAAAATCAGTAAAGGAAAATTGAACTGAATACAACAAACCTTTGACGTCTGTAGGTATTTTTCGACTCAGACTCAAAATAACCTTTTATTTATCTCGAAAGGAACAGTGGTAGGCTGATGAAATGCCAGTACAAAATTTTAGACTAGGTAAAACATAGTCTAGGTAGGGCCTCAGGGCCTGGCCAGCTTATGGGTTTTTGTGCAGGCTTAAGGCTTGTGCCACGGTCACCACCATACACGTGGCACCTGTGATGTTAGTGGATATGGAATTCGTTCTGGCACGGAGACGTCATTTTTAGAAACAAACTGAAACAAGGAACGTTTTCAACTCTACCACAGCCTTTTCGAACACAACGAGTCCCCGTAAGAACTGGTATAAGAAAGGTAAGTGAACATAGCTCCCAAAAGTCTGATAGTATTACGGCCAAAAGCAGTAACTTTCCATATTAGTTAAATTTAGTTGAAGCTTAACCAACCAAACCGAAGCCTCGATGACGAGATTTGTTATTCGTGATCATGA
>CM060307.1:17085502-17090502 GCA_030674185.1 Monoplex corrugatus
ATTGTCGTTGTGACAAAAACGAAACAAAAACGAAAACGAAAAGAGCAGCAGCAACAACAGCAAAACAAAGACAGAAAACCCTCCTTGTGGTGATGACGAGTTTCTAGCACTTATAAACGAAAAACAAACAAAAAACAAAACAAAACAAAACAGAACATACACATGCACACACACACACACGCCTCGTGCGCGCGCGCGCGCGCCACACACACACCACACACACACACACACACACACACACACACACACACACACACACACACACACACACACAAGTGTGGATCGGTGGGATGTCTATGGGTGAGGGAATTCAAAAAAGGGCTTTGATTTATGATTTCTTGATACTAGAAAGTGCTTTGAACCATGATTTCCTCATACCAAAAATAGCGACAAAAATAAGACTACTATGTCCGGAGCTCAGATTTTTTCCAACCCTTAAGGGGGCAGACCTACCCAGATTTGTGTATCAAGATTGTGATGCTCAGTGTTTCATTCTAATTAATCAATCACCATGATATTTGGCAAGAAGATACATCAGCTACTCCTTGGATTGAATATTTGTTGTGGGTCTATGAGTTATGAAAACTTGACAAAAATTAATTAATGAAAAAATGTTCTTGCGAAAATGAAAAAATATAGTACATACTGTTATATTTATAACTACACATATATTCATGTTGGGAATTTGATATTTAGTGAGCAAACATACATGTATCTGTATAGTATGTATGACGTGTAGTAAAATCTTAGCTCTACTATCATTATTTTCTGTACAATCATCACACCAATTTTTAGAATAATTTTAATAAAAACATTATAATACAACTTTTGATAAAAATGTTTCTTTCAAGCAGAACTGCAAGATTTTACTACCGGCTATAGGCACCTGTCCCTGCTATATGTTACCAAATATCAAGGGAATCGGATGAAAACTTTTTAACATATTATTCTGGTGTATACAATCTTGCGAAAAATCGCAATTAATTAATTAATTAATTTTGTCAACTTTTCATATCTCATAGACCCAACAAAGATATTCAATCCAAAGAATACTGTCGAAGTATCTTCTTGCCAAATATCATGGTGATTGGTTAATTAGAACTGAAACACTGAACATCACAATCTTGGTACCCAAATCTGGGTAGGTCTGCCCCCTTAAAAAAATCCATGGGTAGCTGAGCGGACAGGATTTAACACACCAGGCTATGGACCATTCTTTCCATGCCAGCAAATTAACAGGTGGGAAAAAACTGTCCCGAACCCAGCACTTGAATGGGGGGAAAAGCACTTTGGATAATGCGTGTCTCTATAGACATGACAATGGAGGGAGGCCTGTTGTGTGGGACCACTCGGCACAGCGAGGTGTGTGAAGGATCCACTGAGTTCTGTGTGAAGTGATGCTCGTGATGAGACAGGACAAAAACAAAAGTGCGAAGGAGAATAGGAAGAGGATCGAGAAAGAAGTAGAGGAGAATGAGGATGGAGAGAAAGAGGGTGGGAGGTTAGGAAGGAATGAGGGGACGAATGAATGAAGAGAGGGGAGGAGGTCGGTTGGAGAAAAAGCTGTTGATATAAATTTTCGGGAATGCTTACGTGTCATATTTGGATAATTGATTTTGAAGATCGAGCACATAACCGCATTATCTGTTTAGTATTTCTTTGGAATTCAGAGTTGATTCAAGAGGGTGTCATTGCACTCCAACAAGTCCATGTGCACTGCACCCAAGTCTGCTAATACCGTCATTATTTCGTTTATATTTATAAACATATTATACATACGCAGGGAATATAGATAAAGCTGGTCAAACAGGGAAGCTGGAGGTAAAGGGAGCACAGGTAGACCCAGGGAGAAAATATTGGACGGACTTGCAGGGTGGCTGAGGACAGAGAGGGTGGAAGATGGCTTGCGACGACAAGGGATAGATCACATGGAGGGCCATGATCGCCAACGCCACGCGGCGGGCACAATGTTGAAAGATGATGATGATGATGATGAGGGAATCAGGCCTGATGACTGCAGGGAATGACCTACTGGCTGCTCGGAAAGAGCAAACTTGGGATCCCGTTCGAGGGATGTCAGACCTTGCTGAACGGCAAAATAGGCTTTGTCTGGAGCATCATGTCTGACCACTTTTGCGGCCCTTCAAACAACCCCTGTAGTTGAAGTAAGGCAACGTTATGAGCTTCCGACTGCTAATTGTCGATACTATAAGGGGGAAGGAGCTGGCAGCTATGCGAGCTGGTACAGGGCGGGCTGCCCGAAGAAAGATGAAGACCAGAGTTGTGCGGGAGAGGGATCTTCCATTCTCTCTTGGTCCATCAGGTTGGGCTGGACTTGGTTGGTGCACATCGTGTACCTATGTCCCGAGATATGTCATTTCCCCACCTTGCCATTCGGTTTTGTGTACAAGGTAACTGATGACTGGGTCCGAATGGGTCATGCAACGCATTGACAACCCCCCTTTGCTTGATAAAATGACTATCGAGTGGCGTCGGGAGCTTGGGAGGTGCTTGTCCGGAGAGTGGTGAGGCATTGGCACTACGGGTTCTGTCCGCACCCCTTGATGTTTCTTGTTAAAGTTAAACGTATTATACATGTGCAATTTGTATTATATACATATTATGTTAATGAACTGTTCGACACGGCCAGTTGATTCAAGTCATGGGATTCTACACCATATGCATGACTGAAAGTGTTCAGGAACCAGAAAAAACACGAAAAAAGAATCAGAACGCGAATTTTAATACAACCAGAGAAGACAGGCGCAAATTTTCGGTCAACTGGCCTTTGTCAAGCGTACGATCACAAACAAACAAACATCAAATACAAAAATTAGGAGAAAAAAAAACCTCTGTCGTATTGTCACTGAAACAACATGGATCTTATTGTTGTTCACGTTTGGTTTCTTCATATGGAGACTTCGCGCTGAGAACAACTTCCATGTATGCTGGTACCACAGATTTCCGTGTGATGAATAAGATCCACAATGATCCTGGCATAAGCCTTACCTATACCTGTCCATAAGCCTTACCTATACCTGTCCATAAGCCTTACCTATACCTGTCCATAAGCCTTACCTATACCTGTCTATAAGCCTTACCTATACCTGTCCATAAGCTTTACCTATACCTGTCCATAAGCCTTACCTATACCTGTCCATAAGCCTTACCTATACCTGTCCATAAGCTTTACCTATACCTGTCCATAAGCCTTACCTATACCTGTCTATAAGCCTTACCTATACCTGTCCATAAGCCTTACCTATACCTGTCCATAAACCTTACCTATACCTGTCCATAAGCCTTACCTATACCTGTCCATAAGCCTTACACACTGGCAACGTCTTGGTGTCCTACTTAACATGTTATCTTCGTCTGTCGTTTTATCACTCTGTCACTGAAACAATTTGGATCTTATTGTTGTGACTTATCTCTTTATCTGTAATGTCCTGTACTGTACTGTACTGTACTGTACTGTACTGTACTAACGCCGTGTTGATACATAACATTTTCACAGTATAGAAATCCAGGACGTTCTAGCACAATCTCTCATTGCCATCGTCTGAATTCTTTTAGCCAGTACTCTACCCTTCACCCACAAAACAAAAAATACACACACGCACATACACACATATACACACATACATATACACACATGCACACGCACACACACATGCATGCACATGCGAACACACATACACACACACTCACATACAAATATGCACACAAACACAGACATATACAAACACGTACACAACATACACACACAACACACACACACACAACACGCACACACACACACACACACACACACACACACACACACACACACACACACACACACACACGCACACACGCATGCACATGCGCACACACACATACACAATAACCTCTTTCTCTTTTTTTAAATCAGTTATACTCTGTCCATCACCCTCTTCTTTACTCTCTGTCCATTTGTCTTTTTCGTTTCATTTAATATTTTTTGTGTCTGATTCAGTGGGTCACAAAGCTCAGAAAAGTTGTATTCCAGGCTACAGAAGCCTGCTCAGTGTTATTTTTGTAACAGTACCAATGTTTGTCTGACTGATAATGGCCTGACTCCATTGACATTTATTACCAAGATATCAACATGTTAAATAAAATATTTGAGGATCTTTCTAATCAATCATATTCTCCTCCATTACGTCAGTCACAAGATGAAAGAAGACCCAACAATTATGGTTATCGCTCACAAGGTTTGTGCAAAGCTCTGTCTCTTTTTTATTCTTAATGACAGAGTGGGAAATGATGCTGGAATGTGTGTGTGTGTACAAATCGTGGATGCACTGTGATATATGAAGTCATTGGATCGTCGTTTTTACTGTTCACAGTTCATAGTTTTGAAGTGAAAGCATTTAACGCTTCATTATCCGATGTACATTGTCCTTTAGTTTTATCATTAGCAGCTACTAGCAATCAGTATCTTTAACCCTTTCACTCACGCACCCTATCTAGCAATTGCAAAAACCTAACCCTTTGACTCCCTCACTCTATCCACCAGCTTCCTATCGGAAGCTGGTGGATAGAGTGAGGGAGTCAAAGGGTTAAGTTTTTGCTTTGCTAGCATGGTCGACAATGCTGGAGGCTGGTGGACAGGGTGCGGGAGTCAAAGGGTTAAATTGTGAATCAGGGGATTTACCCGCGTCTGACTGATCATTTGATAGCACTGATGACGGTTTAGAGGTCAGGACCGTGCAGTGGAATGCAGATAAAGCTGATGTCTTCGTCGAAAACTTAGTAAAATGTGATCGTGATAGATGAAATTCTTTATGTAATGATGAAGACTCATTCGCTGAAGAAATCCACGAAAGATTTACATCGTTCATGAAACAATCTGCTAAAAATGCCTTTGGAGTGAAAATGTTGACTAAATCACACGTCATAAAGAAAAAAACAATAAACGATAAATTGATAGAAATTGTAATATCAAGCGATCTGAATATTTCAGAGTGAAATTTGAA